>JARHVA010000983.1:1675000-1885000 GCA_037957365.1 Torreya grandis | reverse complement strand
CTATGCAGTAGAGTGAATGAGGAATCAAATTGACTACATAGGATTTGTACACAAATGATTCACCATTTTTTGAAGAGCAATGACATCCATTACGTCAATGTGAAATTGTAGAAACTACACCAAAATTTTATATTACCAAAATTTGTAGGATGTGTTTCACAAGTCAGAATTACAAACCATATATCTTATATCAAACCATATATCTTATAGTCAAACACTTAGCTTGATCAACATATTACCAACCTTGACCACTCATAAAAGTGGATGTGTTCCATGGTAGGTGCATGTGTCTATCACTTTGATGATCTGGTCATTCTTTATAGGATGCAAGTGCTCAAGATCTAAATCCAAAGGATGTTGTGTCACTACTAGCTCAAGAATCGATGGAGTGTAAGGCTTGATAAATTCCACATTGAAGATTGGGTGCATACCCAAATACTGAGGTAGATCAAGAACAATGTCATTCTCACTTGTTGCATGTAAAATGGTGTAAAGACCATAGAGTATAGGATTGATCTTCTATTCTAGGCCTTTGAAGTGCTCTTTTTTAAGTTACAACCAGACTTTATTGCCAACTCAGAATGCATGAGGTGTGTAATATGCATCATGACACTCCTTATACTTAGCTTGAGTATGAGAGAGAATATCTTGAACTTGTTGGTGAATAGACTTACTATGGTGCATAAACTTCTCAGCTTTATTATCTTCCCATTCTAATATGCATGATTAATTTACTAATGGTACATGGTTGGAAATGTCTAGAGGTGCCAAAGGTTGAAACCCAAGACATGTCTGAAATGGACTGTGACTAGTATATCTATGAAGATCCATGTTGTAGGCATGTTGAATATACAAAATATTGTCATTACAGGTGTGAGTATGTGCATTGTTTTACAATCATATAAGATAAACAAATGTGTGATTGACCACTTTGGTGTGCCCATCTATCTGAGGATGAAAATATCTAGCTACATACCCATAAATTCCCATTATGATTGCCAAAAATGACTCACAAAGCATGGGTTGTGGTCATAAATGAACCCAAATATGGATAAAAGAATTCTTGTATAGTGATTTATATGTCAATGTATTTTTTACATGTAATCATGATGGCCATATTGGAAAAATAATCTACTACAACAAAAAATAGCATCATGTTTTCATCTCATCATAGGTAATATAGTCATGAAATTAATGCTAATATATTCCCATGGTTTAGATGAAACCAATAGAGGCGTGTAAAGTCACAGCTTCCTATTCATGGGCTTGGTGATGCAACAAGGAATGCAAGACTTGATGTGGAACTCCACATTTATGTGCATGTGCACCCAGTAGAAGTATGATTGAAATGCAACTAGAGTATTTATCACACTGAAGTGTCTTGAGGTCTTGGCATAGTGTACTTCCAAGATGAGTCATTGGTGAGGTGCACCAAAGGGAAAATAGAGATGTCTGAGCTTGTAAAGAGGAACCTAGTCTATGATAACCCGACTTCAAGTTAATCTTAGTAAATCATTGTGTACCTTGGATCTAGTCAAAAATATCATTAATGCATGGTAATGGATACTTATTCTTCACCATAATGTTTTTGAGTGTACAATAGTCTATGCAGAGTCACCAAGTCCCATCTTTCTTCGGTGCAAAGATTATCAGACTCCTACAAGGTGAAGAGCTAGGTTTGATCTTTCCTTGTTCAAGAATCTCTTGAATTTTGTTCTATACTTCATAACTCCCCTAAAATAATTTATGATAGAAGGGATATTCAAAAGAAGGGATCTAGGGACCAAATCAATAGAGTTCTTTAATGCACAATGTGTTGGAAGGCCTTCAGGTTTTGTGAATACTTCACTAATCTAATCTAGTAAATTATTGATTATTTGTTGTTGTGATGATGTGTGAGTGTTACATGATACCAAGGTGTGCTTTAATTTTGATTATGTAGGTGTATCAGGGTGGACCATGAGTAACATGAAATTTTTTACATGCAACATGAGCTTACAAAATTACTTGGTCAAGACTAAGGTGATTTTAGTTGTGGTTATTAACTCAAAGAGGTTGTATAAGTGATATTATAAGTGAATAGTCCAACACTATGGTTTGGATTAATGTGTAATGTCACGATCATATAAGTATGATCTCTCTAGTAAGAAGTCATAGACTTCCAGAGGTGTGATGTCACAAGTGACATTGTCCTCCATAGGCTTGAATTTGTACTAGAAATTGCATTGTTGATGGATTTGCATATATTTATAATACTATTTACACCCTAAAGAGGATGGATTTAGATGCATAGGAATGGTAAGACCAAGGTTATGATATATGGATTACACAATGAAGTTATTTTGGATGACACTATCAATGATAATGTGAAGAGACTAACCCTTCACCTATAAATTAGTGTGGAAGAGACATTCATGATCTTCATAAATATTGATTGCAGTGGTGTTTGTGCTTAGATAAGAGTCATCCTAATTAGTGCCATCCATTGATATGGGTCCTGATGTAGATTGTGTGAGTATGAATTGCTATGCATAGTATTCAAAATTGTCATGAGTGGATGAATGATGGTGATGCCACCACGTATCACTAGATATATTCTTCTTACCTTTTTTTGGAGTAAAAGTTACTAAAGTCTTTAAGGGTTAAGAAGTATTCTAGTGCTTCTCTCCTTTATGAGAAGTGTGTTGTCACTTTTATGTAGAAGGTTGTGATGTGGATTTGTGAGAACGTTGGGCCTTATATACTATGTTGGATGAAGAGGTGACACATTTATTTATTCTTGCCTTGGCTTCAATATTTATAGTGTCATAATATTCTTGCCCTAAAGTGTTAAAAGTCAAGAACTCCATCTTCACATGGATATAAGGTGAGATTATATTTAATTACTTCAAAACCTTATGTTGTTTGTTTAATTTATCGTGTAGGTGCGTAGAGTAGTAATGGAAAATTTTGGTTTAGTCTTCCACAAACATATCTTTGTGGTGGCATAATTATTGGAACTTGATGTATCCATATTTAAAGTGGTACAGAGGGTAGTATTCCTCATTCAATGTGTCAATAAAAGTATTCACAGATTCAATTGTAACACACTCTTTTGCATGTTGCATGTTGAAGCTCTCCCACATGTGAATGATTGGTATGGATATCTTTAGTACTATGAAGGTGATATTATCAACATTGATGAAATAATTGATTGATAAATATACCCTGAGTTGATGAATATAGGAACCTAATGCTTTGGCATTAATCTTGCCTTTGAATAGAGGGATGTTGAGATTGAATTCAACTTTGAAGAGGGTTTGTTTCTAAAACCATTATTGAGTGAATTATGGAGGTGTGGTAGAAGGCATCTTATTTATTAGAACCATCAATTCATAGAAGTGTCAAAAAAAAATTAGTGTACTTTGCCTCAAGTGCATTGGTGATGATATTTCATACATTAGTGGATACCTCAAGTTACTTATAGGTGATAGACATATTAATTTTACTATGATGTTCTTTCATGCATTCAAAAACATAATCAATTGACAAACCTTCCTTCTAAAGTTGTGCTCTCATGTTTACATGCATATAAAAGAGTATTGTTTTAAAGTTATGATATCAATGATCTATACCATGGGGTCTATTATGAATCATGTGTGGGATAACTAATTTTTGATTGTGTAAAGTGAATGGGAAAAGCTAATTCATAAATAAATAACTAAACACATTCAATGGAGTGGAAGTCCTACTTGTATGAAATGTAACATCTATTCATTAACAAAGAATAGGGAAAAGCTAGTATAATGTGCTATAATGTATGTTTTACAAAGTAGATACATGGAGCATATTATCTATGTTATGAATGTGTGGAGCATCAACCTTTGGTTGGATTTTTATGCTACACACTTATATAATTATAATACAAGAGCAGTTATAATTTCTATCAGTTACCAAGAAGATGGTTGCATTGGTTCATTTTCTAGGATGGATGATGGTTGGTTAACCCCTTGAATCATGTGTCCAAGGAAAGGAAACACGAAGATGTGTTTTTGAGTCCAATATTTATCTAGTCACATGGGGATATGAGCTATGACATGAGACTTTGAGGCACACAAAGCTATGAGTTGTGCAGTACATAGAGTTGAGTGCACAGAAGTCTATGATATGGTACGAGACTTGTATATATGATTTTGAGTAAACTTTGGATAAGTAGTGTGTAATATGGGTTAATAAATGAATGGCCTACATAGTGGAGAAAATGAGGATTAAGCTTGGATGTGTGGGTGTTGTGCATGGATCACTAATGATTCTACATTAGACTCCCCTAGTGGAAAAATATTTGAGCTCCTACTCAAATGAGATTTTATCTTTGTTTTCTCTTCTTCCAACTCATATTTTTCTTTATCTTAATTTTATTTTATCTTCCTTATTTATTATATTATAATGTTTCATTATGTATGATCCCGAGTGTATAAATATTTATTTCATCCTACTTATTATATTCCATTATAAATAACTCTATCTCTCTATCTTCCATACCTACATATTAAAAACTAAAATCACAATTAGTATTAAAAAATTGAGGTAGTATTACCTCTCCAATAGCTATCATATTCTTTGGTAATTTTCCTTTAACTCTTGGATCAAAATATTCTTGAGTTAAGAGATTAAATATCTCTATTTCATCTTATTCAATATCTTCATCATCTCCTATGAGGTCTAATGAGTCTGATCCTTGCATTATTTGTTGCCAAATCAGCTCCTCCTCTTCACTATATTTTATCACTTCTTCATTTACAACCTTGTTTTCTCCTTCACAAGGTACTATAAATTCATTATACATAAATTTATATACCTATTCTTGTTTTAGACTAGGTCCCATGAGAACTTCATTAAGTGCTTTAGATTCATATTCACTTTCCATTAATTTACACAATGATTCCAATGCTTCTTTATACAAAACATCTTTATCAACTTGTAAATGTAAATTCACATGATTCAAAGTACTATTATAAAATAAACCTTTAGGCCATACAACCTATTTAATTTGTATTTGATTCATTACTAATCCTTCTAGAATATTTTCCATGTCTTCACTGAGTCATTTTTCTTCTTTAAAATCTTCTTCTCCAAGCATCTCTCCTTCCTCTGGGTAGCATATTTCTTGTAACTTAATATTTTTATATCATGTCAATTTCACCTTCAATATAAGCATGTTATTCATGCTTGTCTTATTTCATACTTTTAGTCTTTATACCTCAAATTCGGATTCTTCTTCATCCATATTATTTTTTGAAAACACACATGGAAATAAATCTTTAGAATTAAAATTTAGAGGATTGATTGTCTCCTTCTTCTCCCTCTTAGGTTGCTTTGATAACATTCTTAGCTTCCTTTTCAATTTATTGGTTTCTTGTTGTATTATATTATTATCAGTTATCTACCTAAGAGGAAATTAAACCATCCTATTTATTCTTAAAAATAATCTCTATCTTAATTCCACCAAGACTTGTATCATTCCTACCAAGATAAACCTCATCTCAACAATTTCTCTCTCCATGTCTATCTTTGTCTTCTTAGTATCTTCACTCACTTTTTTATGCAAATTCATTTCTTCTAAGCCATTAATTATCAATCATCTCTTTAATTTTATCACCTTTACCTTCTTTATTTGGGCATCACTGTGCCTCTTCTTCTCTCAGCAAGTGTATCTTACTTGTTTCTTGGCACCTCACCCAAACTTTGTTTCTTTACACCTAGTCTTTTGGTACCACCTCTAGTCCTTTGTATAGGACTCTCTCTCTTTTTATTTTCTGCTCTCTCTTGATATTATTTTATATCTCTCTTCACTTTTCAAGCCTCTATGGCTTTTGGGAGTCCGTTACCACTTCAATTATTTTGATTTTTTTCTCAACATAAGGTTTCAAAGAATCTTTCTATGCCTCTCTCTTATCAATCACTATCAAGCTTTCCAAGCTTCTTCACTTGTTCCCTATAAATTTCAACCTTTAAAATTTTTTATTACCTATTCAAGAGATTTTGTAAGATCTGATACAAAAAATTAATGGCATTCTTACAATTTCATTCACTTATTCAAGATCAAGTCTAACATGATTAGATGCAAATTGATACAATTTGGCCCATGATCACACTTGCTCACTTTAAAACATACTATTTTACCTTTAGTATAATTTGAGATCACTTATTAACTTTCAAACTAACCATGTTAACTGATAAATTTTTTATTTACAGATCCTTACTAAGTTCTTGTAAGTGTGATTTAATCTCTACTCGAAGTCTATGAATTCAATTTGAGGTCTCTTATCACTAATATTTGTCAATTGGATTATCTTTAATATTGTTATTTTTAAGAATAATGAGACTATTTATGACATATTCTTCTATCTAATTAGGTTTGACCTTATACAAAATCTTGAGTATCTTATTTAGAGACTCATTCCCTTAATAATTTCTTAAGTTTGGATTCTTTATTCTAGTCAACATAAATAATTTAGACTTTTGTCCTAGCATGCCTTACTCATTAGATCTATTATTAAATCTAATGATTAACTTAGAATGAAAATTTATTTAGGCTATTGGTATATTTTACTTTAAACCTTCTAATAGCTTATAAAGAGTCTTATACAATAACTCATAGTTATGTCCCTTATTTGATAGTCCTCCAGGTTTTGTTCATGTCATATCAAGCTTATTTTATAAATATTTACTCAAAACAAAAAAATATTTATTCAAAACAAGGTATATTCATGATTCATTTAGTCTAATCTCACTCTTTTCACACTAATATTTTCAGGAAGATAATGAAAATCAAGTTTCAATCAATTTAGCAAGTTCTTTTTTAAAACAATTGAATATTTTAAGTTTACAAAATAGGTTTTTGTAACACAAACTTGTGGACTAAAAAACGTAGATATATTCCTTTATATTTCATGAAAACCCTTGATACCACTTTCATATTTTATATGACATAAAAAATCCTCTTTAAATTAATTTATAGATAAATTCATTGGTTCGTTTGTGAGTAGTGATGTCTTTTGTCTCCAAAAACTTTTTTTGCTACTATGTAAAATAACAAGTGTTTATTTGTCATAAATTCAAATTACAAGCTATAAATTAGCTTCATTTTGAGTTTTATAGGTCCCCATCCCCCCCCCACCCCCCCCCCCCCCCACCTAGCAAATGCACACACATTAAAATTAATTACCATGTTGTAACAATCTTAAACAATCACAAAATTTCATGGAAGTATTACTTTTCTCATTGACTATAATAGCCAAAGCTGAGTATATAGATCTGAGATTTGTCATTTCATAAATTTTCAATAACTATTGATGCTTAAGGATTCATATTGAATAAAATTTAATCTATACTCATACATCTTACCTCGTCATTCTTTCATTTGATCTCATATATAAAATAACACGTCATATTTTCCCAAATTTAGATTCTTAAATATATAAAAATAATGTATTTTGACAATGATCTAATAAGAAGGAAAATAGGAAAATTAGAACCCACTTGATATTATAAAAATATTAAAATAAACTTACCAATCATTTATATTGCTTTATCAATCCACCTTTATTGTATAAACAATTCCAAAATCATTAAAAAATCAACTTTCCCTGCTTATGTCAGAACCCTGTAAACTACAAACTTGAGATTGAGAATCTATAAAATAACAAATTTTCGTGATCTTCAATGGTTTTTTTATTTTTATTATGACCTATGGAGTCTACCTTATCTCTTAAAATCATTTCAAAATCCCCATGCTATCAAAAGTTCATGATATTGAACTAATAACTTAGACTGTGTTTCACAAGGCATAATTAGAAACCATATATCTTATGGACAACCACAACAATTCTAATCAAGATCAAAAAAATAGGCAAACACATACACTTACATATTTTTAGAGTCTAATAATAAGACCAATATCATAACAAATTTCATTTTCATTCAAATAAATTCATACATACAAGTTTTCCACTCCATGGCAAACCATTTATTCTTATTCTTATATCAACTCTCTAGACTCTTTTCTAAATTACTCTCCCTTTACAAAATAAGATTTTATTCTTACTTTTTTAGACTACTTATTATATAGTTGAATCTTATTTTTTGGACAAGTTTAGTGTGGTAATGTTAAAGAACAAGATTCTCTCCATCTTCTTAGGCTTATCCTAAGATATACTAATTTTGAACTTCTCCTATGTTGAAAATATTCTATATGAGGATAATAGGATGATTTAAATTTACATAGGTTAAACGCATGTTTTAAATGAGTTAAAAATCCATAGAGTCAAAACATATAAATACATGCCCTCTATAATGAATCATACCCATTAGAAGCTTATACAATATTTCAAATATTTAAATACTTTCTTTTGGAGGGAAACTTAAAATCTACTATTTTAACCTATGCTAAGACCATTGTAGCATCTAAGGATTGTTATTCATCACAATTTGACTTATTTACAAGTTTAAAAAAATAAATTATCCTGATGTTCCTACATCAGACTGCCCTAGTGGAAAAATATTTGAGTTCCTGCTCAAATGAGATTTTATCTTCATTTTCTCTTCTTCCAATTATTCATCTTTTTCTTTTTATTAATTTGATTTTGTCTTCCTTATTTCTTCTCTTCCAATTATTCATGATGTATGATCCCAAGTGGTTCAATATTTTATTCATCCTCCTTACTATAGTCCATTCTAAATAACTCCATCTCTCTATCTTCCATTCCTACATATTCAAAATTAAAATCATAATTAGTTTTTAAAACTTGAGTTAGTATTGCCTCTCTAATGACTATCATCTTCCTTCATACTTTTTATTCAACTCTTGGATTATCAAATTCTTGAGTTAAGGGATTAAATAGATCTATTTCATCTTATTTAATAGCTTCCTCATCTCCAATGAGGTCCAATGATTTTAATTCTATCATGATTTACTACCAAATCAGCTCATCTTCTTCACTATATCATGTCACTTCTTCATTTTCAACCTTGTTCTCTCCTTCACAAGGTATTATAACTTCATTAGGAATTAATTACACCTCTTCTTGTTTCAGATCAGGTTCTATGAGCACTTTATTAAGTGCTTTATCTTCATATTCACTTTTCATGAATTTGCATAATGATTTAAATACTTTTTTATACAAAACATCTTTATCCATTTGTAAATTTATATTCACATGATTAAAATCAATATCAAAAATTTAAAAAATAGGACATATAGCCTCTTCAAGCTATTTTTAATTCACTACTATTCCTTCTTGCATATTTTCAATGTCTTCATTGAGACATCTTGCTTATTGAAAATCTTCTTCTCCAAGCATCTCTCCTTCCTCTAGGCAACATATTTCTATATCTTCATATTCTACTATCATGTCAATTTCACCTTCAATGTAAGCATGTTGTTAATGATTGTAATATTTCATACTTTTATAATTTATGGCCTCAAATTGGGCTTATTTTTCATCCATATTATTTATGATAAAGTCACATATAAATAATATTTAGATTTAAAATTTAGAGGTTTGATTGCCTATTTCTTCTCCCTCTTAGGTTGCTTTGCTAACATCCTTAGATGCATTTTCGACTTGCTAGTTTCTTTATATCTTTTATAATTCTCAATGATCTCATGAAGAGGATGATGAAACATTATATTTATTCTTAAAAACAATCTTTGTCTTGATTCCACTAATACTTGTATCATGCCTACCAAGATCAACCTCATCTCAGTTATTTCTCTATCCATATCTATCTATGTCTTCTTAGTATCTTCACTCACCTTTTTGTGGAAATTTCTTTCTTCTAAGATCTTCATTAACATTTATCTATTTTATTTTCTCACCTTTACCTTCTTTATGTAAGACTCACTATCCTTTTCTTCTCTTAGCAAGTGTATCCTTCTTGCTTCTTATCACCTCACCTAGGCTCCTTTTATTTATACCTAGTCTTTTGGTACCACCTCTAGTCCTTTATCTTGGGATCTCTCTTTATCTTGTGTGATCTCATTTGATATTTATTTTGATATTTTATTATCTCTGTCTTCACTTTTCAATCCTCTATGGATTTAGGTATTTCTCTTGTTACTTCACTTCTTTTGAGTTTTTTCTCAACTTAAGGTTTCAAAGAAAATTTTCCACCTCTCTCTTATCAATCACTGTCAAGATTTCTAAGATTCTTCACTTATTACCTATAAATTTAAACCTTTACACAAATTGATTAGTTTTTTGAGATATTCTCTAATCTCTAATATCAAAAATTAAAGGCAATCTGACACTTGCATTCACTTATTCAATAGCAAGTCTAACTCTATTAGACCTAAGTTGATACAATTTGGCCCATGATCACACTTGCTCACTTTTAGTCATATTTTTTTCCCTTTATTCAAAATTGAGACCACTTATTCACTTTCAAACTTACCTTCTTCACTGATCAATTCTTCATTTACTAGTTCCTTACTAAGTTTTTTTATGTCTAGTTCAATCTATAATCGAAGTCTTCCCATTCAATTTGAAGTATGTTCTCACTAATATTTATCAATGGGATTATCTTTTTATATTGGTATTTTCCAGACAATGAGACTATTTATGATATATTTTTATATCTAATTATACTGGGCTTCATACAAAATCATAAGTACCTTCTTTAGAGACTCATTCCCTTAAGTCTTTCTAAAGTTTTGATTCTTTCTTAGAGTCAACATAAATAATTCAAACTTGTGTCCCAAAAGCCCTTACTCATTAGATATAGTCTTATATCTAATGATTAAATTATAATGAACCTTTATTTAATATATTGATATATTTTAGTTCAAAGCTTCTAATAGCTTATAAATAGTCTTATACAAGAACTCATAACTCTAGGTTCTATTTTAAGCCTATCAAGATTTACTAAAAATAGTAAACTCTTCATTCAAAACAAGTTATTTTCATTCTTCACTTAGTATCATCTCATTATTTTCACACTAATGATTTCAAGAAGAGAATGGAAATCAAGTTATAAGTTTATAAAATAGGATTTTGTAACACAACCCTATAGACTAAAATATGTATATATCTTCCTTTATGCTTCATGAAAACTCATGACACCATTTTCATCATTTAGATAACATAAAAACAAATATCTGAATGAATTAATAGATAATTTCATTGGTTCATTTGTGATCATTGTTATCTTTTGTCTCTAAAAATGCATATTTGCTATTGTGCGTAAATAAGTGTTTATTTTTCATTAATTTAGATTAAAAGATGGAAATCGGATTTATTGAGTTTGAAAGGTTATACCAACATATATATATATATATATATATATATATATATATATATATCTTTTACAATCAATTCATGTTTTGTAAAAAGCTTAAACCATCAAAAAATTTCATGGAAGTATTACTTTTCTCATTTATTATAATAGCCAAAATTGAGTTTATAGATCCAAGTTTTATCATTTGATGATTTTTTAATAAATATTGATTCTCAGCGATTCATAATGAATCAAATACAATATATACTCATACATATTACCTCTTTCATTCATTTTATTTGATGTATAAAATAACACATCAAAATTTTCCATGTTTAGATTCTTAAATATACATAAATATTGTATTTTGACAGTGATCTAATAAGAAGGAAAATATGAAACTTATAAACCACATAATATTTTCAAAAGGTTCAAAGTCACTTACCAATATTTTATATTAATTTATAAATCCACTTTTGGTGTATAAACTATTCCAAAATCATTCAAAAATTAACTTTCCCTTCTTATGTTAGAACCATGTAGACTACAAACCCAAGAGTGAAAATATAGCAAAATATCAACTTTTCATGATATTAAAAGGTTATTTTTATCTATATTATGACCTATGTAATATACCTTAAATCTTAAAATAATTTTACAATCCCCATGCTATCAAAAGTGCATCATATATAACCAATAACTTAGATTGTGTTTCACAAGGTAGAATTGCAAACCATATATCTTATGGACAACCACAACAATGCTAATCAATATCAAAAAATTAGGAAGGCACATACATATTTTTAGAGTCTTATAATAATAACAAGATCATAAAATAAATCCCTTTCCCTTAAAATATCTTCATACATACAAATCTACCACTCCATGGCAAACCTTTTCTTTACTTTTTTCTATCAACTCTCTAGACTCTTTTCTTCATTACTCTCCCTCTATAAATTAGGCCTTTGTTCTTGATTATTTACTTGTTTTATAATCCCTATTCTATTATTATAATCCTATCTCTTGGAAGGTTTAGTGTGATCTTGTTTAGGACCAAGATTATCTCCATCTTCGTAGGCTTATCCCAAGATTGACTAATTTTGAAATTTGCTCACGTTGAAAAGATTCTAGATGAGGCTCATAGGATGATTTAAATTTACATAGGCTAAATACATGTTTTCAATGAGGTAATAATCCCTTAGAGTTATACTATATAAATACACGACCTCTATAATGAATCATACCCATTATAATCTCATATAACATTTCAAATATTTAAGTATTTCCTTTTGGAGAGAAACCCAAACTATACTATTTTAATCTATGATAAGACCATTGAAGCATTGAAGGATTATTATTTATAAAAAATTAACCTATTTACATGTTTAAATTTTTATTATCCTAATGTTTAAGATAATTTTAGCTTATGTTCTAAGACAGGAAGAAGAAAGAAACTTGATACGGGTATGGTAGAAGAACCTATTTGGTTTTGCACATGTTGGATCAGATGATTGTAGAGTAATCCTCTTTGGCTTGGGAGGAATGACCTAAAAATAAAATATCATGAAATAAAATGGTTGGTTAGATAGATAGTTGCATGGATTTCCTAATGCTATCTATAACCTAGAAGTAAGAGTTTCCATGGGGGTTGTCAATCTATGCTTTTTAAATAATTTAGTTCAAAAATTAGAAGATAAAATACTTCCATAAATCATAGAAGATACTAAAATTAAGTACAAGAAATGTTTGATAAATAAATTGATGAAGTTGACCAATTATATAAATAAGTGGGTCAATACTAATGCTAAATAGTTTGGGTGTGATTCAAATAATAGGTTGGGGATCTGTGAATAGGTAGAGACAAAGAAAGTTGGATTTGGTTGAGGGTAAGTGGGCAAAAATAGCTCGTGATTATTTTCTGCCATTGTAATCATTGGTGGTTTAGGTAACCATCGATAGTTGAGATAATCATCAGTGGTTGGGACATACCGTTAATGGTTAGGATGACCATTGGTGGTTACTGTATGTTGAGTTTGGGTGATGAAAAGGTCATATTAATGGGGTCATAGAAGGTAATTTTAGGAGATTGGTTTATGTTGGGCTGATTGCAAAATGGAAATAAAGTAATTGATTTATTAAAAATAAATACTTAACTTGCAAGAGGTTGATCTAGTGAGTGGTTGAGATGTTAGAGCCTAGAGTAATTCTAGTAGAGTAATGATACTTGGTTGTTGGTTAATAGATGGTAGCACTTTGGTTCTCTATCGTGATGATCAGGTCACTAGATTGCTAGAAGAACACCTGTAAAAGAAATTCTAGATGCAAAAACTCTCAATAGTTATGGGATGATTGATTTTAGATCCTTTTTCACCTCTTGCTCTTCTCTTCTTATAGGAAGGAAGGAGAGGTGCAATAATATGTTAATAAAATATTCAACTTGATATCTACTTTTAACTTCAATATGTATGGGTTTGCACATTAACTAGAAAATGTAATTATAAAAAAGTAAGGCAAAGTGGAGGGTTAGTTAAGTTGGATTAGATGGTAAAACCTAACTATTGATGGTTAAGATAACCATCAGTGGTTGAGGGTCAAGCTCAAGTTAAGTTAAAGAGGTGGGTTTAGTCAATAGGTCAATCTGAGTAAGGTTAGGTCTAATTGCTAGTCAAAAGGTCAAGTTGGGGCCCTAGGGGGTCCTGAAGTGGTCTAGTGGAGTTATTATATTTAGAACTATCATGTGCAGGTTTCCAGTGTCTATATTTTCCCACTTTTTATTATGTATTTTGAATCAACAAGTTGTAAAACAAAAATAGAATGCTAGTAAAAGGTTTAGTTGCCCCAGGCATGGGAGGAGGTGCTCCCTCTCAAATTAGAAGTCTCTAAGGTAAAACAAAACTAGGTGTGGGTTTGATAAGTGGTCAATGTACTAATAAAATATGGGTGATAGGCTGGGCATTGAAGTGAAAACATGTGCATGTGGTGTCAAAAAAGTGCAATATCCAAGATCATGCATTGACTAGGTTTCCATAGTGGGTAAAAATTAAGGTTGATGCTAAAAAGACAAGTGAAAAGTAGACCACATGACTACATATAGGCATGATAGCTAGGTACACTTGTAAATGTAAGTTTCCTAGTCAAGGTTAGTGTTTTCATAGGTATCTAAGGTAGGAAATGATCCCAAGAAAACACAAAATAGTAAGGTGAAGTCATGGGTATTCGAGGTAGGAAGTGCTCCTAAAAAGACACAAGTTATTTAGGTGTGTGCAAGGTAGCACAAGTTCAAAAATAGGTCAACATGGAAATTAATATCATTATAGTAAAAAATACTAGGCAAGATCATCTTTAAAAAATCATGAGTTGGGCCAAAATGGACCAATGGCAAGGTGATGAGGTAATTAGTATGGTAGGAAAAAAAAAGTAGTCTTTATGGGTGGCATTGAGTGTGGGTGTCAAAAATTTGAAAAGTTGGTTGAATAACTCTCAGGACCCTGATTGTTGATGATTAAGGGCCTTAAGGTCAGCCATTAGTGGTCACCTTAACTATTGATGGTAAAAGGGTAAACCTTAAAAAGTATGGAGATAAAAGTGTTGAGTGAGTCATTTTCACTCATATTGCTTTTCTGACTTATGTGATGTACTTATTTGGCATTTTGTGCAAGAGTGTTGATGAGGAATTTGAATAAGAAGGCAAGTGATTGGTTGAGTTGACTGAGTAGATTAAATGGATTGGTGAGGATGCAAGGTGGATGTGGACAAGTACATGGTCAAGTAGTGGGTCCCTAGATTCCTCCTTGATGACAATTGAGGAATGAGGTAGGGGTTGTACTCAAATTGGTAGATTAGATTAAATTTTGAGTTTGTAAATGCATTTATTTTGGATTTGATTGTTTGGTTATTATTTATTTGGGTAGGTTTTGGTTTTTACCTAGGTTTTAGGTTTGGCTCAGGTTTTGGTAAAATTTATAAGTGAAATTCATAATTGGTTAGGTAGGCTAGGTATGGAAGGGTAGGGATGGGATTAGGTAGGAAATGGTGGCTATATTTTGGTGTTTTACTTGTATTTTAGGTGGGTAGGGTTTAGGCATTCCATTGGTAGTCACGCATAGTGACCATTAGTGGTCATACCTGACTGTCAGTGGTCATACCCGACCATCAACAGTCATAGTCAATTGTCGATGGTCGATGACCATTAACGAGTGGTCTCCTAACCATCGGTGGTCACCATGACCATCGATAATTGATAGAGGTGTAAAATGCCTATTTAAAAGTTTAAAAGTGTTTATGTGAGGTAGTTTGTTGAGGGTGGAGGTGAACATTTTTAAGGGTAAAGGTTAAGAATTATAGGCAAAAATGGGATTAATCAAGGTAAAAATAAGATAGGCTAAGGGCTTGGATCTAGAGACAAGTCTTGGGAATAGGTTGTAGGAGGATAAGGTCATAGGATTAAAAAATAGTATAGAGGACTTAGTTTATTTACTAATGAACCTTGTAGGCACATAAGCATATATAAATGTGGGATTGAGTACCTCACATATTTTTAGAGATCCATTGAGGGATGACTAAAGTGGATTGGGATCACATGGAGGAGGAGGGCCTTAAAGTAATATTTCACTACTAACATGTGTCATAAGATGTGGCAATGATCATGGCCCTCATCAAGATATGGGATCTAGCCATGAACACTTTTCATCTACCAATTGGTGAGATGACAATCTTTCTAGAGGATGAGAAAAGGATCACTCAATTACCTATATAGGGTGATATGATATATCACATTGAGTGAAAGGATAGAGATAAGCTCTTAGAGCTGCTATAGAGAGATGATCATGATTTTGTTAGATGATACACTAGAGGATTCAACTATACTCTGCTCTACTAGAGGGTGAGGCATGAGAGGAGACTACTTATGATGATGATGATGATGATCATAGTATCATGCTTTATTTTTCTAGATTTAAGTAGTAGGAGGTTTCCCTATATACTGCTAGGGTTAATTGTTGAGATGTTTCTAGGTCATATATTATTTAGTTGGGTGCTTGTGCTTCTAGTTTAGATAGACAAGGAGCTATGGGGTTTTAAAGATCATAGAAGATATGGGATTAGTGTTAGGTTTATGCTATACTATTTGGCATATGAACACATCTAGGTGCTATGATCGGTAGGGATTCCATAGGAGGGTTACACCCAGTTAGAGTATATAGTCAAATTCATGTGGTAGAGAGATGATTTTTCCCTATCTAGACTAAGAAGAGGGTTACATGACAACGATTGGTTCAAGGGTATCTTTGATGCCTTGGTCATAGGTTATGTTATTTTGAGAACATACATCATGTTTCTAGCATGGGTTAGATACAAGAGACATACAATGTCTTTACAAAGTTACAGGTGGATCCTTGATAGGTAGGATGGGGAGGCATGTCTCATCCCATTTGATAGGGTGTGAAGGTAGTTTGGCCTGGTATAGGGTATCTTGAGCCTATTTCCTAGATATAGGCAAGAGGGTGTAGAGATCCTACTACCTAAGCCATATCCAGTCTGGGCATTACTTGATCGAGAGGAGTTTCTAGGATGGCCAAAGATAGATGATACTAGTTTCATGGATGGTTACCCTACATGGTATTAGGATCTTTATGCAGTAATAAATTTTGGTGGTGATGATGGTAGTAGACAACATATGGATGTTGACCCAGCTAGTAGAGGTGGCTAGAGGGCATATGTAGAATGGGTTTCCTTAGGTTCACAAGTAAGAGAAGCATTAACAACAACACAGGTTTAGATGTTAGCTTTATAGGGTTAGGTGGCTATAGCATAGGGTTAGATAGCTATGGTTATAGGTGAGAGGGACCAAGATAGAGCTAAATTAGTCTTAGTTATCCAAGAGAGGGACTCCTTAGGATAGGCTAGAGGAGGAGCCACAAAATGTATAGGACCTTTGGGAACTATCCCCATGGCATGGTATTTAGCCACAATTGAGGACATATGCTAATATGAGGCCATAGTCTTGAAACATAATCTTGATAAGCCCTGATGGGGTGACTACATAGCTAGTTTGGTAGGTGGTGCTAGCCTAAAATCACCAGGTCAGTGGGATGATTTTATTGGTGGATAGGTAGGTACCTCAAGAAGATAGGTACCACAAGGCAGTGATGCCCTAAGGGCATAGTCATGATATATCTATGGGATAATATATTTTATTGTGTATCATTTTGATACCAGCCTACGAGTTGATGCGATGAGATGTATACTTTAAGAGAGATATATGTATATCATTGTATATATTGTGATGTTATTGATAACATATTCATAATTTATAGATAAGATCCTCATTTATTGCTTATCATTCATGCTTTTCTTTGATGTTTATGTTAATGATGTGGATTATAGTTATGTTAATCATGGATGATGCTATATGGATTATGATTATGTTATGGATATAGATACTGATGTGGACTCACCTAACTAGGCATTTGATGATATGACTTTCTATTTATGTTTATGATAATGTTCATATGAGGGATATAGTTCATACATTTGATATGATAATGGTTTGGGTGATGGATAGATAATTCTATAATGTTGATCACATGGAATATTATTTATGGTTTATTGATATGTGTTTTATGATGATGATGTTGATTATGGATATGATATGATTATTGTGTTTATGCTAAAATTAAATGAATATATGATTCCTTATTAGATTTAGACATGCGGCGAAAATTGTTTATTGCATCATTGATCATGGATGCTATGATTATGACATGATGATGGATATGTTAATGGTGTATGTTTTTATTGATATGATATGATGTGGTTATGATTTTGGCTCTTTTTCTTAAGGTAAAACAAATAAATCAAGTTAAATAACAATGTGAGAGTGAGAACATAATCAAGAGATAAAGTGTCTAAGTGAATATATCAACCAGTTATGAGAGTAAAGAAGAGGGTACGATGTTTTTGCTTTGGCAAGGATTAAAACAAGACTAAAAGTAGATTAGCTTAAGGAACATTGTTGGAAATATTATCATTGATGTCAAAGGTCTAGCATTATTGGTGATAATGGCCCCATTGCATTTAATGATATTTGTAATAGATATATCTTGGCTAATGTGAGTTAATATTTATTTAATATTAATGAATATATTTTTGGTTGCATATGAGACAAAATAAGGGCCCATGAAGAAGTCAAAGAACCATGGGGTAAAGACAAAAGAAGGATGGGACACATTTTCCCATGAAGAGTCATATTGGGGAATTCCAAGAGTCACCAAGTGAAGACAAAAGAGGAAGGGTGTAATTTCTCATGAAGGGACACTTTGAGGAATACAAAAAGTCACCAAAGATCAGGACAAAAGAGGGAAGGACGTTTTTTATCATGAAGGGTCACCACATGACTTTTCAAAGGCAAGAATATGAAGGGTCATACAAGTTTGGTACCATTTTCCATGAGGATTAAAGGGTCAAAAGGGGGAAGGCCAAAGGTCATTTTGGAAAGCTATAAATAAAGGCTTGAGAAGCCATTTGTAACATGAGTGATAGAGGTTGATTTCATATTTTATTATCTAGCTTAGAAGAGCATTTGTGAGAGATGAATATGATTTGTATTTTTTATATCTAGCTTAGAAGAGCAAAAGTGAGAGAGAGGAAAGAGATGTTGTAATGAACTATCATTTATTGAGATAGCAACATTGAGAGATAGTTGTGTGGTTTACGCAAAGGGGTTGTTGCTCCTATGGGTTGGTGCTCACAAATTGTTGTTGGGTTGTTTCTCGGTAAAGGGGTTGGTGCTCACGAATTGTTGTTGGGTTGGTGCTCGGCAAAGGGGTTGGTGCTCAACAAAGGGGTTGGTGCTCCTGCAAGTTGGTGCTTGTGAATATTGTTTGGGTTGGTGCTCATTCATATACTTAAGATTATTCTCTGCGGTTTTTTCCACATTGGGTTTCCACATTATATCTAGTGTCTCTCTCTTGTGTGGTGTTTTTTTTTATATTTTTATTGCATATCTTGAATGTTTGATTAAGTGGAATTTGATTAAGGGAAAGTTTTATAAGATATATGATATACTAATTCACCCCCCTCTCAGTATATTATGTGCTTAACAAACATAAGCCCTTTGAATGCTTCACATTAACATTCATTAGTTGGTTAAAAATGTGTCTCAATCACATTATGCCAAGTGAGCTCAAAATCCCTTGGAGATGGATGAAAACAGAACCTTTTTATGAGACTAGCATGCCTCTTTTAGAGGTTACCAAAGAGTCAATATAAACAAGTCTATATCTTATAAGGTGTAGACTGCTTGATGTAGAAAATCTACTCATGATAGTCAATTAAAAATTTCAAAATGATCACTTATGAGGGTTGATTATAGACTTTAAAATTACTTTGATTTTTCTTGATAATAGGTCTCTTACATATTTTATTGCATGGGAGGGTTGGGGAAGTTGATCGATGCTAGAAGCTTCCAATAAATTGCTATACTTTAACAAATGCTTTACTTAACCATCTTTCTAGGGAGTGGTCTAAGTTTGTGTTCTTTGTTTAATTTTGTTTGATAGTTGTCCTTCAAAGGAGTAGTTCACCTTACTTGTAGCAATTTTGATATGTTTATAGTAGTTGTCCTTCAAGGGAGCAATCTATGAATGCTAGGAATGACCCATGATTTTTTTGGTTATGAATTTACTTTTTATTATTTTATTTTTATTGATATAGACTTGATTATATAGGCTTAAAGGTTGACTTTGATGAATTAAAAATGTAAAACACAAAATTGTTGATTAGGTGTAAAGAGGTTTAGGTGACAATGATCATGGGAATCTATCCTAGGAAAGGGGTATAAAGTACCATGAAAATCATGTCATGGGTAGAGCCATGGTACCCATGTTTAAGATTAGGATATGATTGTGATGGATAATCACATGATTCAATTTTAATTGGTTTCCCCTAGAATAAGGAGATGAAATTGGTTTGAAAATAAGGGATGAGCTTAAGTTAATCAAAAGGTGACTTTGATCCTTTTTAACAAATGAAAGGGTGAAAATGTGAAGCATTAAGGGGCTCAAGTTCTAAGTTGCCCTACAAAGAGGAAAAACTGTAAGCTCCTAATCCATACTTATGGGTTATGATATAAGGTCTAAGCCCATTGAAATCAAACTTGCCCCACTTATTTTTCTCCATATTGGTGACATGTTGATTTTCCTTCAAGATGAGGTCTTTGATGTCAAATTCTTATACTGTAAGGTGTTTGTCATAGGCATGTTTAATGAAATATTGATAGACATGATGATGGGTAAGGATGGCTGAGCAATGCTTATCAAGTACCTCAAGATGGCCTAAATGATACTAATGATAATCATCTTTAGAAATGATATCCTATAGGGATATAAAAAGTGAAGGAATTTGGACTTCAAGAGGTAAGACAACCTCTGATCCAAATAAAAATGAGAATGGGGTAGCACCCATAGGGGTTCAGATGATATTACAATATGCTCATAAGGCAAAGGGGATGTGCAAATGTCAATCCTAACAAGATGTATTGACCATTTTAATGAGGATGTTGTTAAAAGTTTTGTTAGAGGCTTCTACCTATCCATTATCTTAAGGATGATAGGGTGATGAGAAACTGAGCTTGATGCCAAAAGTGTCACAAAGACCTTGGGCTTATTTATTTTTAAAATATTTGACATTGTTAGTGATGATTTTGTTAGAAACACCAAAATGACAGATGATGTGATGATTAATAAAATAGATAATCTTTTCAGCTTTGGTTGAGATAAGAGGATAGCCTCTACCCATTTGGTAAAATATTCAATTGTAGTGACGATAAAATGTTGTATCTATAAAGAATGGGGCTTAATTTAACCAATAAGGTATAGACACCATTGTGAGAAGGGCCATAAATTAGTGGATATGTGAAGACTATGACTAGGTGTGTGATGTAAATTAACATATTGTTGAAACTTAACACACTTTTTAACATAATCACAATGTTTTGGTTAAGGGTAGACTAGTGATAGCCAAGTTGAAAGATGCATTTGGCCATGGAAAGGCCACCAAAGTGTCCCCCATAGATATCATCATGCATTTTTTTGATAGCATGAGAGGATTTGTGACTGCACAGGCAACAACAAAGGAGACCATCAAAGTTATGTTTATAAATAACTCCCCCTAGTATGGTATAATGTGAGGTACTCTAGATAAAGACCCTTTGAGCATTCTTGAAAAGACCAGAAGGAATGATGGAAAGGTTAATATAGTCAAAGGTCTCTTGATATCAAAGGTCAGGTTGGGTTTCCTTCACATTAAAGATGGTGGGAGAATCTAGATTGACATAAGAGGGATAGGTAAGTCTATGGATAATGAAAAATAGCTTAGAGTTATAGGGTGAGAATAATATTTGAGAGGTGATGGAAGCCATGGTGTCAACAAACTTTTTTGTATATCATGGAGTGGATTGGATATAGTAGTGTTCAAATGTTGTCAAGAGTTCATCAACTAATTATTTATACTTTTTTAAAGCATCATTCTTACACTGGTAAGAGCCATTGATTTGATTGACCACTAGTTGAGAGTCATCAAATATGTTGATCATTTTGACACCCAAGGCTAACATAGTTTGAAGGCCTATGACTAGGACTTTATATTCAACCATATTATTAGTACATTCAAAATATAACTTGAAGGATAAAGGAAGAGGTTCACTATGGAGGGGAATAACAATGATACTGGATCCCCCACCATGCTGACACTTTGATCCATCAAAGGACATGGTCACTTGATGGATGAAGTCTACCTAAGAGAGGGCCATGATGGACTAATCTAGAAACTCAAGAGGAGGTTGGTTGTCTTTTAATGGTGCTTTAGCCAATTGGTTAGCATTGACTCACCCTATAATTGACTTATGATGAAGAAAATCAATGTAAAACTTAACTAAAAGCATGAGCCACTTGGCCATATGTTAGTTTTTCTATGGCTTGGAGTGTATATACTTGAGTGGGTTAGTATTGGTTATGACATAGGTTTTGTGGTTAATGAGGTAGTGTGGAGTTTCTTGGTCATGAAGACTAAATCTAGGCAACATTTATCAATATGGGTATACTGAGTCTCATACTCTACAAGCATGTAACTTGTAGTATATGGCTTTATCTTTGTGTTGTTTATATCAACGAACAAGCATTAGCCCTAGGTAGTGGTTTGTGGTAGAGATATAAAGGTAGAAAGGTTTATCATCCTCGGGAGAGGTGATGACAAGTGGAGACAAAAGGTACTTTTTAAGTGAATAAAAGGCTTTTTGATAGTCATAACTCCACCTGAAGGATACATCCTTCTTTAAGAGGTGATGGAAGGATTGGCATCAGTCTGAAAGCTGAGAGATAAAGAGATGAATGGATTAGAGCTTCCCCTTCAAGATATGGAGTTGCTTAAGGTTGATTGGGGGAAGTATGTCAAGAATTTATTTAATCTTGGTAGGATCAACTTTAATCCCATAAAGGGAGACAATAAAGCCAATGAGTTTTCCTAAAAAGACCCCAAAAATGCACTTCTTAGGGTTAAGGTAGATATGGTAATGGATGAGGTGATCAAAGATAATCTTGAGAATGACCAAATGATCTGATAGAGATAGATGGGTGAATGGGTTCATTGCAGATCTAGTCATATGATAAGATGATGTGAGCACCAAAGATGGATGACTCTAAAGAAGTCATTTTATCCATGAGCATTTTCATTATATTTTTTTGAGGTTGTGTGCCTAAAAATTTGTGAGGTGCATACCATTGTGGTGGTTGGGTAACATATTGATAGTTTGTGGGAGGTTGAGAAGTTACCACATATAGATATGTGGACATAGGTGGTTGGGTGGATGATATGTAGGGGTAGGTAGATGTAGGTCATTGGGTAATGGGTATAGGTACATGCCCTTGTGGGTTAGAGATGTACCCCAAGTTGGGTGTAATGAGAACTGAATAAGAGGTTAAGGTAGGTTGGGTAGGAGCTATGGTTGTGCTTTTAACTAAAAGAAAGGTGGTGACCTTTGTAATGATCAATAGTAAGGTACAAGGTATATACACCATAATATTTTAAATTGGAGTAATGACTAATGGATTGGGGTAGATGAAGGTTGACAATGCTAGTATTAGGTACCCCCAAGGTGAGGGAAGTATAGGTGGTTAGTGGTTGGGTTTCTCTTAGGGTATAGGAGTTGTTGGTGGGGGTGAAAGGTGTAGGGGTGTTAATAGGTTGGGTAGGTTGGTTTTCCACAATAGTATCAAAGGTATTATTGGTAGATGAAGATGCTTGGGTAGTTAATGGTTGGGTGGTGACTATAAAAATAGAAGTGTGCCCTATAAGGTGGGAAAGCATGCCATAATATGGGTCCATAGGTGGAACCAAAGTAGGGGTATGGTGAGGCATGGTGCTAGGATAATGTTGAAGGGCCATATGTTTATCTAAGAAAGTGGTAAAGTTTGTATCTCCTTGGGGAACTACCTAAGGGAAAGATTGAATTCCCAAAGGATGAGGAGAGTCTTTTGATTCAAAGATGTACTCCATGGGTGAGGAGGTATAACAGGTTGATTGTTTTAGTAATGGGTTTTATTCTGCTAGTTTCTTTTGTTACTGGTAAGTTAGAACCATGCAAGATAAGGGAGAGAGAATACAAAAACAATCTCACCACTCAAATAAAGAGAAGAAAAGAGACGAACAAGTAAATCAAACACACACTAAAAGGTACATTAAATCCTAAAGTTATTTTTAGTCTCTCATTTGGCTTATGCTTTAACTTTCTAAGAAATTATGTGACTAAAATTGGCCTATAGAGTGAGTAGTAGAAAATAAGTCTATGGTTGGTTTTAGGTGGTGTTTAGGCTCTCAAAATTATCTATATTAGAAATCAATGTGTGACTTGGTATTGGGTCCTACCCCCTCCCTTCACACACTACAGTGATAAGGGTGTCAGGTGCTTAACCTATATATACTAATTTTTAGTGTTTATACTCAACCAGAGAGTTGAGTTGGTTCTTCCCTTAGTAATGACCTCTAAGTAGGATTTCCAAGAAAGGGTAAGGTGATTTCTAGGTGATGAAATCCCAATCAAGTTTATGTCAAATTGTTTTTATTTTTGACTAATGTAGGTGGTTTGGTTTGTGTGTGTGATACAAGTGATGCTATGATCAAATTATTTTGATTTAATTTAACTAAGTGAGCTAAACTTGCAAGCAACCAATGTATGCAGTTGATTTTAAACCTAAAATAAATTTTATTTCATTTATGAGAATAGTATAGGTATAAGATCATGTAGATGCAAATAAATGAAACCTAAGTAGAGTCTCAAGGGTCCCACCAAGTGTGCTAAAATGTTTAAAATAATTTCAGCTTATATTCCAAGAGAGGAAGAAAAAATAAACTGGATACGGGTATGGTAGAAGAACCTATTTGGTTATGTCCACGTTGGATCAGAAGATTGTAGAGAGCTCCTCTTTGGCTTGGGAGGAATGACTTGAAAATAAGACAAAACTAAGGAAAATAGTTGGTTACATAGATAGTTGGGTGGATTTCCTAATGCTAGTTAGATCTTGAAAGCAAGAGTTTCTTAAGGGTCTATCAATCCATGTTTTTTAAACAATTAAGTTTAGAAATTAGAAGATAAGTTACTAATATAAATCATAAAATATATTAAAATTAAGTACAATAAATGCTTGACAAATAAATTGATGAAGTTGACTAATTATAGAAATAAATGAGTCAATACTAATGCTAAATAGTTTGGGTGTGATTCATAAACTAGGTTGGGGCTCTATGAACAAGTAGAAATAAAAAAATTTAGATTTGGTTGAGGGTAAGTGCGTGAAAATAGCTCTTTGTTATTTTATACCATAGTGACCATCGATGGTTAAGGTGACCATCGATAGTTAAGATAAACATCGTTGGTTGGGATAAACTATCAGTGGTAAGGATGACTATCAATAGTTACTATGTGTTAAGTTTTGGTGATGAAAAGGTTAGATTGATGGGATCATAAAAGGCAATTCTAGGAGACTGGTTTATGTTGGGATAATTAAAAAATGGAAACAAAGTAATTGATCGATTGAAAATAATAATTATCTTGTCAGAGGATGATCTGGTGAATGGTTGAGGCAATGGAGCTTAGAGTAATTTTGGTAGAGTAATGGTGTTTGGCTATTGGCCGATGGATGGTAGCACTTCAGCTCTTTATCATGATGACTAGGTCACTAGATTAATAAAACACTTACAAAAGAAAATATGGATGTAAAATATCTTAATAGTTACATGATGATTTATTTTGGATCCTTTTTCACCTCATTCTCCTCTCTTCTTATAGGAAGGAAGGAGCGGTACAATAATATGTTAACAAGACATCCAACATAATGTCTAATTTTAACTTCAACATACATGGGTTTGCACACAAATTAGATAATATAATTATAAAAAATCAAGGTAGAGTAGAGGGTTAATTAAGTTGGATTAGATGTTAGAACCTGATCATCAATGGTTAGGGTGACCGTCATCATTTAGAGTGACCATCGGTAGTCGAGGGTCAAACTCAAGTTGAGTTAAAGAGGTGGGTTTAGTTAGTAGGTAAAACTAAGGTTAGGTCTAGTTGTTGATCGAAAGGTCAAGTTGGTGCCCTAAGGGGTTCTGAAGTGGCTCAAGGGAGTTATGACATTTAGAACCGTCATGTGAGAGTGTCTAGTGTCTACATTTGATTCTCCTATATCAAGGTGGTTAAATGATCCATTTCCACCTTGATACTTCTCTTTGAGCTATAGTTTATTCCACATACCTTATCTACCCTTGGGCTTTCAAAATTGTCATTGTAGTAGATTGTGTAGGTGTAGACTATGGAAAAGGTAACTCTAATTGAGCTAGAGATTTTGGAGGAACAGGTTTGCCCCAAGGGTTAAAAATGTAAATTGATTCTAAGTCCTCAAAAATAAACTATATTTTTGAGAGTTGTTATTTGGGTTGCATTAGAAAGAATGGAAGAATTAATATGAATGGAGACTTGTTACTTATCTCATTTAGAACTATATAATCAAATAATGACTTAGTTTTTGAATAATATTATTTTAGTGAAGGATATGGAGAAAGGGGCAGTTACTGGAAAAATTGGTGGTAAATCAACAACTTGAGTATTTACAATTCTAAAGGAAGAAGGAAGAGGTGAAACTACCTTGTTAATGGCTTGTCTTTCTTCTTTGGTATGAGTCTATTGAATTTGTGTTCCATCTAGATTTTATCCTTCATCCAAGCTTCCCAAGTTTATTGATTCTACATTTTCTTGCTCTACCTCTTCCTCTATTTTGTTTAGGATTCTTGTTTCACTTGATTCCTTTTGTGGTCCCTTCATAGATTATTCATTTTCTTCTTCCTCATCTGTGGGGTAATACACTAGTGAAATTACATATATATGTTCTTCCTTAGGTTCCCCATCAAGAAATACTCCTGAGGCAAATAAAACTGATGATTTTCCATCTTCCACTTGTTGAGTTTTAAAAGAGGATGGAAAAATTTTGGATTTCCCTTGGTCAGTTCTCATGGTGGGAATAGGGGATGAAGGGGAAGATGAAAATATAAAAGGATCTATAAAAGTATAAATTATTGTACCCTCACTTGTGTTAGTTGGTAGAGATGGACTCACTATAAGTGCTTGAAGGGATAGAGGAGTAGATGAAAGAGAAAAAATAGAAATATGTAGGAACTTGGGAAAACTAACTTGTGTAACCATAATAAGTGGGACAAAGGTGCCACAGAAAATGTAATTGTTTATGCATCTATAGGAGTTAAATTCCTCATAATTATGGTTGTTGTGCCAAAAATAATAGCAACTAGATGAGCGGAGACCTAATGAGGACCAGTGAGACCTTTGAGAATATATTTTCTAATTTGAATATTCTCTTCCCTTTAGATTCTAGGTTCTCCCTCTAATAAACTATTTTCCTCTTATGAGGGAGAGGGAGGCTGATCCTATTTGATCGAGCCTTGGGACTATGATTGAGGCCACTGATGACTCTAGGTCTTTTCTACTTGTTTCATCATTTAATTTACTTGTTCCTTAATGATTTTAGGGTCATATTGGATTAGTTGAGAAATGATCATTGACATAATGTGATTCTTGATAAAAATCCAAACTTCAAAATCATATGAAGCATTTATAAAGATGGCATTGTTCTCATATTCCTTGTGACCATACCTAATGGTAACCCCCTTTTTCTTCTTGAGGTACTTAGGATAATTTCTAACTCTTTTTATGGGGTCCCATTCTTTGTATTAGGCCACCTGTTATCCAATCTTGACCCCCATGTCAAAATAGGATCCTTGTAGTAAAAAACTTGAACATTAGGTGATATAGGAGGTCCTAATTGAGTCCAAGATAACTTATTAGTATTTATTAAGGCAAGTTTGGAAAGATTAAGGTAATGTCATATTTTGGTCACATAGTGGTTTAGGCATGTCATGAGGAGATGATTCATAGTAATTTTGTTTCATAGGTTACTAGGGGCTGATTAATATAATTTTAGGTCCAAAACATCTTTTCACAACATTTCATGAAGTTTTATAAAGTTTTAAAACCATTTGCCAACTTGAGGGTGTTAAAAATGCATATAAAGGGTGATTTTGGCTAATATTTGTGTTTGTCAAAGTTACCTAACTTAAAAATCCATAAAATATACCTTAAAAAGAGATTTAGTGAGTTACTCAACTTCCAAACCTATCAACTTGTCAGATAAAGTCAAATTCTTGCACTTCAACATTATTTTGGGGAGTTAAGAGAAGTTTTATAGACTTTTGGAAGTCACTTGCAAGTGAAACAACTTCAAAACATCCTTTGGTATTATAAAAGTTAGGAATAATATTTCTAATAATTTTGGATCTCAATAATTGCAAATAGATCCTTCTGTCTCTCATTGCCCCCTTCACAAACTAGTGAAGGCCAAATTCAAGTAGATGGTATAGGACATACAGGTAGATTTTAGGGATAGGATTCTGACAAAATTTTGGGACCCCTATGGAATTATAATTTATGTCATTGGTAATTAGAGTAATTCTCTTATCTTTATGAACACTCACTAAAAAGGCAGACTACTTTTTGAAAGCCTAAACCCCCATAGGCTAAGTTTGGAGTAACTTTAGTGTAAATTTTGAAATCATGGCTGCTTGAAACTAGTTGTATTATATTATTAGATGTATATATATGAATTAAATACCTTCATTCATCATGGTGACATGTTTGGATCTCATTTTGGCATGAAAAATGGATTTAGTGCATAGTTTGAGGTGACTGTCATATATTTTGAGTTTATGAGTTATCCAAGTGTTCTGGTGAATTGGAATGATTATTAATTATCATCTAATCCCTTTAATAATCTATATCAACATTTTATCCCTATAATCCAAATGGTAACCCCCAACATCAAAAACTTTTAGTAATCACTATTTTAGCCTATGTGTGATGTCTCTTGGCATGGTCATGTCCTCCTTATCCTAATGAGAGTATTGGGATGATCCCAATAATTTCATGATGTGTCATGGTATTATGTTTGAATCCAAGTTATCCTAAGTGTCTTGAAGTCACTAGGATAATATGTTAGGCATCACGGTTTATTAGAATGCAAGACATCATTTTGAAGAGGTCATGGAGTCTAATGAGCACTTAGCCTTATTTGAGGAATATAAGGGTCCTACATTAATGTGAGGATGTGTAATATTGGTTTTAGGTTATTATGTGAGGAACATGATGTATTTAATTCATTCCACAAGATGTATTTGTTGACCAAGTTTCACTTTTTAGTCAAAATTGGGCACCCCTAGGAATTTTTTTTGATTTTAAACATTTGAAGGGGTCTTAATATATTTTCATAGGAAGTATTACTTGTTATATGATTTAATTTAAGGTCATATTATCTTTAGTTTTAGTTTATTTAGTCAACTTGTCCATTTGAGGTCATTTTAAGTACTTGTAGGGGTCAATAATGTAGTTAGCACAATTATTAAGGTGCCTAAGTGTCATATTTTAATTTAAAACATCCAAGAGGTTGGTATGAGTGTCAGATATGTTAGTCACATTAGAATTTTGTAGATTCCCTAACTAAAATTATAGAAATTAGTTGAAAAAGAGATAAAATGGCACTTGTATAATTTTTTGGGAATTGTGCCATGTGGGAAAGATCATGGGGGGTCTCTTCATACTTATAAACTTACCCCCACACTTGGTTTTATCTGAAATATCTATTTGGATGCCAAAAATATTTTGTACATTGCTTGCTCTTCTTGGTAGACTGGAGTGACCCTCAAGTTTTTGCTCAGTACGGGAAGCACAAGCAGTTTCAGACAAAATGCTTTTGGGGGATGATATTAAACTATGATACATTCATTTTAATATAAGTATTTTGAATATTGGTTAACTATGCTATATGAACCATTGCTAAAAATTTGAATTTATAGATTTGATAGCTATTTGGTGCACCCTATAGGTTTTGCTCCATTTATACCAAATCCATACAAACTAGTTGGAGATGTTGGCTCCATAGAATGTATACTTATTTCTCACATGGTCTCCACTCTTGTTTTTAAGTTTCATAGTGTTTGGACGTGTGTTTTAGTGTATATTGCAAGTAGGTAACACCAAGTGTAGTTCCAACTGAGAAGTCTCTTGCTTGCTAAGTTTTTTCCCCTATAGAGGTTTCATACAACTAGGAAAGAGTGTCCCATAATTCCCTGGGTCATATCACTACTTATTCTCATGTTTTTATCTCACCACGGAATTCTTTGAGTAGCTTACAAGCTTGTCTTTCTCCATTTGCCAACTCCATGCCTAGTTTTAGTTGAATTCTATGCATAAGCTTGTTCATCCTATACATGAAGTGGTAATGGAGGTGTTTTGGCTTTTCAAGACTTTGGAGGTTTAATGAGGTTCCTTTTTCATTCTAAAGGAGGTATATATTTGACCATGTGCTCATGCCCCAAGCTATGTCAGTCATGAAATTCCCTTGTATACTAAATTCCATGTACATGCAGGTGATCTTCATGTTGTAACAGGTGTTTTAAATTTGGTTACAAGGTTAAAACTATGGAGGTCACATACTTGAGGAGTGAAAATGGCATTTGTATAGTCTTGAGCTATAGACCATCATTTTTCACCTTAATTCCCACATTTTGTCTACATAACCAACCCAAAACATGCATCTACAATGTTGTTGATGTCATGATGGTGTAAGGAGAGATGGATGGGGGCCAAAATTTCTTGTTTTTCTTGAAATTAATTTTAAAGTTAATAAAAGTCATATGAATTCTCATTCACACACATGTTTCTAGTTGTCCACACTCAGTCTACTCTTGTGCTTCTCAAAACAACCTTCTATAGGTGGTTGAGCATGAGGTTGGGATGTTGTACGAAGGGGTCAAAAGGATGTCACATTGTCTTTTGTTATCTCCATCATAAGGAAATCATGGTATACCCATAAAAGTCTTGAGAAGTAAAAATGGAAGGATGAAACCAATTAGAAGGTCAAGGACTCAGTTTATGGATGGAATCCCTAGAAGAGCAAAAAAAATCTCCAAGAGGTTTTAGTGGACCTTCCAAAGTACACTTGAAAAAGGTTTACACAGCCCCTAGTACAGGAAAGGACCCTACCAATTTTGAGAATTAAAGGACAAGGGGAAGATGGTTTTGCAAAGCTTCAAAAGTGCCTCAGAACACACTAAAAACATGTAGTGATAGCTACAAGCCTGTAGGAAAAAAAGACCTTTTATCACCTTGAAAAATAATTACAATCATAAGAACATGAATTCAATGACTATACTAGTATGAATATAAAATATGAAATCAAAGGCATAAATAAAAGGTTAAGGAAGAACATTGTACATGCCCATGACCACTTACATGCCTCCTTCAAGAATGAAATGGCAACCTATAGGGGTTAGACAAGTTGAACAACAAAAAGGAATGGTTTATGCATATTTGGTGTGGTTTTAGTCTATCCAAAGTGACTATGAGATGTATAGATAGTGTGGGGTGACCCAAGGTGGATTCAAAGACCTTTTCTAATTATAATCATCCTAGCCAAGCCCTATCTTGACCTACAACAAGGTATTATGAGGAGGTGTCTCAGTCAGCATATACAAAGACTCAATTTGAAGATCAAAGCATATAGAGAAGGTTAGAGGATGAATTAAAGTGTTCCTATAGGATGTGAAAGATTCAAATATACATAAATACCACCAAAAAAAGTTTATATGTAAAGTTTTGTCTTCAAGGTATACCTATAGGTGCCTCACCTATAGACCTTATGTCTAAAGTTGAATATAAAGACTCAATCAGATGATAATCTCATGATGTGGAGTTTTTAATTAGATTTATGGCTCAATTATATGAAATAAATAGATCTAAATCTTGAGTTGATGATCTTATAAGGTAGCAATAACTTCTAAACACTATTTTGAAGACCTAAAGCATGCAATCTTGATCTACAGGTAGGGACCCAATTTAGGTGGTTTAAAGTGCAATAACATGATGAATGAAGCTAATTCATGCTAAGGGAAAAGAAAAATTACATAAATGAACATTTTTTTATGTCATGAGACCCTTTCAAGGAAGAAAACAAGCTTATAGAAGATCTAAGATCCCTGTTTTCACCTACAACGAGCTCTAGGCAAGCAAGGGCTAAAATGAGATATGAACTTCCTAGAAAGAAAATGAGGGTTCCAATGAATAAAAAATGGTTCATGATGATATAAATTTCCTAAGTCCCTAATAAAGTTCTCAAATGTTATCCACACTTGGCATATGAGCAATAGTCCATACAAGAAGGCTAGGAAACCTTTGGCCAAGGAGCAAACATGAAGAATAAACTAAGGAGAAGGGTTTTAGGTGGTTTAAAAATCTCCATGAGAAAAATTGGAATGTGGGGAGAATTTGTATACAACATATAATCATGTAATTAGTTTGGAGAGATCATCCATAGGTGGATTTGGAGAAAAATGTAAGAAAATAAGATTTTTTAGCCCCTTTTTTAAACAAATTGAGCTGGTTAGGTACCTAAATGAGCGAGTCTAACCTATAAACTTGGGAAAAATACTCATTATGACCATATAAAACTCCAAAAAATTTAATTTTTCCATGGGGATGAGGGATATACCTCTCTATTTTTTCTCAGAGATCAGCCACTCATGAAAATGAACTTTGACAAAATAGGTAAAGGGTGCCAAAATGAGTAGAGGAATTAAGATGTGGAATATGTGTATTAAATTAACATTAGGGGATGTGTATGGAATGTTTATGTGTTATTAGGAACACTCATAGAATCTATAACCCTTCAAGATGACCTAATTATTCATGCACAGAGTCCAATAAGGCAAGTTTCCACTAGGCCTAATTGGCAAAAGAGAGGAAAAGAGATGAAATGAGTGTTTGATAGGTTATTTTATGGGTTAATGATTATTAATGAGGTGTTAAAATTCATAATAAAACATCATAATCATGTTAGATCAGCCCAAGTGGTCTAAACTAGTAGGGGGTATGCCAAGCCCATTAGGCCTTGAGGAGACTTAGAGCCAATTAGGGATCTACCTTCATTTATAGTCCTTGATTAGATGTATATATGATTGGGTAATGTTTATGGAGTGCCTTCATACATTTTTGATCTTTTTTATGTAAATAAACTTGTAAGAAGATTATTTTTGGCCTAGAGATAGCCCAAGCATGTAGGAAAGTGGAAAAACAAGATCAATAGGTCAACTTGTAAAGCTCATATATTTTTTAAAGATATAAATGGTAATAAAATGGGTTATGGGGAGTTAGATAGGTTCTTAAACAAAAAATTTGTGGAATTGGTTTGAAACTTCAATGTGCCATCTGTATGAACAATGGTTAAGAACAAAAATTGTCTAAATCCTTAGTAAAACCCTTGGAAGAACTTGATGAGGAAAATGAGCTTGGAGAGACACAAAAATGGAATATTTTAGAAATGAAACCTATTTTTTCATGGATAATAGTCACTTAGGATCTCACCCATGCAAATAAGATGTATAGAACTATATGGACAACATGCAAAATAGTGTTTTTCTAACCATTTTTTGTGTTTTGTAGGTTCTAGGAGGTTTGAGAAGATGAAATAAAGTTTGGATGGTGGATAAATAAATATTATAACTAAATATGGTAATTTTATTCTATGAAAAAAAATTAAGTTCCCTAATTAGATCTCTCCTTTCATCCAATTAAAATTGGCACAGTGAGCACAAGAGTGAGAAGTTTGGAAAACTCAAATGGATGTCTTTTTGAGGTTAATTTTAGAATTAAAAGACCATGCAGGGTCTTAAAAAGTTTCAATCAATCCCTCCTACATATTTTAATGGAAAATTAAATTCATTTTTTAGGCCAAGTGTGAGGGGTGACTGAAACAAGGAGTTTTCTAGACTATAGACAATGATTACTTCATTCTAGGAGTTTCCAAAGGAGTAGGAATGAAACCAATGAATTAAATTTCATGAATAAATTCCTTACCTATTATTCTCATCATTAGACCTATCCCTATTCAATTATTGGATGTTAAAATTGGTCTAAATGATGAAGGCAATTTTCAGAGCCAAGATAAGGAATTTTGAGACACTTTTCATTAGTTTCACGTGTTGTTTGGACATTTGGACCCCCTAAAATTGAATGGTTTATTTTTCATCCATTTATCTTGAAATTATAACCTATTATCTTATATTTACACATGTCAAAGTGACCTTTGGGCTTCTTTTACCTTGTTTTTCTCTCAAAAGCTATAAATATAGACTCTTTTGGCTCTTTTGGGTAGCCTCTGTTGGTTAATGGGGAAAATCTAGCCATATTTATACTTTAAGGACTCTTAAAGAAATAAAAAATTGATTTTTAATACTCAAATTCTATTCAATTGGGTGTTAATGCAATCTTGTTGGTCTTGCCTAGTAAAAGACTATCTTTTCTAGCATGTTATCCTTGATTGTTCATGAAATGTGCAGAAGAGCAACTATTGTAGGTCTTTTTTAGTGTTATTTTATAAGTTTATATGTGTCTTATAATTGATTCATTATTTTATCCTATATAGGAATCCTTCATTACCCTCTTAAGTATCAAAATGCCTTTTGAACCAAGCTTATGAAACACTGATGTAACAATCTGCCTTATGTTGTGAGTTTTGTGTAAAGTAAGCTTTATTTTTCTCTAAGTGGTAAAATTTCAATAAATATGAGGAGATATACTATTGGTGCATCACCTTTTTTAGATTTATTTTGTTTTCTTAACCCTTTTCATCCAAAATTTTATAGGTAAGAAAATGTTTCAAAGATTGCATCAAGGGAGCTAGCCCTTCTAGAGATTCATCTCAATGAATTATCACACATATAAAAAGAGATGTTTTAATTATACCACTTTTATGAGGAGAGATAAGAATCTCCTTAAGGGGTGCAAATATAAGTGAAAATAGTTTTTGGCATGCCTGATTGGAATCTAAGTCCTAAAAGATTGTTCAAGATTGGTGTTGGTCTTGGCATAGTTGCAATTACAAGAGAATCTACATTTAGTATCTAGAGACTCCAATAAAGTTTTCAACTCTTTGGTTGCTCATCAATTTCTAATTTTCATGCTAAATTTGACCACTAGGTTTTTTACTAAAGGTATACCCTTTGAGTTTGTGCAATTACCTCCATATTTTACCAAAAGGTTTAGGTTTGTGAATACTCATCCTTATTCAAGAGAGTTGATGTTTAATAAATCTAATTTATTATTTATTTCAACCCCTAATACTCAATGTTCACATTCCAAGATGGCTAGAAACCAACCTTTTGTAGCCTTCACTAGATCATCTCCTTTGAATCTTGCCCAATATGACCAAATTCTAAGAGTAGCCCTTAAGAGTGTTCCATTACTACCATTAAACATATTAGAAACATAGATTTTTTTTGTAATATCAATAATATCATTCAAGATAATATGGATATTAGGTTATTTTCATTTTCCTTTAGAGAAAAAGCTTTGGATTGGTATGGGACTCTACCTAAAAATTCTATTGGTTCATGGGATAAACTAGGAGATCTATTGACTAAGAGGTTTGGAGAGAAGAGTGATCATCTATCTCTAGATGATAAATTAACCACTATCAAGAGGGAACCACAAGACTTTATGTAATACTTTATCACTAGATTTTAAAAAACATGGGATAGGATCCCAACCCTTATGAGACCTACTCCAAACTATGCATTCTTGTACTATCTAAAAGCATTGAATAGTGATGTAGCTATTATGATCTAATCCATGGGTGGGAATACACTCCTTACTACCTATGAGATATCCATCAATAACGAGAATTGTCTTGTTCAAGTGGGGAAGATTTCTCCTAGGCCACCAATGCCATTATTCCTTGATTTGTAGCCTCCTAGCCAAGTTTCATTGCCCACTTTAGATCTTTTGCCTAGTCAATAAATGCCTACCATTACCCATTCAAATGAGATCCATGAAGTTAAAATCTTTCTCCAAAGTGTCACTAATTATTTGGTTTCCCTCAAAAGGCAAAAATACCAAGGTTATAGGCCATACCAACCCTACAATCAATTTAGGCAAACCAATAGACCTCCTTTTCAAAGCAATATACAAGTACAAATTTAAATCACTCATGTTAAACCTTATCAAATCTATAATCCTAATTATCCATCATACTCTAAATATTTTTTTCCCACCCAAAACAAATTGGTTTAAGAACAACCATGATATCCATCTTTTGAGCAAAATCAAGAACAAGTTGCTTATACAAATGAAATATACAATCAAACCATGGAAATACAAGGAAATCAAGCTTCCCAAGTCCCAAGCTTTGAGGGACCAATACAAAGTGAAATGGAGAATTGTAAACCATAATTTTATTCTAACCTAATAAATAATTTGGAGGGAGAGTTTTGTGTTATTAATCACTTAGGGAATTCAAGCAATATGAATATCAGTGTTGCCTCTAACACTAGGTCTACGAAAAGGGTTGTTGAAGAGCAACAAGGAGAAAATCAAGGAACTATTTTAGTCCCCACATCATCTACAATGGTGATTGTGTCAAATTTATATCCTAGAGTGGAATAAGGATAAAAGTTTTAGAATGTAAATACATCTCCTATTCACCCACCTTCACAAGCTACATCACAAGGAGTTAGTATTTCTATGGATCCCCCAAAGGTGAGCAATCCTTCCATTAATGTCTTGTACCAAATGAAGAAGCTACAAAAGAACATATAATTATGGGATTATTTGAAAATAATAGGGCAGAAAGATATTCTCTAAAAGGAATTGCAAGGATTAGGTAAGCAAGTTGGCTCATCTAGGAATGAAAATGTTGTCTTAGTTAATAGAACTTAACCTATAGATGGCCAAGTGAATAAGAATGAAAAAACTCATACTTTATACCTATCTATAATCATTGGTGATTTCTTGGTTCATAATTGCAGCATAGATAGTGGGGCTAGTACTTCAGTTATACCTAAGTGTATAGTGGATAAACTAGGCCTCAAATATGAGCCAATGACTAAAGGAGTCTTACAATTGGATGGATCACCAACCAAGACTTTGGATGTAGTTAAATATTTGAATTTGGTCCTACATGCTTGTCCTACCTTTTTCATTCCTCATAATGTGGTTATTGCAGATTTACCTCCATACTTTGCTCTTTGTTTGTCAAGAGAGTTTACAACTAGATAGGTGGATACTTGGCTACAATTGGTCCTACATGGTATTTAGGATAATTTATGGTACTAAGGTCAATATTGAATCAGAACCTATTCATCATAATCACTTGGATCCTTACACACATAAAGTGGAAAATGTCAACTATGCCATCATTGATGAAGAAGAACTCCACATAGACCAATCTCCAACATCTTCCCTTGAAGGAGTTTTTGATTTGTACTTAGATGAATGGGGAGATGAACATTATGAAAATGATCCTTACAAATTCATGGATAAAGCTGGTCTTGGGGTGTATTTTATGCATGAGGAGGAATATTTCATTCCAAATTTGATGAAACCATGTGAAGATATAGATGTTTTATGGCATCTTTTCTTTGATGGATCAAGAAGCAAGATTGGGGTAGGTGGTGGAACAATGTTGGTTTTTTCTTCTAAGGAAAGGTACTATTCCACTTTCATATTTCAATTCTCTTGTAATTGTAATGTGGAAGAATATGAGGCCCTCATTCATGGCCTTGAATGGGCTAGGAAAAGAGGTCTTAAAGAGTTTCAAGTGTATGGTGGTAATGAACTTGTTGTGAACCTAGGTAGAGGACAAAATTTGACTAAAAACTCTTTGCTTAAGTCCTATAAGCATAAAGTTTGGGATATTATGGAATATTTTCAAGCTTCCAAAATATCATCCATCTTAAGAGAGGATAAAAAACATGCTAATAGGTTGGCAGTAGTTGAAGCTCAATTTGATATTCCAAAAGGTATAAAAGAGGATAAGAACCATCCACATCTCAAGGTGATTATAAGACCCTCCATACCAGATAATGTCACTAACTTTCAAGTGTTTGATAGTGATAAAAAAATAAAACTTTTTATACATGAAGACACTTATTTTTATGCAAAGAATAAATCCAAAATAAAACATCAATATGGAGGGAAAATTATCCAATTGAAGTCCAACAAACTTCCTAAAGGCCTAGTTGTTCTTGAAAACATATTCAATGATGATGAACAGCTGAATAAAGAGAAGGTAAGCATGTATACCAAGCAAGATAACTATGAGAAAGTACAAATATTCAAGGACAAATTTCTTGCACTTGGAAAATTATGTATTAGTGATGAGAAGCATGCTTTTGTTGAGTTATGCAAGGAGTTTTCAAATGTCTTTACATGGGAATATATTGACTTGAAAGGCTTTAACTCAAACTTAGCTCAACATACCTTAGAGCTAGATGAGAATTCCAAGCCTATAAATAAAATATAAAGGACAATTAATCTTAATATTATGCCTCTCATGAATAAATAACTCACTAAGTTGATTGAGTCCAAAATCATCTTTCCTATTAAGCATTCATCTTGGTTGGCAAACTTATTCCCTGTTAGTAAGAAGAATGGAGAGATCAAGTTGTTTGTTGATTTTAGGGACTTGAATAGAGTTTCCTTGAAGGATCATTATCCCCTCCCTTCCATGGAACAAATCTTGCAAGTTGTGGTAGGTAGTGAAAGGCTTTCTCTCCTTGATGGGTATTTTGGGTAAAATCATATTTAGGTGAAGGAAAGTGACCAATATAAGATAGCCTTTACTACTAAATGGGGTAAATATTTTTATAGTAAAATGAATTTTGGATTATCTAATGTTGGAGCTACATTGAAATGTCAAATGGATATTAATTTTTAAGGACTAATCAATGACATTATGTTGGTGTATCTTGATGATGTAACAATTTTCTCCAAGGATGCAAATGATCACTTGAATCACTTATGATAGATTTTTGAGAGGTGTAGAGAGTTTGGAATCTCTCTCAACCCAAAGAAATGTGTGTTTTTTTTTGTATTAATGTAAACTCTTAGAACACATTGTCTCTAATAAGGGCTTATCCATTGATCCTGAAAGGGTGAGTGCCATCTTGGCATTATCTTTGCCCAAACACAAAAAAGGTTTGTAAAGTTTCTTTGGGAAAATTAATTTCATAAGGAAGTTCATTCCTAATTTTTATAATCTTGTCAATCCTCTAACCTCTAGGCTAAGGAAGGATGAAGTGTTCACTTGGACTATAAGAAGGATGGAAAGTTTTGAGGAGATTAAACAAGCCATTGCCCAAGCTCCTACTCTTGCAAGTCCTAATTTTTCAAAGCATTTCAACTTGTATGCCTTTGTAAATGAAGAGGTGATTGCTAACATGATAACTCAATCAAATGAGGAAAATTTAGAGCATCCTATTATCTTATTTATTCAATGTTTGGAAGGTTATGAGGTAAGATACACCTATATTGAGAAGCAAGTACTTTCAGTTGTCTAGATTCTAAAGAAGTTTAGGCTTATGTTGTCTAACAACAATATTAACATATTTTTACCTCATCATAGTGTCAAAGGCTTAATTTTGAGCATAGATCTGAATGAAAAGAAGGATGGTTGGATCACAAAAGTGATGGAGTATGATGTTGAAATCAAGATAACCAAGCTAGTGAAAGGGAAAGGGTTATGTGAGAATCTTGCTTCAGAATTGAAGGAGAAAAAAGAGGTTGTTTTGGCACTCCATGATGACCATATAATAGCTTCACCTTAAACAATGAGAAGTTAGACACAAGATATGATCTATTTTTTTCAAATCGGTGAGTGTCTATAAAGCCTAAATAGAGCTAGAAGAAGGTACTTTAGATTATAATCCATTCCTTATGTACTTGTTGATGGAGTATTATTTAAGAAGGACTTTTTAGGTGTGTTATTTAGGTGTATTAAATTAGATAAGATTGATAAAGTACTATTTGAGTTTCATAATGGACCATTTGGTGGTCACTTTGCTCTAAGAACCATAGATGCTAGGATTATGAGGGATGGATACTTTTGGCCTAATTTTTTCAAAGACACCCATGCTTAGGTATGAAAGTTCCAAAAATGTTCTCTATTTTATGGTAAACAAAATCTTTCTACCTTGCCTCTTCATCTAATTCAAGTTGATGCACCCTTTATGCAATGGGGTTTGGATTTCATAGGCCTAATCAATCCCCCTTGTAGTGTTGGTCACAAGTGGGTGTTTAATAATACAAATTACCTTACAAGATGGGTGAAGGTTGTATCTCTCAAGGAGGAAAATTAAAACTCAATCCTAGACTTCTATGAAAGTATAGTAACAAGGTTTGGGGCTCATTCGACAATTATTTTAGATAATGCATTAGGTTTTTTTGGAATGAAGACAAGTGAATGGGATTTGAAGCATGACATCTCTCTTAGCATCTCCTATAACTAATATCCATAAGGGAATGGACTAGATAAGCCTACCAATAAGAATCTTATTAGGATCATAAATAGAACAATGGAGGAGAACCAAAGGACTTGGCATTCCAAGTTGAAGACAACCCTTTAGGTTGACAGGATTACCCAAAGAGAGAAATTGGAAACTCACCATACACAATTGTTTATGGGAGACAAGCTAGACTACCTATTTCACTTGAGTTACCAGCCTTGGACCTCACTTATCAACTAAAATTGATGGATAATGAGAGCATGGAACTTAGGTTGTGTGAGTTGATGGAGCTTGAAGAGACAAAATATCAAGCAATGCAAACTATGAGAGCTCACCAAGAACAAAAAAAGAGATAATTTGAAAAAAAATCCATGCCAAGAAGTTTCAAAGAAGGATAATTTGTTTTAAAGTGGGATGAAGATAGGGCCAAGCCTGGAAGACACACAAAGTTTGATGCTTTGTGGAATGGCCCATATGTTATCATGCAATGAAAGCAACAAAATGCTTTCCAAATCTCAAGGTTGGATGGAGAGGAGATTAATATACTAGACAATGGGATATATATATATAAAAAATTTCCACTAAGGTTATCCTCTCTCCTTGTACATAGTTTCTTGCTTTCCTTGTGCTCCCTAAGTGCTTATGCACATGTGTGAGTTTCATCTTATCTCTTGCCTTATTTTGTATCTTGCCTTGTCTTAATTTTATTGGTGTGGTGTGTTTGATTTTAATAAATTAATTTATATTTATCTTAAATAATCCATTGACTCTATTGGCCCTTGGTAGGATAAGGCTACTGGTCATTAGTATAGCAGGCATACTACCCCTATGAGTCACCATTTTATTGACCAAGTTTGACTTTTTAGTCAAAATTGGGCACCCCTAGGCAATTTTTTTTATTTTAAACATTTTAAGGGGTATTAATAATTTTCATAATAATTATTACTTGTTATATTATTTCATTTAAGGTCGTCTTAGCTTTGGATTTAGTTGCTTTAGTCGACTTGTCCATTTGAGGTCATTTTATGTACTTGTAGGGGTCATTAATGTAATTGACAACCTTCTTAAGGTACCTAAGTGTCATATAAAAATTTAAAACATAAAATATGTCAGTATGAGTGTTATATATGTCAATCACATTATAAGTTTGTATATTCCATAAAATAAATTATAGAAATTAGTTAAAAAAGAGATAAAATAGCACTTGTATGGATTTTTGGGAAGTGTGCCATGTGGTAAATATCATGGGGGGTATCTTAATCCTTATAAAATTCACTTAAATTATTTTTTTGAGCTGAAACATCTGTTTGGATTCTAAAACCATTCTACACATTTCTTGCTCTTCTTAGCAGACTAGAGTGACCCTCAAGTTTTTGCTCAGTATGGGAAGCACAGGTAATTTCGGACAAAATTATTTTGGGAGATGATATTAAAATATGAGAAATTAATTTTAATATATGTATTTTGAATATTGGTCAATTATGTTGTATGAAACATTCATAACAAGTTGACTATACAAAGTTGATAGCTGTTTGGTGTACCTTATAGGTTTTGCTCCATTTCTACCAAATTCATATGAACTAGTTGGTGATAGTGGATCCATAGGATGTATAATTATTTATCACATGGTATACACTATATTTTTGAAGTTTCATAGTGTTTTTATGTGTGTTTTAATTCATATTGCAAGGAGGTAGCACCAAGTGTAGTTATAGCTAAGATGTCTCTTGCGTGCTATGTTTTTTCCCTTGTAGAGGTTTCATAAAACTAGGAAAGAGTGTCCCATAATAATATATGTCATATAACTACTTAATCTCATGTTTTTATCTCACCTTGGCATTATTTGAGTAGGTTTCAATCTTATCTTGCTCCATTTTCCGACTTCATGCCTAATTTTAGTTGAAATTGATGCATAAGCTTGTTCATCCTATAAATGAAGTGGTAATGGAGATGTTTTTTGATTTTTAAGACTTTGGAGGTTGAGTGAGGTTCCATTTTAATGCTAAAGGAGTTGTATATTTGACAATGTGCTCATGTTCCAAGCTATCTCGGTCATGAAATTCCCTTGTCTTATAAATTTAATGTACACACAAGTGATCTTCATGTTGTAATAGGCATTTTGAAGCTAGTTCCAAGTTTAAAAATATGGAGGTCACATAATTGAGGAGTTAAAATGGCATTTGGATAGTTTTTAGCTATATACTATCATGTTTCACCTTAATTCCCACATTTTATCTGCATAACCAACCTAAAACATGCATCTACAACCCTGTTGACATCATGTTGGTGTAAGGAGAGATAGATGGGGGCCAAAATTTATTATTTTGCTTTAAATTAACTTTAAGGTTCATGAAAGGAATATCAATTCTCATTCACACACATGTTTATATTTTTCCACACTTAGTCTAATCTTTTGCTTCTCAAAATAGCCTTCTATAGGTGATTGAGAATGAGGTTGGGATGTTGTATGGAGAGGTCAAAAGGATGTCACATTATCTTTTACCTTATACATCTTAAGGAAACCATGGTAGACCAATACAAGTCCTTAGAAGGAAAAATGGAAACATGGAACCAATTGGAAGGCCAAGGATTGAGTTTAGGGATGGAATCCCTAGAAGAGCAAAAAAGGAACTCCAAGAGGTTTTGGTGGGCCTTCTAAAGCATACTTTAAAAAGGCTTAAAGGCCTTAAATTTGGTGGATACATATCCCCTAGTATAGGAAATGACCCTACCAATTTTGAGAAGGAAATGATAAGGGTAACGTGGTTTTTCAAAGCTTCAAAAATGCCTCAAAACACATTAAAAACACAGTGATATCTACAAGCTTGTAGGAAAAAAAGCCTTTTGTCACCTTGAAGGACAATTCTAAGCATAAAAACATTAATTTAATGACTATAATAGTATAAATATATAATATTAAATCAAATGCATCAATAAAAGGTCAAGTTAGAACATTGTACATGCCCATGACCACCTACAGGGCTCTTTCAATCATGGAATGGTAACCTACAGGGGTCAAACAAGTTGAACAAAAAGAAGGAATGGTTTATGCATATTTGGTGTGGTTTTAGTCTATCCAAAGTGAATATGAGTGGATATAACATGTGGGGAGATCCAAGTTGTATTCAAAGACCTTTTTCTCATTATAATAATCCCAACCAATCTCTATCTTGATCTATAATAGGGTATTATGAGGAGGTGTGTCAATCAACATATACAGAGACTCAATTTGAAGATCAAAACATATAGGAAATGCTAGAGGATTCATTAAAGTTTTCCTAGAGGATGTGAAATATTCAAATAGGCATAAAGACCACTAAAACAATTTTATATGTAAACTTTTGTCCTCAAGGTACACCTACAAGTGCCTCACTTATAGACCTTCTATCTAAAGCTGACTGTAAAGACTCAGTTAGATAATAAGCTCATGATGTGGAATTATTAAAGGGATTCATGGCTCAATAATATGAAATAAATGGATATAAATCTTGATTCAATGATCCTATAAGTTAGTAATAACTTCTAAACACTATTTTGAAGACTTAAAGCATGCAATCTTGATCTACAGGTAGGGACCCAATTTAGGAGGTTTAAAGTGCAATAACATGATGAGTGAAGATTAGTCATGATAAGGACAATGAAAAAATACCTAAATTAACATGTTATTGATGTCATGAGACCCTTTAAAGGAATAAAACAAGATTACATAGGGTCTTAGAGACCTATTTTCACCTACAACAGGGTCTAGGCAAGCAAGGGATAAAATGAGATATGAACTACTTAGAAAGAAAAATAGGGTTCTAATGACTACAACATGGTTTATGATGATAAAATAGGTTATATAACTTTCCCAAGACCTTTATAAATTTATAAAATGTTTTCCATACTTGGCATATGAGAAACAGTCTGTACAAGAAGGCTAGGAAACTTTTGCCCAATGAGCAAACACGAAGAATCCACTAAGGAGAAGGGTTTAGGATCGTTTAAAAAGATCCATGAGAAAATGTTGAAGGTGGGGAGCATGTTGAAATGGAATATAAGTATGTACTTGGTTTGGATAGGTCATCCATAGGTAGATTAGGAGAAAAATATAGGAAAATAGGGTTTTTTAGCCCCTTTTAGATAAATTAAGCTGGTTAGGTACCTAAATGAGGGAGTATGACCATTCAATTTGGTTAAAAGCCTCATTATGACCATATAAAAGTCCAAAGACTTTAATTTTTCCATATGAATTAGGGATATATCTCTCTTTTGTATCTTAGAGATCATCCACTCATGAAAATTGGAACTTTGACAAAATAGGTAAAGGGTGCCAAAATGAGTAAAGGACTTAAGATGAGGCCTTAGAATATTCAAGGAAAATTAAGGGATGTGTATTTAAGATGGATGGATTATTAGGAACACTCAAAAAATATCTAACCATTCAAGATGACCTAATTATTCATGCACATAGTCCAATTAGGCAAGTTTCCACTAGGCCTAATTGGTAAAAGAGAGGAAAAGAGATGAAATGAGTGTTTGAGAGGTTATGTGATGGTGTTGTGAGTATGAATGAGGTGTCAAAACTCATAATAAACTATCCTACGAATTTTAGAGCAGCCCAAGTGGTCCAAACTAGTAGGGGGTATGCCAAGCCCATTAGGCCTTGAGGAGACTTAGAGCCAATTGGGGATCTACCTTCATTTATATTCCTTGATGAGTTATCCAGATGATTGGGGCATGTTTATGGAGTGAATTAAGACATGTATGAATTTTTTTTATGAAAAGAAACTAAGTGGAGAAATAATATTGATAGGTCAACTTGTAAAGTTCATATCTTTACTAAGGCTCTACATGGGAATAAAAGGGATGAGGGGGAGTTAGAGAGGGTCGTCTACAATAAATTTATAGCATTGGTTTGAAACTTCAAGATGCCATCTATGTGAACAATGGTTAAGAGAAAAAACTATCTAAAACCTTAGTAAATCCCTTGAAAGAACCTGATGAGGAAAATGAGCTTGGAGAGCCACCAAAATGGAATATTTTAGGAAAGAAACCTTTTGGATCATAGAGAAGACTCAGTCAGGCTCTCAGCCATGTAAAGAAGATGTATATAACTATACAAAAAACATGTAAAATAATGTTTTTCTCACCATTTTTTGTGTTTTTCAGATTCTAGGAGGTTTGAGAAGATGAAATAAATTTTGGAGGGAGGATAAATACATTTATCACTCCCTATGGTCATTTTATTCTTTGAAAAAACTTTTAAATGTCCTAACTAGAGCTCTCCTTTCAGCTAGTCAAAATTGGCATAGTGAGCACAAGAGTGAAAAGTGTGGAAAACTTAAATGGATGCCTTTTTAAGGTGATTTTGAGAATTATAATAACATGGAGTGTCTTCCCAAGTGTCACTCACTCCCTCCCATGTATTTTCATGGAAAACTAAAGGCATTTTTGAGGCTAAGTGTGAGGGCTGATTGAAATAAGGAGTTTTCCAAAATACAAACAATGATTGCTTCATTCCAAGAGTTTCTAAAGGATTAGGAATGAAACCAATGCATGGAATTACATTCCTAAATTCATTCCCTATTATTACCATCATTAGACATGTCCCTATTCAATGGTGGGATGTTCAAATAGCTCCAAATGATGAAGGCAATTTTTTGAGCTAGGATAAGGAATTTTGAGGCACTTTTCATTAGTTTCATGAGTTGTATGGACATTTGGACCCCATAACATTGCATGGTTCATTTCACATCCCTTTCTCATAAAATTTTAACCTAGTTTCTTAGATTGACACATGTTTAAGTGTCCTTTAGGCTTCCTTTGCCTTGTTTCTCTCTCAAGAGCTATAAATATGGATTCTTTTAGCTCTTTTGGGTAGCCTCCATTGGTTAATGGGGAAAATATAGACAAATTTGTAATTTAAGGACTCTTTAAGAAACAAAAAATTGATTTTTCCTATTCACACATTGTTCAATTGAGTGTTAATGCAATCTTGTTGGTCTTGTCTAGTAAAAGATTATCTTTTCTAGCATGTTATCCTTGATTGTTCAGCAAATGTGCAGAATAGCAACTATTGTAGGTATTTTTTAGTGTTATTTTATAAGTGTATATGTGTATTACAATTTGTTTATGATTATATCCTATAAAATAATCCTTAATTACCCTCTTAATAATCAAAATGCCTTTTGAACCTATCTTATGAAACACTGATGTAACAACCTGCTTATGTTGTGAGTTTTGTGTAAAAGAAGATTTGTTTTGATCTAAGTGGTAAAATTTCAGTCAATAAGAGGAGATATAATATTGGTGCATCACATTTTTTAGCTTTCTTAGTTTTTTTCTCAACCCTTTTCATCCAAAAGTTTATAGGTAAGAAAGTGTTTCAAAGATTGCATCAAGGGAGCTAGCCCTTCTAGGGATTCATCTCAATGAATTATCACCCATAACAAAAGATATGTTTCTATTGTGCCAATTAGATGAGGAGAGATAGGCATATCCTCAAGGGGTACATATCCAAGTGATAACATTATTTACCTAAAGTCTATTTTCCTCCCCTTCATGACTCCTTTAACCACTTCATGATCCTATGTCACCTTTTGATAACTTTAGAAAAGGGTAAATATTTTGATGAGTTATATTAAAATATGGTAAATGGGGCATTCAACACATGATATCCATGCCAAATTATTTCCCTATGTTTTATGCCACTTTATAGGATTTTGAAGCACATTTATGCCTTTTTATGAACCAAGTGGATCCCACATGCCACTTTGTGGTTTCTCCACTTCACCTTGTATTATCTCATGCTTGTAAATGGTTTATAAACCTATGATTCCATCCATATAACCCTATAATGGAACTATAATGTCTGAACAAGGATAAAGTGGTGGAAAACACTCTTTTTTGAGACATTTTTGTCGATGTATGAAATGTACAGATTGTACCATACATCAGATGACCAAAGGTTGAAGTTGAGATCATGTATGATGTCTATGTAGAGTTTCATGGAAAATGGACATCATTAAATCCCAAATCCTATCCTGAAACTCCTTTACCTTCTTTTCAAGCTTAGACACCTCTTTAGGTTTTTGCTCATACCATACAGAAGAGAGAATATGGAGGTCCCATATCCGAGCCATGAGACATAGACTTAACTAGATTCCCATCATGGGAATTTGTATAAAGATTGGTCTCCCTATATTTATGAACCTTCCTTAAGAAGTTAAGGAATGTTAATTATTTTCACATCTACACAATCCAATTTAAGGTTAATAATTTTCATGGATTTCTGATTGGTTTGATCAATCTAATGACTATTTTTGTTGTCTCATGTCCTAAAAGAGCCTCTCATGGAAATTCACAAGTTTTTATCACATGTGTGAGCCTATATAATTTAAAAATATCCATCACTATTCTCTGTGTAGATTGTAGGAAGGATTGACTATATTGACCAAGTTTTGGTGTCCTCGTCAGGAGCTATGGTCTGAGTATGAAGTTTGCAATGGTATATTGTTAGTTTTAATATTTTATTGATAAACATTTAATTCTTAATGGTCTTGTATCATATCATAATTCCTCAAAGAGAATAGACTTATGCATAAGTGAAACTGACTGTCATAACACTATTGAAGGGTAAATGACACCTACAAAGTTTGATGTGTGGCTCAAAATCTTTGAAAAGGGGTGTTAGATGGTGATGGAATTCCATTATGTCCTTGTACAAAATATATCCACATCCATGTCAGCCTTAAAAGTCCTAAAGACCACCCTTTTTTCCTCCTAACTCACCTTAGTCACCTCTTTGTAAAGACTAAGGTTTCTTCATAGAAATTAAGGTAACCTAAAAGGTTACATTTTTAGGTTGTGTATAATGTGTTATGCCTCAATAATGTTATAATTTCAAATTTATATGCCTTATATACTTCAAGGTATAGGTTGAATTTTTTTTAAGGTCCCCATTATTCTCTTCATGTCACATCCATACCACTTATGAGACCTTTGAGTCTCTAGAGAGGCCTAACATAAAAGAACATATAGTAACACAGAGGTAGCCTACAATCAACATGATAAGGGTAAGACATAGAAGTTTGTAGGAGATATGTTTGAAACCATAACGTGAATTTAGGGTTAATAGGTAAGGAATCCACCATGAGGATATTAAGTATTAGATAACTATAGGTGTGAGGCGTATATGATTACACAGTCATTTGAGGATGCATAAAGAACACCTATAACCAACCACTATAGTCACTATAACATGATCTCAAGAGGAGTTATATGGATAATTCAAGGTTAAAGTCTTGACATGAACATCATGATATTTTCATCCCAAAGGGGTTAGACATGATCATAACCACCCATTCTATAAAACATCCTAACACAATCCTTGTAACAAGTATTGTAGATAGTTAGAGGTAAAGGAAGGTAGCAGTTGGTGATAAGAAAGAAATCATAGTGACCTCATCAATGTATTTATGTTTTCAAAAGGGTCAAGTCATCCATGTAGTGTAAATTTAACCCTTACTTAGTCAAAGGGGGTAAAATGCAACACCTATAGACTATGGAAAAGCATTGACTTAAGCAAGCCAAACATGCATGTACACTGTAGTCAATAAACTCACATTTGACATTGAAGGCTACTTAAAATTGGAACACATATAAAATGGCATGAAAAGTGTGTTTAAAATCTTATATGAAATATAAATCACTATGACACAACCCTTAGTGTTTCATGCCTCTAACTATATTAGAACCCTAAGAAACTATGCATGTAGTATGTAGAATCCAAGATTGATTAAGGAACACGGTATGAGAAAGTATGCACCCTAGGAGATGAATTGAGGTACTAAGGTGTTACTATGGTTAAAACAAGCTACTAACCATCATTCACCCATTCAAGCATCATACTTGAGACTACACTCAGTTATCATCATGAGTATATACCTACATATGGTCTGTGTATACCAAAGGCCACACTTTGTTCATATCAAAAGGTTGATGCTCACAAAAGATGTTTGAGTTAAAATTTTTAATGAGAATATATAGAGAGTGATTATCATCACTAAGGAAGATAAAATAACATGTACTCAGGTTTGAAGCACATAGTCAATATGAGGGAATGTCCACCTATAGTAGAGTATTGATTACAAAGGACATTAATTTTCTCATGATATAAGGTTGGTGTTTATGGAAGGTTGGTTAAGGTTTTAATTAAAATAGAGTTCTAACTCAGGGATAGCCACCTCAGAGAAAGCAAAGGAGCACCTGTATAAAACTGAGACCCATAGTCATATTCAAGCATAGGTAAGCCAAAGTCTTAAACATGAAGATGGAAGTATATATACAAAAGGGGCATCAAATAACCATTACTTGAGAATAATTATGACATGAGCATATATATAATCCTCTCCTTGGTCACCAATCCCTTAGGGGATAATACCAAGTATAATGTACTCAAAGGTTTCTAACTTGCACATAGGCAACAATCAGCTTGAGGCTAGTTTTGGCCAAAATGGTGTTTTAAGACTCTTTTAAGCACAAAAAAAACCCCCAAAGTTTATATATATGGTTTCAATATCCTATTTGAGGGGCTGATTTGTTCACCTAGTTTGAAAAAATAATGGGTATACCCACTATTTTATCTCAGACTAAAGCATGTCTAAGATAACCACTAAGTGTATTTAATGGTGAAACAAGCTATGTAAGTGTCTGCACAATAGTTTGGGACCTAAAAGGGTTTATTTTAGTAATATATGATGTGTAAAGGGTTCCCAAATTCCAATCTAACATAGTCAAGCATCTAGGCCTACATATAGACACTAGTGACATTTTAGGACCTTCCAAACTGTTGTGACTAATCCAATGGTCAATATACTATGTATGAGGGTCTTTAAGACCCAAAAGGGAGATGAGAGTTCCAAGAGGTGGTAAGTTTGATAATAATTCCTTCATACCATGCTTGATCTAGTCACCTTGCATATAAGGAGTTTGAAGGCCATATTCTCATGCTCACCCACTCCATCACATGATCTATTAGGACCAAAGCTCCTAGTATGTTTTAGGTACCCCTATGCACTAATAATCCATGGTAGATTGGTTGGAATTGGGAGCTAGTTTTTATAAATGAACATTTAGAACATAGATACTTAGAAATGGCTTACAAACTATCCTAAGGCCACCTTTTAGCACTCATATCTTTTTCCATCCTTTACATGGGAGTTTTAACCATTCATGGAAGTTAGGTAGTTATATGCCCTATATATTCATGCTATATCGTCATAGCTTGGATGTATGTATTTCATGAATATCCTTAAGACTTCTGGTCAGTCAGAAACCTCCTTCAAACCCTAAGCAAACCTAGTCTAAGAAAACTTGGAATTTTAGAAACCTAGCAACGTAAAATGACTTGGTAAGCTTATGGAAGGTCAAGAACACTCAGAGGGGATTCATCTAATGTTATTTGATTATACAAAGATTGTATAGAATCCTCAAAAATAGAAATTATTTTAAATATTTTGAGTAGAATGAAGGGTATTTGGTTATGCAGAATGATTCCAACCATTGGGGTAATAATTTTAATAATTGATTCATCTTATCAATGAATAACATGATCAAGGATTTATCTATAAGATCTCTACAAGTGCATCTAAAACTACCAATTTATCAGTGCATGAAAAGAGATGAACTAGTCAACTTAGAGAAGTGAGGTTTTAAATTATTAATCCTCTTATAATAATGTGTCATGGTTTTAAATGATGTATTAGGCATAGATCATATTCATACATATGTTTCTAAGCTTGGTTTCAAGTCTCTAATGGTTCACAAGTTTCAACACTTATATAATTAGGCCTAATTGGTCATTAAAGAAGGTTGAGTTAGAATTAAAAAGCTAGAGGAGTAAGTCAATGCAAAGGTGACATGCTTGGAAACTAACCCTTAAAGGGAATTTAATGTGAATTTCATGGCTACGATGGAGAAATAATTTAGTTTCCTTAACTTTGTCAACCTACCTTAGAAAAGTATGGGCTGCTACATAACTATGATGACCTAATTCATCTTGTACCTATCATATGGGGTAATTTGAGACTACTATAAGCATGGTAAATCATTTAACATAGTGTAAATTATTTTGAATCAACCTCCCTTACCTATATTCCAATGTTAAAATCTCATTTAAGGAGCCACCAAGGAGGTTCAATGCATAAGAGGATTGAAGGAGGTTATATAACTATTGTTTTAAGTGGAATTGTTCATTGATGACCCTCATATTCACTATTTTATGCCATTATTCCCCTCTTTCATCCTATTCTTCTATATAATCAAGCTTCTAAGCCTTTATTTGTATCCTTTAGGCTGGTATGAGGAGACTCTACTAGCATTTGTACTCATGCACCTCTTGAATGATAAATAAAGCATCTTGCAGCATCTTCATGGTTATACTTTATGTGTTTATGCTTTTATGATATTTGATAGTGGTATAGCATGCCATCATATAGGTCCAAGTTACACCTATGTGTTATCAATCTTCTTGGTAGGTTATCTATTGTGTTGTAAGATGGGTAGCTTACATTTGAAGTGTCAATCAGATTTTAAGTGCCTTGAACCAGACCTTCTTCTCTTGACCTTCTCACTTTAGCCTTAAAAAACCCTATAGATGAAATATTGATGATTGGAAACCATATAAGGTAGTCTCTTAGCTCTATGAATTTATTATTAGTGTGTTGAGAGTTCAAATTGTGTGAGTGGATATAATGAATTCATGGTGCATCACCACACTTTAGAGTAGATTTTCATTCCTATACAAACTCCTTCACCCTTTTCATCTAAATAGGTTAAGTATTAGGAAAAGATATTTAAATTTATAAATATGGGGATATATCCCCATTAAAAATCTATAGGTTTGGCATAATAATAGGTGACCCACATCCTAAGGTCATTCCCATGTTGGACTAGGTTTTAGTAGAGGACCTAAACAATCCTTTTCTCAGCTAGGGTGTAACCTAAAATTCCAATAGTTATTGTACACCCAATGGGACTATAATAAAGGAACTTAGACATTAGATTAGGATATATTAGAAACATGGGAGGAAACTTGGGAGTATTGTATCAGTCATCAATAGATTGGAAGGTAAGTTTAGACACCAAATTTCCACTAGGTTTGCCTCAAAAGGTAAACAAGTTCAGCCAATTAAATTTCCATTAGACATTGCAAGGAGGAAGAGGGTACATATTTCAGACCCCAACCTATCACCCCCTAACTCTCCCACATCTCCAAACTCTACAATTTTTTCCCATATACAATCACTTAAAGGTCCACCAATCCAAATGGCAAAGCCTAGATTATAATATTTTGTCCCTCTTAATGGAGGAAGTCTTAATAACCTTCAATAATATGATGATATCCTTATTGCTTCTTTAAAGTGTCTACACTAATTATAGGATAAAACTCCACCACTCTTTTAGAGCACATAGCTGACATTACAAACCTTTTCTTAGTGTATAACATCACTTATGAGAATGTAGCCATGAGACTACTAGCCAGATCCTTACAAGGAAAATCCCTACAATGGTATAGGTGTTTAACTCTTACCTCAATAACTACCAAGGATGATTTTGGTGAGTGTCTTTGCAAGTTTTTTTGAGGATAAGAGTGACCATCTGTCACTAGTTAATCAACTCACCTCAATCAAGAGGGAACCCCAAGAATCTATGGTTGATTTCAGCTATAGATTCCAAAATAGTTGGGATAGAATCCTTGCTATCATTAATCCCACACCTAATTGTTCTTTTCTTTATTATTTGAGAGCATGAAACTCAGATGTTGTAGTCATGATCCAATCTATGGATGGTATAACTCTACTTGAAGCCTATGAGATATCTATAAGAGTATAAAATTATTTGATACAAGTAGGGAAACTCATGCCAAGACCTCTCACGCCCCTCTTTCCTAAGCCCCAACCAGCTCCACCTTCCATTGATCTATTGCCTACTCTAAGTAATCAAGTAAAAATTGATGAAAATCAAGTGGATAGTCTTGGTAAAAGTTAAGGTTTGTTGAAGGCACAAAATAATAAGCTAGTGGCTTTAAAGAGGAAATAACAAACCTCATATAGACCATACCAAGGCCCCTTCGAAACTCAATATCTTTCTTCATCCTACAATAAACCCCCTTATCCATCAAATCAACAATCCCAAGGCCAAATTACTCAAGCTATAACTTATAACAATTATAATCCCACTTTTTTATAATTAGTTCAAGAGCCTTGCTCCCTATACAAAATAACCTTGCATAAGAGGGTCAATGGTAATCAAAAGGGTAGTCCAATGAGATGGTAATGACTAAAAGTGGAGATATGTATTAGGATCTTAGCTAGTAGCATGTTTTTCCATTCCAAGGTTATGACATAATGCCTCCTCCAACACAAGTTCCTCGAATGATTCAAGGTAACATGCATGCCATGTCATCATCATAGGCTCTAATTCAACATCAAAGAAACATGGGTAAGGCACTATATGACACTACTTACATGAATTTTTAAGAAGGAAATCATTTTTTTGAACATGTAAAAAAAAACATGGGAAAGATTATATAAAAGGTTGATGAATTAGTTGCATCCCATATAAGGGATAAATGGAGGATAATTTTGGGTATCCTAAGGCCTCTTCAATAGTTCCACAAGTCAATCATCAACCTACCACTTTAAACATAGTCACTAAGGCACCTAAAAATTAACATGTACCTTGGCATCATGGGTAGTATATGAATTCTCCTTTTATCCCTCAAGTCACTCAAGTGTCAAGTGAAACTTCTACTTCCAAGATGTAGCCCAAGAACACCAATCTTCCTTTCAATATTGTGGATCACATGAAAATTTCTAATGTTACCATGAAAATGTGGGATGTTATGTTTATTCTGGGAAAGAAATAGATCTTCCAACAAGAGCTCTCTAAGCTCTCTCATGTGAACAAGGCAACTAACAAGGTGAACACTATTTTTGTCAATAGTAGTCAACCTATTCAAGCTCAAATTCCTAGTCAATATCAGCCTCATAATGTTTTCCAACCCCCTAAGGTTGTCAAGCCCCCTCCATTTTTTACTTTTCATATTGAATCTATCATATAGTTATGGAAAATGGATTATATTGGTTTCCTTCCCAAATTATGTCATCACTCAAGATCTAATGGTTGTGGACTTACCCCCATAATTTTCCCTATGCCTCTCTAGGGACATTACTATAAAAATTGGTGGTTAGTTATCCTTTGACTAGTCATACATGGTCTTTAGGACCACATATGGGACTAGGGTCACTGTTAGGTCAGAATCTATCTCTAGGTTCCATTTAGAGCCCTATATGCCTAACCTTATAAATGTCAATTGCATTATACTTGATTAAGATGAGAATGATAGTGAACAAGAGACTCATGATCATCTTGAAGGTATTTTAGACCTCTAATTGGATGAATGGGATACTAAAAATCATGGATTTGATCCTTATAAAATTATTGAAGAAGCAAATTTATGAGTGTATTATATGCATGAGGAATGTGTTGTTATACCTTCCCTAACAAGCACAACTCAAGAGGAAGATGGTTTGTAGACATTATTATTTTATGGCTCAATGTCAAAGAATTATAGTGGGGATAAAGTCATGTTGATTTCATATTCAAATAAAAAATACTACTCAACTACAATGTTTCATTTTAGTTGCACCTCAAACATAGCTAAATACGAGGCCCTTCTACATGGTTTACAAGAATCAAGAAGGAGAGGTGTCAAGCTCATTTAAGTAAAGGGTGATAGTGAGCTTGTTGTGTAACAATTCATGAGCATATGTGAAATAAATAACCATTATTTTGAATCCTACAATAATCATGTATGGGACCTCATATAAGATTTCTTATCATTCAACATACATTCCATACGAAGGGAGGTAAACCAACATGCAGATAAGATTGCAGCCATTGGAGCTCAGTATGAGATTATAGAGAAGGTCAAAGGTAGTCAAATTAAATTCAATATCAAGGTCATATGTAGGCCAGTTGTACCTAATAATGAGGTTAGTTGGCAAGTGTTTGATAGTGATGATCAAATTGTGTGTTTTGTCATGCAAGAGGTAGAATTTTTCCATAAGAATCAAAGAAAATTCAAACATCAATATGATGAAAAAATATTATAGTTGAGGTATAAAAATATTACTAAAGGAATTCTGATATTGGAAATCATCTTCAATGAAGATGACCAAGTGAGAAAAGACAAGGCATATATCTCAGCCAAGGAAGAGCACTAGGAAAGGATAGAAATATTCAAAGACAAGATGTTGAAGTTGGGAAATATTAACACAATAGAGGAGATAGTTGCCTTTTTTTATTTGTGCCAAGAGCATTCAAATGTGTTTAGATGGTAATAAAAGTATTTTAAGTTTGTTGACCTAAAACTTACACAATACACCATTGAATTAGAGAGCAATGCAAAACCAATCGGGAAAAATAAAGCCCTTTCAATCCAAAGTTAAAGGAGTTGATGAGAAGGGAATTGTTTAAATTGATTGAGTCAAGGATAATATTTTCCATCAAACATTCCTCATGGGTGGAAAATATTGTGCTATTGAGGAATGAAAATTGGTAAATACGCTTGTGTGTTGACTTTAGTGACCTCAAAAAGGTGTCTCTAAAAGACCAATACCCACTACCCTCAATGGACTAGATTATTTAAAATGTTTTAGGATCTTAGAGGTTCCAATTGATTGATGGCTACTTTAGTTACAATTAGATCATGGTTAAGGAGGAGGGTAGGCATAAGACTACCTTCACCATAAAGTGGGGTACTTATGTATACATGAAGATGCCCTTTGGATTGTCCAATGTAAGGGTAATGAATGTTGTCTTTGAGGGTTTAATAAATTACATGGTGCTCATCTACCTTGATGACATCATTATTTTCTCAAAGGACCTAACATACCCTATAGTTCACTTGAGATCAATATGTGAAAGATGTAGGCAGTTTAGAGTATCATTGAATCCTAAAAAGTGCATTGTTGGTGTTCATGAGGGAAAATTATTGGGCCATTTAGTATCCAAAGATGGTCTTTCCATAGACCTTGATAAATTTGAGTCTATTATTTCGTTACCCCTACCCAAGCATAGGAAATTTCTACAAATTTTCTTGGGGAAGTTTAATTTTATAAGAAGGTTTATCCCAGGCTTTGCAAAGTTAGTCAAGCCTCTTACTCACATGTTAAGGAAGGACAAGGAGTTTACATGGAGAAAATAAGGCAAGAGGAGATTTGAGTCCATAAAGGAGGAAATATCCCATGCTCCTAAACTCCTTAACCTTTACTTTGATAAATAATTCTACTTGTATGCCTTCTCTACATTAGATGTATTTTATGCCATGTTGATGCAATAAAATGATCAAGGCTTAAAACAACCTATTGCCTTCTTTAGTTAGGACATAGAAGGATATGAATAGAGGTATATATTTTTAGATAAATATTTTCTTGTTGTGGTGAGAGGTTTGAATAAATTTAGGCACATGGTCTCTAATATCAAGATCATACTCATGGTAGTACACCCAAGCATTAAGGATTATTCATACTAAATTGGGACCTCAATGAGAAAAGGGTTGGGTGGGTAATAAAATACATGGATTAAGACATTTAATTTATAGTTAAAAATCTAATAAAAGGTAGAGGATTATGTTTTCACCTTGTAGTAGAGGTAAATGAAGGTAACGACCAAGTGATGGTAGTCCATGACAACCAACAAGCAATTATAGACAACACACTATTTAGTTGGACACATGATGTAATTAGGTTTCTCCAATTAGGAAAATGTCCAATGAGGTTAGATAGATAAAAAAGGAGGCATTTTAGGTTGAAAAATATACCCTATCTCCTGATAGATGGAGTAATTTTCAATAGAGACATAGAAGGCATGCTTTTGAGGTGTATAAATACATGCTAAGTGGACAAGTTTATTGAATAATTCCATGATGGTCCAGCTGATGGACACTTTTATACCAAGACCATAACCTCCAAGATCATTATATATATTTACTTTTGGCCCATATTTTTTAGATATGCACACTCTTGCATAAAGAATTTTCCAAAATGTGTAATGTTCATTGGCAAACAGAAACTAGTTGCCCTTCCTTTGTAGCCAATACAAGTAAAACAACCCTTCATGTAGTGGGGATTAGATTCTATAGGTATTAGCCAATTTTATATAGAGACATAGGAGGCATGCTTTTGAGGTGTATAAATACATGCTAAGTGGACAAGTTTATTGAATAATTCCATGATGGTCCAGCTAATGGACACTTTTATACCAAGACCATAACCTCCAAGATCATTATATATATTTACTTTTGGCCCATATTTTTTAGATATGCACACTCTTGCATAAAGAATTTTCCAAAATGTGTAATGTTCATTGGCAAACAGAAACTAGTTGCCCTTCCTTTGTAGCCAATACAAGTAAAACAACCCTTCATGTAGTGGGGATTAGATTCTATAGGTATTATACACCCCACTTAAATTAAAATACATAAGTGTATCATTATAGCTATATACTACTTCACAAGGTGGGTTGAAATAACTACCCTCAAAGAAGCCAATGAGAATTTTGTCTTAAACTTTTATAAAAACCTTGTGACCAGATTTGGTGTGCCTTCCATAATAATATATGATAATGCATTGGTATTTAGTAGAATCAAGGTATTTTAGTGTTACCTTTCACATGGAATTCATCTCAAAAAATCCTCTAGTCATTACCCATAGGTCAAAGGACTAACAGAGTCCACAAATAAGAACTTATTGAGGATCATCAAGAGGAATATGGATGATAGTCAAATGGAGTGGCATATTAGATTGAAGAATAACCTATGGTAGATAGGGTGACACCTAAGAAATATAATGGATAATCCACATACCTTATTTTCTATGGGAAATAATCAAAATTTCCTATCTCTCTTAAACTTCCTGCACTAGAACTTGCCCATCAACTTAAGCTCCTAGAGGATGATGCTATGTAAGTGAGTTTGAATGAATTAAGAAAAATAAAGGAGACAAGGTAAAACTACATTCACATTATGTGTTCAAATCAACACTAATTAATAATTCATTTGAAAAGATATCCTCCTCTAAAACATTTCAACAAGGTGATGTAATCCTCAAATGGGATGAAGATTGTGTAAAGCTAGGAAAGCATTCTGAATTTGACAATCTTTGGTGTGGACCATATATCATCACATGTTTCAAGGAGAATAATTATTTTTATATTTATAATTTTAATTTATATAATATTCTCATACCTATAAATGATAGGTATCTCAAATTTTGCCACTAGTTCAATTTCATGATCTTTGAACATAGGTAGGTAGTTTTATCTTTTACCTCCAAGTGCTCTTGCAAAATGGTTTTTTTGTTGTTTGGTCCTACTATTTAAATATTTATTTGGTGTTTTCTTATTTATTTCATATTTATTTATTTTGTTTTATTTCTTTAATATTTTTCAAGATAAAGTGATAATCCATATTACAACCATACTTCATTTGTCTAGTCACCAAGAGCAAACTTGATTAAATTTATATGTTCCATGATCAACAGGCTGGTCAATCTAGTTAAGTCACAAGAAATGTTGGTAAATTTATAGTCCTAGACCTATAAATTGACCAACCCTATGGATTAGGTCATATTCCATTCTTGACACTTGATTGTTAATCATGTGGTGAGCTCTAAAGGAATGTCTATTAAGTATATTGTCTAGTCACATTTCAAACATGCCTTAGTAGTATTTATAGGTCTTTGTACCCTATATCAATATTGAGTCAGGTACTGTCATGTAGTCCAAAGTGTTTTTTTGGCCCCTATACATCTTGAAATATCATCAACATAAGGGAGATGCAGTAATGTAGCCAAAGTTAGAGGAGGCAATTTGACAAAGGTTTAAGAGCACATTCATCATGCAAAATCACTAGAGGTATGATCATTTTTAAGGTTTCAAGAGTCATTGTATAGAATATCATTTGATATAATTAAGGTTTCAATGATTTTAAGTTGTTTCATGTGCATTCATAATGGGATCTAGTTAATAGACCTTTTTTAGAGCCATGTACTTGATCTAGTCAATGGTTTTGCATAAACGGATGTTATTTTGGCCTTAATTGACCACTAAATCACACATATGCCTCCAAAAGACCTCATGAGTCTAACTAATCCATCATGGAATGTTTCATTATTATAGGTACAATCATTGGGGGTAAATTAGTGAGCCCAAATAGTCCAACTTCAATTTCAATCATGTCAAACTCTTAATCAATTACCACAAACATTTATGAAGCATACAAATCATTCATAACAATGAACAAGAGATATGATCAAGATCAAGCACATAACACATGACATATGTGGGAAACCCTCTTGGGGAGAAAACCCACTAGAACCTACAATTATAATACTATCCTATAATAACAAGAACCAACTTAGACCAGTTATAATTGATCAAAAAACTACCATCCCTTATTTTAGTGAGACTACAATCCCACAAAGAGCTACTACACTTATCTAGTTGAGATACCACAAAAATTATACCTTTAGAAAGTTTCACCTTATAACGAAGTTGTAACCCCCTAGATGTTGAACACACACAACAACACCTACGAATAGAACATCTCTTGAACACTGATTTCCCACCAATCTGATGGAGATACAATGTATATTATCTCTCTTCAAATCTACATACTCTTTTTGATCTTCACACCTTATCAATGCATCCAAAGCCACCTTTTGGATCACTCTACACTTATTAGAAACAACTTTTTCACCACATTAACAACATGACTATATGGTCATACACATAGTCCATACTTTGATATGCCTTTCAGATCAACTACCAAGATCACATAGACATCAACTATTCTTTGCTCATCCTCAACCTATAAGATCACTATTTGAACAACATAAATATGACCTAAAGGTCATACACAAAGTCCTCAATATTATTTGATCATCACCCTAACTACTGGGCACCCTCACTCTCTTCTCTTCTTTGCTTCAATGAATACTCCTCACACACAAACATAGAAACCATCTCCTTTGGTTTCTCTATATATAGAGTCTTCATAATAGAAAACTTTTTGGTCAGCCATTATAATTATATTAACCCTTAAGGCTTCTTTCACATCAATACATGGCTCAAAACAATCTTCATATGTTGGCCATAACATCTATGGGTCACCCTTAAACAACTACACCTTTCAATTAGGTCATTACAACTCTTATAGGTCTCATGGAGACCTATTCACCCATTTATCACTTCATCAAGAAAAAAAAGAACATCAAACCACTTATAAATACATGGGTCCACTCCTTGTATCCCATTCAACATCCTCAAATGATCATAGTCATCTTTACTCACCACTATGTTTGCATAATCAAATCAAACACTGACTTAGTGTATTGTAACATCATGAATGAATACATAGTCAACTTCTTAAGCATTGTTCATACTATCACACCTCCAAAATACATACATATGATTATCATGGATTCTAAAACACTCTCCAATATCTAAGACAACATGAAACATCAAAATAACATCAACACAAGCTCAAATATCCTTCTCAAGTCACTTGTAGAACATGGTCAAACACACAATCAAATTTGAAGCTAAATAACTTTAATGTATAAATATTCAAAACTTAAAACTAGGTTCACTAAATGCACCTTTGAGCTCTCTAAAACACCATCAAATTTATCCTAGATCAAAATTTATAGCCAAAATATAGAGCACTAGTTTTTCCTTTATAAATTTGAATGTTCAAATTCAAGTGATCATAGTTAAACACCGAGCACATTGCCTTCATCTCATTGATTCCTATAACTTTAGAGAAAAAAATCCTATCAATGTCCTTAAAATATTTCAGTATTTAACATCATTAAACAACTTTCACTTTGACCACTTTGACTTGATACACACCATTAGATCAATCTGTATAAACTCCCACTAGCCATTAGATCCTTATCCTTTACATTTGCTTAGTTTTAAACATCATGCACTTATTATCATCTCACTAATTTTTTCCATCTTGGAGAAAATTATATCCATTGATATAATTTATATTTTCTCTAAATTTACCTTGTGTAAAATTGAATAACTAAAGGAACCACTGCAATATGCTTGGAAGGCCAACTTTGGACAGATATATCTTTTACTGTGCTCAAATAAATGTTCTCAAAATTTGAACCATATGATATTAATTCATAGGGAATCCAAACATGTATCAAAATATTCTTGAAAAATTTTCATGTGATATATATAACTCCATTAGTCTTCTCACTTTGATTTTTCTTCCACATAGCCAACTATGTCAAGAATTACCTAGAAGGCCAACTTTGCACATGCATATCATTTTATGCGCTTCATCGCATGCCTTAAAATTTGTTTTATATCAACTAGGCACAAAAATAAAAACCCATATGATAATTTTATCTTGAAACCTTCACACATGAAAAATATAACACCATCAAAATGCCTAATTAGTTTTTCTTGCCACACTACAAATTTAGCTAAGTATGGGAAAACACTATCAAACTGCCTGGGAGCCCAACTTTTCACTTGCATATCTTATGTTTCACTTTGTTGCATGACCTAAAATTTAGTGAATAGAAACTAATCACAAATTTTATCACAACCATATGACTAAATCTTGCTGACTCATCCACATGTGACAATGGTAATGTTAGCAAACTACCTACTCAGATTTTTTACCACTAGACCTAAAATGTCTAGATGAAAATAATGATCAACCAGATGAAATACAATTATGTGCAGGGTTCTAGCCATTCCACTATCATCCCTAAAAAACTTCATCTACATCACCCTCTTTTGTGATGCTCCCCCTCTATCATGATCTGAGGGATGAATCTCTTTTATATTTAACTCATGATAAGCAGGTAGTTAGTCCATAACACCATGACATATATGCCATAAAATAATGCTAGATAACAAGTCAACATGATAACATTATAAATAATATACAATACAACTAAATCTTGGAAATAAAATCATGAAACCAAAGTAACATACCATTGTCTCATAACAACATATGAATTACAACTTAGTAATAATCAAATCAAATTATCAACTATAAAAAATGTACGAATAATCAAGTAAGTTTTCTTAACAAAGAATCTAGATGTAATAACTTTAGCACACTCAACACCTACATTGGGATAGGACATGAACATCGATGTAGGGGTCTAGAATTGATTCTTGTGTCCTAATAGTTAAAAAGGGTACATGCTCAGAACTTGTAGGGGCATAATCTAAGAATATTTCATGTATTTTGGGCAATGTAAAAGGTCTAGATCATCAACATAAGATTGGATAGATGGACAAGGGGTATAAAATAGAGTAGATGTGAGACTTATGAAATTGGGAAAGGTCTAAAATTGAGAGGAACAACCAAGGTTTGAGTTTTCTAAGTGTACAATACTACAATGTTATATAATCCATAAATATCATCTACACTATTTTTATAGTCATTTCTTAAAATCCTAAAGGGATGTGCCCTTGCATGGTTTCATTCCCTTCCTAGTGGATCCCTAACTATCTATCTAGAACTTAAATAAGAATTTAAACTATAATATATTAAAAACAAGAGACCTATGATCACTTATGAAAAGTTATCTTCTTTGCACTAAGGCAAGTCCTAGCAAGTTTGTAATTATATCATAAGATTTAAGACTTTTATTCATCAATTAATCTATCAACCAACTGATTTGGAAGTACAACATATTTTTATAGAGGTCTAATTTATCCATTAAAATAAGTCACTCTATTATAATTATGAATCATTTATAACTCTTTGTTATGAGGCATTAGCATTAGAAGAAGAAATTGGTTTCATTCAAGTGTCAAATAGTATGAATGGGGACATTGAACTACATTAAAAAATTCACATATTAAAGTCTACTCAAATCATGTTGATTCCCACATTCCTAATCAAGTACAAGGTTTAAATTATAAAAATGCTTTTAACACTGTATACACTAAAGCACTCCCTAATACAAAGGCACACATAATGTTTAACATCTCACATCTAAGGTTCAAACCATTTGTGACAATGTCAAAGTTTTACATAAAGGAAAATAATTTACTTCCAGTCATATTAATTGATGAACTATAAAAATCATCTAGTTTGAGCACTTAATATATTTCCTTGATCCTTCCATTTCCAACTTCTTAGATATAAAAGCTATGTTTTTTATATTCTTCCCACCAATAACACTAAATGAATATGATGTATATGTTTTTTAGGTTTATATGAATGAAATGGTTTATTTTGTGATTGAGTTTCATTATTTATTATCTTTATCACATTGGCTTATTTATAATATCACATGTTTTAATATCTTGAATAAACATGAATAACCCATAACAATCTAGGCAGTGATAGCCCATAGCAATCTAGGTAGTGATAGCCCATATCAAATTAGATAATATTAGAATTAATATACTAGACAAACCCAACCCATATCAATTGGGTGAAGTTAACTTATAATGAATGGAGTGATGTAACCTATAGCGAATAGCTAGTAGCAACCTATAGGTTACCATGACCAACCTATAGTAACTATTGAACAACTATTCTAGTTTATAGTAGTTGTAACATCTTTGGTCATTACCAAGTAGTTTAAGAAGTTAAATAATGGATCAACCAAGCACAAGTCCACCACATGGCACAAGTGTGGTAGGTCAACAAGTCAGTAGGCCCTCTGGACAAGCGTGAAGGTAATAAATGGTGAGATATCATGAGTTAAGATCAATGGATAGAGATGAGTCAAGGGTCAATAGGTTTAGCCAAATAATTGATGACTAATAAACAAAGGGTCTAGCTTGAGATATTTTGATAAAGGTTAATAAGGAAATTTTCAACTCAGGCAAGCTAATGTAGAAAGGTGTCAAGCTTGAATAGGGTCTAAGTTAAAAGGATGTTTAAAGGATCAGGGTTCACCATTAAATGGCCATAGAGGTAAAATAGGTTATTTTGGACTTGACATAAATAAAATCAAGTTACTAGTTGTTCATTGGTATAAATGTATCCAGGTGGAGATATCGATGACTATAGGAAAACCAATGTGAGATTGGTTTTCAACCTATAATGGATTAATGTTCAAGATTTTTATAAAAATCATGCCAAGGCATAAATATGATATTCAAATGAGCCACTTAAAATAGACATAGCATGGTTTCATTAGGCCCAAGGATATGAGCGCCTTGTCCTCATAATGAAGCCAAGTAGAAGGTATGGAGACATTCAAGGAGCAATTTTGGGAGATTGGAGAAGCAGTTGGAGCATTCAATAATGATAAAAAAATTTGAAGATATTTTCTCCTTAAAAGGATCATGACTCACCATATAAAATAACCTCTTGTCTTCTAGTACATTTTTCTCAACTAATGAGAAGAACTTGAGAACTAACTAGAGCTAATGAAGGATAAATGTTGATGATGGACTTGTATTAATTGAAAAAAAGGGTGGTGGGGCATCCCTTAAAAGGTGGATCTCATTCAATGATCATGGACAATGTGACACTCTCCTTTCTCTCTTTCTCTTCCCTCTTATATATATCCCATTCTTTTCATTTTGTAAGGGGTTATCCGATTTGAAATTTTTAGAGATTAGTTCTCTCTGATTTGGAAATTTTAGAGGAACTAGTGGACTATTTGAGATATTGTAAAGTATGCTCCTCTTTATTAGGCTCAACCCTACCAAGCATTTGTAAGAACTACCTCTTGATGTAATATAGGACTTTATTTACCTATCTTTTACCTTGAATCTATGTTTGGCGAGCTGTACACCATGGCATTATGTGAAAGAGAATCTTCATCATCCATGGTCCTTATTTTGACCTTGTTTAGGGAGTTTTCAATATTGTTTGTAGGTCTATATTAGTGTTATTTCTGCCATTAACATGAGCTTTCAGTGAGTCTTAAAACTCCTCTTTTTTTGCATTCATTGCTTCCTAAACCTCTTCCATGAAACACTTATGAAATTAGCTTGATCTTGAGATTGTGTGAGCTAGTATTATCCTCTGTAGATCTAGTGTGGGTTCAATCTTAGGGGAGTTTCCTATGTTTTTTTGGTGCATTTCCTAGTTAAATTTATTAGGAGACACTTTCCCTTTCTAACCCTTTTCCTTTTAAAGCATTAGTTTAGCATTAGTTTTAGGTGAGCATCAAAAATGAAGTTGGCCTACTCCAGAGGTTTATCCTTGCCATAAATAACCCAAAGCTTGGGGTTGTTCTCATAGTTATGCTTAAGTTGGAAAGGGATTGAATATCCCTCTTCCAAAGGGTGAAAATTTAAGCGGTAACAAAAACTCAAACACAATCAAGGAGGGCCCCTTCATAAGGAGTTGTAGTGAAGATCATGACTTGTTAGAATAGCCATTAGTTTGTGTGTAAGTATCTATTCATCTTATTTTAATTATGAATGTGTGATTTGAAGTTGATTCCTACATAAATTTAATTATTATGAATGTTATTAAAAACTTTTAGAGGAAGATTCCAATATTAATTATTTCAATTAATTTTAGTTATTTAGTTATTGCAAGTGTGATTTAATTTTTTATAGTTTCAATTTATACAATTTACTTTATGCAAAGTGTGTTACCTATCTATAATTTATAAACCTCAATGAATGAATGAGTGTTGCACATACAATACTGCCAACATCTTTTCAATCTTAACACACATATGTTGATAATTAGTGAAAGTAGTGGATTTTATAAACTAAATGGTTGCCTTATTTGATTGATAGGGTTGTACATATAGAGATTGGTATGTGTTAGTATAATTGCTGGTTAAAATTCTAATTTTTAATAATCATAATCATTCCTTTACATAAATAAAGATGCAACCTCAAAAATTCACTTTCAATGATCACCCACATGATATTTTAAATTAATTATTGGATAAAAATTTAATCAAATTGAACCCTAATTATTATCCTCCTCATTGTTTGAAAAAAATAAAATGTCAATCAGTTTATGCTTACAAAATAATTAATAGGCATCATGAAAATGATTTTTATGCACTGCAATAAAAGGTAAAATAATTTGAAAATAAACAAATTATCTCATTCCAAAAAAATTATAATAAATGACACAATCTTCATCTATGTATTCAAAATCTCCTATTAACAAGCACATTACCCAAAAAAATATTATACAAGATGTAACAATTTCAAATTATTTTTATAGTAATACTCAAGATAACAACACCATTGATATCTCTCAATTTGATAATACTAACAATGGAAAATCATTCACATAATAAGTTCCTATAATACAACATTTACTAAATTTAAACAAACCAACCAAGTTATCTATGCAAATGTGGATTCTTAAATCAAAGAAATTACAAGTTGAGCATAATAAAATACATAATAATTCAAATCTTACATGTGCAAACAATAAAATAACAAATGATTAGTTAGTATTCCTTTTTCCACCTACTTGGTAATTCTCTTAAAAAACAAACATTTGGAAACAAACATAGAATTCAAATACATATGCATAAATAAAGATATCATATATATATAACTCTTAAGACATAATCACATAATATAATATAAATGTCAAATCCATACACATGTTCATACATAAAAGTATCAATAAAAATTTAATCAATAATTGGCACATGGTCATTAACATCTAAATCATAATTAACATCAAAATATACACTTGTATCATTTATCAATGGTGTATATGAAGTTGAGTCACCCCTGCATCTCATGATCTTGATTTAGATCTCATCCTATCACAATCCTCATAGGTTTTCAACCACTCTCTCATGGTTGTATGCTCACCCTGAAGACAAACATACTCTATAAAAGTAGTCACACCCAAATTCAATGTCCCTTATAGGTGGAGGCATTTGCTGTTGGGTTTGAATGACAAAGGAGTTGATCTCACTTAGTCATCAATGCATCTCACTCTAATCTTAATTCCTTTAAACTATCTACCGATCATACATATGTCATTTTCATAATCAAAACTCTATCAAATAAAGGGGAATGTGGCCTTACCACATCCACTCTCTCCACAATCCCCTCAAGAACAACACTATCATGCATATGTCATAACAACACACATAATATCAAATATATAACAAGTGACCAATACTCATCACCTCATACATAAATCAAATAAATGATATCAATATTAAATTATAATTAAAAAGGAACACCAACAATTGAAACTCACATAACATATATACCTACCACCCACTATCACAAAGCCTTTGACACAACTATAGTTGGATCTACTAATATTACTAAAAACAAGAAAGACCATATATGTTAATCACACCATTATGTATACTCATATGTTCATCCCACATCATATACCTCTAAAATATCAAATTCTACATCTCTCTCATTAGCAGGTATTAGAGCTATCTCATTAGCTATAGGTTGAGTTTTCTCCCCTTGTCATGAAGGGGCCCTAACTAATCATGGCCATATCATTGTCTTTGGGGGCATTGCTCGAATAATACCAAAGTGGTATGTGATTCACTCCATCTAAAACCTATTTTATATCATATGAAAACATTCATGAATCTAACAACTCACACGAATCTACCATAGCTCCACTACATCCTCCCTCCAATCCTCAAACCCATGATATAACCTCCATATAATATCAGTTGATGTCAATCAATCTCATATACAATAACAATCTGTAGTTATAATTTGATTGACATATGTCATTCTCACCCATATCCAAGAATACATCTGTGGATGTACCCATCCAGCTAATGGCATCCTAATAGTTACAATAACCATTATATTCTTATGAGTTCAACAATGCAACAATGTCATGGAACCCCTTCCTCTATCATATCCCTATCGAATAAATCTATGTAAATACCTATATAAATGGGATAACATAGTATGACCCCCAAATATTTGATCTCTTTATCCCGTAAACTCCATATAATATCAATCATCTTGTATGTAATTGATACGCTTTCCCCATTTATAATAGCAAAAGTAGCTAGCAATCCACAAATAACTTTTTGCAATTGAGAAACTCTTGAAACAATGTTCTTTGACAATAAAATAGAGGTATCTATTGCACCATACCTTCCAAATATATCATGTTAAGTCATATAAATATGAGCATCAACAATAGTCATTATCATATATGCCACAACTCGAATACCCATAATCAATAATTATAGAATCTACCACATGCCTTCTAGGGTCACAATCAAATCACTTGTGGGCAATCAAAAGGTACACTATTTTAATCCCACCACTCAACCAAGGTGGTTATCATATGAATATCATATGTCATTAGGTCCAAAAAACCTATATCATCTAATCCTTCAACATCAACAATGACAGTCTCCTCATATGACAAAGGTAAACCATGAATAGTCTGCATAATGTACCCTTGATGAAATCTCAAATGCTAAGGTTACCTTGTAATCACAGTCACACAAAAATGTCAAAAATACAACTCTATGATCATATAAAATTAAAATTTTAAATTAGATAAAATTACATTATGCATAATAGTAATGTAGATGGTGTTGTACTACATAGGATGCCAACATAGACAAGTTTGCAGTGTACTGGATAAGATCATAATAAGTATGGATAATATTTAACATGATGGGATAGGAATATAGAACATAAAAAACATAATAAAATTGGAAAAATTAAATTAAATAAAATACAATATTTACTATGGATTTATTACTCACCAAATTTGGCTTGGTATCCACCTCCATCATTGCTTGTACCCACTCAATTCATGTTGGTAATATTGTTATCCTTTGAGGCATTTTATCTATAAGTTCACTAATTCTAAATCATTACTTTGGTTTAAAATTAAAATTAATAGTAAAAATTAATTTAACCATCCTATTTATACCATTTACTATTATTTTAAGGTTACACCTTGCCAACATGACACTCATGCTAATTATTGTCAACAAAAATAGAATTTATAATATCTTGCATAATCTTTATCCAGGTAATGTGCCATAAAATTAATTAGAATCATGATGATATCATATCCTTCATCATTTCAATTGTGATATTTATCATGGCATTCCAAAAATTACCAAAAAATTACAATGCGCTTATCAATTATTTTTTATTCATACTATTGCTCAAAGTCATACTCTCACAACTCATTAATTTTCTCTTACTCTCCTTTCGATACCAATGATTCATTGCTATCATGATTCATATTAAAAGGTTGGTAAATATTACATGTTCATATACTTAAATGCTTTCAACATTCATAAAATAGACAATATAAACTAAATATAATATACGCAAACATTCCATAATACTATGACATCAAATCAATTATCAAGCACAAATTTAAAAACTATGGATACATATAGTCTCTATATGAAATTACTCTATGAAATTTCAAATAATTTAAATACAATATGTAGCAGGCATGATACTAGTTCATGTTCCCCTCTTTTACAAATTTCAAAATAATAACTCTTCAATTTTCAACGAGCAATTTTAATTTTAGAAGTTAGCAAGTTCAAAAATTGAATCTAGATCCATCTATAGTGGTGTGATTTGTATAGAGATAAGTGGGCCACATTTGATTCCAATGACATACAATGTTTGTGGCTACTCTTTTATGAATCTAATGTATGGTTCCCCCTACCCTTATTTTTCTTGTTCCCATTAGAGTCTAGTGACACTTAATTATTTAGTACTTTATTATTTCTTATAATGTTGTTCACAAGTAAAAGCATAATTTGTCTAGCTTAAAAGTGTCATTATTTGAGACTTGATCACTCTCAAAATTTTCACAAGTTCTATCTCCATGAATTGGTATGGTTATGGTCTACAGACACCCAATGGCTTACCACTCATCCTCTTATCACTTTCAAAATTATTTATTCTCCTTGGATAAGAAGCAAACAAAATTGAAAGCACTTTATCTCCACTTGCAAATGACAAAATAATCAAATTACACACTCTTTTATGTGTATTCCTCCCTTGTTCTCATTTAAAATTTTAAAGTTTTAAATACAAAAAATAACTACTCTCAATGGCATTATTGTAGGTTTCACATTAAGGCATCTTGCACGATCAAGGTTCACATTAAAATATAAAGTGTTTATACACACTTAAGTCAATATTTACTTTTCTCTATTATTTTAAATTTATTACATCACTAGGATAAAGAGGGGGCAAATGTAGAAACCCAAATTTGACACAAGCTCATTCCAAATATGCATTTTTACATAATCTTGTTTATTTGGACTATTCTTGATGAATAAATGGCTTATTGGCATGTCCTAGTCTAAGTCTTTGGATTTTAGATATTATTTGTCATTTTTATCATTTATATTCTCATATCGACTTTAGGGATCCCTAATATTCATTCTCTAAGTCTTTGTATTTTATTTTTTGTATTTTGGATAAGGTCACATTGCATAGACAAGGCCACACTATGGCCCTGTCTGGGTAATGTAGACTTGTCCTATCATAACTTGTGGAAGATTTTTGAGGTCTTATGCTTGTAATGGTATCTTTATGACTATTTTTATTTTAAAATTAGTTCCCTCATGTGCCAATAAGCCCCAAATTTGAATTTAAAAGTTCTATATAAGTAAAGGTCCTTATTAGGAGCTGAGAACTAATTTTCTACTATCACAAAAGCTATACAAAGATATATATCTACTTCATACTATTAAATTAATGATTTATTTATAGGTCAGAGATAATAATATATCATATACATTCTCATGTTAAGGGTAATAAAAGGTAAAATAACATCTAGCAGTGCATTCATGATTTCACATACACATATAGGAGGGAAAACTACATCGACCTAAGGCCCATTTGGGCTATGTAGGAAACACTCAGATTACATGGGTTTTTTATGGTAACTCGACTATTTAACATTTTTTTAATTTGATCCATATCTTATTTATTTTATAGGAGTTAGGGTTTATATTTTTCATGTATCTACACATCAAATTGGCACAAAAAATTAAATAGTCAACCCTCGTAGATAGTTGCATCAACCCAAATAAAAAAATCAAGTGCATAATCAACCAACACATGGATATAGTCAATATTAAATGTCGTACTTCACTCCTATCCTCCTTATAAGTACTTGATCAATCACAATTTTAATTCCTGATTTCAATCATGACATAGTTTGTGAGCTCTTTTAAGCCATACATAACCAACATAAATTATGTTTTAGGGAGGTTTACATATCTGTAGGCCCATTTAATATTTTTATTCAATTTATAATTTTTTAAAAGTCTATAACATATTTTAATTCATTATAATATATGTATATTCTAGTATTCAATTTTTTATAGTTTAATTCTATTAATTTTAGTTACACCAATTAAAATAATTAAAATAATTGGTTTATTTTTAAGCCTAACATGTGCTTAATCAATGACGATGTAATGTCTAACATGCCAATATATATGAATTATTATGTAAAACCTCAAATACAATAGAATATAAATGTATTATTTCCTAAAATTCATGTGAATATTTGCATCATGATATTGAATATGTTTGTTTATTCTTCATTTGTAAAATCTATAAGTATATTGAATGAGTCTTACACCTCAAGTGGTTATTATTTTATTAGTGAATTTTATTGGCTCTTAAATATGCCTTAAAAGATCAATTATTTATAAGTGAAAAAGCTCAACACCATAAGGGATGAGGTTGGGTTTGAGTCCCTGAGAAGTTGGAAAGATGGATGCCCCTCAACACCTTGGCACTAAGCTGAAGGAGATCAATTATTCATGAACCCTATAGAGTGTTTACTCTCCAATAACATAATAAATAAATTTTACATTTTGTCATCATATGACATAATATTTCATCTTGAATGAGTGCCTCTCAGAGGTAATATGTAGACACTAAAGGATAAACTATGTTAGTCAATGATGTTTAATTATATAAAATGAAAATGTATAAATAATTTGATTTTTTTGTTGGCTCATTTAGAGCAAATTCCATGTGTCATCAGGTGAGTATGGGATGGTATATCACACAAAAAAATGGTATGAGAAAAAGTGTGATCTTTCATTTAAAATAAGAAAAAAAAAACCTTATTAAGAGTAACCACGAGGGAGGTAACATGATCCCTTTCATCAATAACATATAATATTTAATAGGTAACCTGATAGCATAGGATGTCATTTTTGGTGAATGTCAAACAAAACATGTCTAAATTACATAATTAGCTCACTAACTTTGCATTTTATTTCACTATTACATGAAGTGCAATTTGTGTTGCCAGTAAGGTCATATTTGTATCCCAAAATCAACATTTTTTTATCGTTTTGGAATCAAAAATCTTGATATTTACTTTAAATTTTAATAACACAAAAATGACAAAATTAAGTATTTTTACTTGTGCCCATTTTTATGTCATCCTTGCACCATGTTTATGTGCCACTTTTGCATTAGGAAAAATGATGACTAAATTAAAAAAATAAATATAATGTAATTATCTAAAATTTTGATTGAGAAAAATAAGTGATTATGTGATGAAAATAACGCTTCCTTCTACTACTATGGATCTTTTACATAATGAAGGAAAGATACAGGTTTTAGCTAGTAATGACATGATCCGTCAGGCTCCATCCATTAGGTATTCACCTAGGAAGGAGAGCACAGGGATCACACAAGGGAATCTAGCACAAAAGTCTAATGTTAGGGTTGTTTTGCCCTATTCTTATGGGGTTGAGACATGCAAAATAGGCCCTTATTCTAGTGTTTTGGCTCCACAAGTAGAAAATTCAAGGAAGAAAATGATTTTGAATTTGGACATTGCTAAGGCTATTCCAAATATTTCTTTTGAGAAGGAGGATTTGGAAGAGGTACTTTGTAATGAAGAATAGTTTATAGCTAGGGTTTGGTGTGTAGATTTGATAGGTTATAGCCTACTCTTTTGGCCCTTCATCAATGGATTTATGATTCATGGTGACCTATTTCAGAGGAGAGCCTAGAACTTTATCCATGTGCCAAAGGTTTTTTCACTATGGTTTTTTATAGTCTTGCTAATCAGGACAAGATCATTCAAGCCAATTCCTGGATTTGGGATCAACACCTCCTCCTTTTGAAACCGTGGATCATAGATTTTAATCCTTTAGTTGAAAAAATATCCCTCATACCCATCTGGGTTTGGATGTCATATATTCCTCTTCAATTTTGGGTGGAAGCTTATCTATTGGCTATTGTGGAACCTTGGGTAAATTTTTAGACATTGATGCTTCTACTTTAATTTTTTCCTACATTACCTTTGCCATAATTCTTGTGTGTTTGATATCTCTCAAGACCTTACAATAATTATTGAGTTGAAAGTAAATGGATGATGCTGGTCTCAAACCCTTGACTATGAGGGGCTTCCCTTTAGGTGTCAGAGTTACTTCAAAGTTGGTCATTTATCTGCTTCTTGTCAGAGCTCCAAACATAAAGTAGATTCCTCATGGTGGAAGGAGGCATGTGATGATCTTCTTATAAATTTTCTAGATAACAATCCTGATATGCTTTCAACTGTTGTTACAGAAGTCAATCATGAGCAGGATCCTAAAGTGTGTTTAGATGGGATTAGTATTATGGATTTATATGGCATAAAAAGTCATTTAGATGCTCATATTTGGATATGTGTATTTCTTCTAGTGTTGATTCAAGTAGTGTGTGTAAACAAGAAAATTGGACTATAGTAAGAAGTAAGAAAAAGGACATTTTTCTCCTAATTTTCCTTCTAGGATACTCTGTTCTCATAAAGTAAATATGGAAGAGACGTAGTTATATTAAGATATTTGGTTTTTTTTTATCATTTTAATACTTTGTTTGTCTTGAAGTGTCCTATATGGCACCACGATCATGCTTGCCCTGAGTATTTTATCCTATGGTTGATGGTTTATGTTCTTGGTTTTATGATATTATCTTTTATTATAGGGCATGAGACCCACCAACCCCAGTTTGTGTGTGTGTGTGTGTGTTTGTGTGTGTGTGTGTGTGTGTGTGTGTGTGTGTGTGTGTGTGTGTGTGTGTGTGTGTGTGTGTGTGTGTGTGTGTGTGTGTGTGTGTGTGTGTGTGTGTGTGTGTGTGTGTGTGTGTGTGTGTGTGTGTGTGTGTGTGTGTGTATGTATATGTATACGTATACGTATACGTATATGTATATGTATGTATGTATAAATTTATATTTATATTTTTGTTTTTTTATAGATTTATGAATATATATATATATATATATATATATATATATATATATATATATATATATAAACAATATTTGAAAAATATATTATTTTATTTAAAATTATGTTATTACTTATATTGTGAATGTAATATTTTTATAAAATTATAATAAACATTTATAACTATTAAAAATTAAAATTAAAAATATAAATTTATACATATATATAATAGTAAAATTTATAAATATGATAGGATAAATTATATATTACCTATAAATTAATTATGATTAATTATTAGTTATGATTATCTATATATTACTTATTTATTTATTATTATGTGGTGATATTTTTTATAATTTTTTTTTATTATTATTATTATTATTTATAAATATATTATAGTGAAATCTATATATTACCTAAAAATTAACTATGATTATCTATTTTATTTATTTATTTATTTATTATTATATGGTAATATTTTTTATGATAATTTATTACTCGAATTTCATTGTTATGATTATTTATAAATATGATGTCGTAAAATCTATATCTTATATATAAATTAGTTATGATTATTTATATATAATTTATTTATCTATTATCATGTGTTATAAATAATTATCATTATCTATTATAAATATGATTATTTATACATTATCTATTTATTTATTATGATGTGGTAAAATCTATATATTATTTATATTTATCTATATATTATTTATTTATTCATTATCACGTGGTGATATTTTTTATAATAATTTATTTTAAAATTTATATTATTATGATTATTTATAAATATATTATAGTAAAATCTATATATTACCTAAAAATTAATTATGATTATCTATATTATTTATTTATTATGTAATAATATTATTTTATATGATAATTTATTTTTGTAATTTCATTGTCATGATTATTTATAAATATGATGTGGTAAAATCTATATATTATATATAAATTAGTTATGATTATTTATAAATATAATGCATTAAAATTTGTATATTACCTATAAATTAATTATGATTATCTATATGTTATTTATTTATTTATTATGATGTAATATTTTTATAATAATTTATTTTTACAATTTCATTATTATGATTATTAATAAATATGATGTGGTAATATGATTATTTATTAATTAATTATGATGTTCTAATATAATGTAATTCGTCAAGTGGAAATCAATTTCACACTAAAAGCAATGAGGGAAGTTGTACAGGGAAATGGAATGATAGTTCAATTTACCTAATTTTTTAATTCTTTTTTAATTTTTATTTCTTTCACTTTACATTTTTGTTTGAATTTATATATTTTTTTAATTTTTTTAAACTGTCATGTTTGTTATTTTATTTGTTTATTTAATCATGTCAGCTTTCAAATAATTAAATTATTTTATATTTTATTTTATAATGTCGGCTTTCAAATAATTAAATACTAACATTCTCACACCATTACAGTGCCCCACCAACCCCTTTGGATGCCATTGTAGGAACACTTATTAGTTTAAGAACATCTATTGGTGTAATAATTTCAGATAATTACATTATATATATATATATATATATATATATATATATATATATATATATATATATATATATATATATATTTAATTTAGTCACTATTTTTTTCTAAAATAACATATTTTTAGATATCAATAAGTATTCTAAAATAAAATATTACAATTCCACAAAATAATTATAAAATATTACATTCACAATATACAAAATATTATAATTTGAAAAAACTAACATATTTTTAAATAAAAATAAACATTATAAAATAAAATATAAAATTTTCACAAATTTTTTATAATAGAGAATATAATGTCAAATATGAGAAAATAAACAATTTCTCATCTACTATACAATAACAAGTGTTTGAAATACAAATTATATGAAAACTGTGATTACAAAATATCATCATCTATTGTTCGTCAGAGTCATTATTTCTAAGATTTTTATCAAGATCATAATCTATGAGTTCATTATTTGTATTATTTGTAATGTACTCCACTCCATGAAGTAACAAGTTGTAGCAATAGTCAAGATCATCATCATTAGCCTCTTCAAAATCATGACCATCAACTACAACTAATAATTTATTAACTTACAATGACATTATTTAATAATTATTAAAATATTCCAAATTAAATTTATGCTAAATAGATAATTTTAATTATAAATTAAATTATTACTAAATAAAAATAATGTCTCACTGGCACAAACCTCTTATAATGTGTCCACTCATTGAATAAATTAGTGTCCTATCCATGGTTTTTTAGTTGCACCTGCACTTGTTTAATAGCCTTATAATCATAGAACTTTTTCTATAATAATATTTAAATATCAAATATATTAAGGTATGATTTCAAAATTACAAGCTACATTATTTAAATAAACTTATGAAGTTAAAAGTAGTATTTTATATACTCACTTATCCTAAATGATGAGTCACCAACTTCCTTTGACTCATTCTAACTTGGTGGGCTTTGTTGTGGATACTTTAAATCCCTATATTAATATGAAAATATAAAAAATAATATAATTATTGAATCTAAGGAAATAACAAAAATGTGTTGTGTATGCACGGGATAGGATTAGCCTACAATGATCCTATCTCAATAGATCTAGACTTAGAGAAGGTTAATCAAATAAAGCTTGTGATACCTAATGTTTATATAATGACCAATGGATCTGTAGATCTAGAAGAGGGTTGTCCATGTTGCAAATGCCAAGAATAATGGGTTCCAAAGCCTAAGCCTATGGCATAATAAAGTAACTCTAACTAAACCTCTATGAAATTAATTGATTGCAAATAAACAATGTAAGTAGTTGTGCAAGTAAAGTAAACTAAACTAAAGGGGAAGGATTATAATGATCATAAAGGGTAAGCTGCCATGGTCAACAAATGGGGGTCTAGACAACCTAAAATAAAATATGGTGGCAAGTCTAAACAATCACATAGATACACCAAAGAATTTGATGTAGAGATAACTTAAATAAGGATACACACATTCATTCACTAAACAATAACCAACATCTAATCTACTAATCAAATAAAGGAAAAAGTATAAGGTTATAAATAATTATCTTGGAGTAGAATCATTGAGCATCAATCTCCCCCTTGGCTCAAGTGGATCTTTGTCAAAGATGTTGTGGCTATCAATATTTCAAATGGTCGGTAGAAGACCTAAGTATACTCCCAATGACTCTTATTGAATCTCCAAGACTTCCATAAAAAAAGCTTCTTCAAGATAAGATTCTAGACCTAACTCCTCCAAATATGACTTAGGGTAGAAGTACGAGTGAAATCATAGAGAATAGAGTGTATATGATATGTTTGGAATGAAATATGACCCTTATATATAGTTTTACAATACCAAAACCAACCCTAAAGACTAATCCAATGACATCAGTCAAGCCAATATAATACAAATATGACAGTTGACATTGAATGACATCACCCAAGATGATGCAATGTGACTATTAAAAACATGCTCAGAATTGCATTAAACTAAATGATACAATACATGAAAAGAAAATATGTTAAACAAATGGTATCAGCTTGGCTGATGCCATAATATATGGGGAAACTCACATAGTTGAATAAGATAGGATGGAATGAGATAAGTAGCAAGACAAATGTAAAGAAGCTAAAGTGATAGTAGGAATGATGCAATCATGATATAGGTAACATCTCTCACAAAGTACCAAGATCCTACCTACCCCTTTTCCAGTGCACCCTTTAAGGTGTGCACTTAGGAATATTGATACTCGACAAGTTATTGTAAGAGAAAGTGTCAGTAAATGATAAAATAAAAAATATTATGTGTATACACCATGGTTTTATTTTTAAAATTATTAGAAGCTCAATATATATCTCACTTGTGTTATTTTTCACATAAAAATTTTCACTTAGTTGCATTCATGCTTAGAGGTCGATGATTTAATCTCTCATCATACATATTATCCTTGTAATTTTCATGCACATTAAATATTTCATAAATTAGTTTATAAACATATATATTAAAAAAATGAATTAATTATGATGTCATACCCATATATGATGCCTCATCCTCCTAAGTGCTTAGGTTGCAAATGTCTCAATATTATACACATTACAGTGGGTACAGCCAAAATATTTTTTAACATAAATAATCAACCATTTTTTACATTGAATCGATTGATATTTGAATTCTAGATGGTAATTTTCTTCAAAAAAAATCCTATCTTAGAAAATAAGTCTTTTTTTAAAGTATATGAAACAAAATAATTTTTTTAAAGTATTTAAAAAAAAAATTAAATAAGGTAAATAAATTAAAATAATTAAATATATTATAAAATAAAGTAAACTAGTATTTAATGCCTCTAGTATCTTGTAATATTTTCATTTGATCATTTACATACAATTTTACCTTTAATGTCCTTGACACTTGATACATATACTTGTCTAGTATCAAAAGAGATGGTCAATCCTCACTAGAGTTAGGTGGAAAAAAAATCTCCCCTCAATGTTTTATAAAACTCCTCCTCAAAGATTTTGGGGGTGGTCTCTAAACATTTCAATTTAAGAGCACAAGATTGATGAGGTTGTGAGGAAGGCACAAAAGACAATGTCTAGCAATTATACAATAAGGTAAAAAATAAGTAAATTAAAAAACCAATAAATTAAGAAATAAATTTAAGAATGTGACTAAAAATATGAAAAAGAAAAAAATGTTTTTACATCCTTGTCTCCCTGGAATCAGGTGAAATACAATGGGTCATCTTAGAGATCTCACCACCTATAGACTGTCGAAGCATCTTAGGGATGTAATACAAATATGATTCTTAATTTACATATAATTTACAAGGAATGTAATGTGTATTCTACTGAGGGGTGAAATACTCCTCTATATCTCATTTGGAGGCTTCATGAGTACTGGTTTTGCCACACCTCATAGTATGTAATACCCTTTTCAAAAAATTAGAGTTATGGTCACGAGGTTGCTTATTTTTACGTAGCTAATATTAAAAATATTAATTTTTAAATTATACATATTTAATAAATAATGATACTTGAATAAGGATAATTTAATAAATAAGGAAAATAAATTATATTTCCAAAGTTTTTTTTAACTTTATTATGGAATTTTTACTTTCAATTTTTGCTAGGATTTTGACCTAGGATTTTTTCTATAATTTTTTCATATGAATCTTGGTAGGTTTATTCCAAAGGTCCATGCCTACTATTTTTCTATGGTTTTCCTAGGGTTTCTTATTACTATTTTTGTAAATTTATTCCTAAGGTTTCTTATTACTATTTTTCTAATTCCTAGAGTTTCTATATTGTTATTTTTTCTAGGGTTTTTCTAGAATTTATATTTACAATTTTTACTAGGGTTTATGCATTTTGTTTTTAATAGAATATTTGCTACTATTTTTTGTTAGAAATTTTTAATGTGTTTTTCTGTAATATTTTTAGTAGAATTTTCCAAGAATTTGTAGTTTTGTTTTAGCTATGAAAAAAATTGGTTTTTACTATAAAATAAATAACATACCTATTTCCTTCTATCCATAAGATGTTCCACGAACTCTTCTTCATCTTATTTTAGCACATTGATTTTATTAGCCAGATATATTTTTCTCTTTGCATACCCCTCTTATATAAAACCATGCATCATATTCTTTAAATGAATTCTTTCATTTCTCTTTTGTTGATTTTCTTCCTCTACATTTGATCCCTAACATTAAACCTCATGTTTTCTCAATTTATCCATTTTCCCTCCCAAATGTCAATTTCTTTTACCTTATCACTTTCATTGTCTCTATATTTAAAAAATAAAATAAAATAAAATGAAAGTATAGATGATGGATGGGCCCTCCTCTTTTATATTTTAATTTTAGGATATAAGGTAATGCAAATCTGGTGTAATTTGTGCCAAATTTGTGTCACACATGACATATTTTTTTTTTAAAATATAATGTTAAATACTAAATTCCTTTTTAAATATAATTATCCCTTATTCTTTAAGGGGTAAGTTTGTGAAATCTACACTAGCAATCAATTTCACTAATGTATATAGTGCTAATTTTTTAAAATGTTATTTGTATGGGATTAAATATATAATTTATTTATTATTCAAGATCATTTCTTTAATCCATTTCTCTATTTTTAGAATCTTAGGTGATTTGCTAAATGATAATATGGTTTTTTAAAAGTCTTGCTAAACATGTCATCCCTTTAAAGAGTTTTTCTCTCAAAACTAATAAATTTATAAAGTTAGGTGTGATTAAGTTATATTAACATATATTTAATTAAAAACATAAGATAAATTTTATAAATAAGATGAATATATATTAATACAAATAATATTTTTGCAAAATTTTAAATATATATATTTTTATTTCAAATGTTTCATGTAAAAAATAATAGGGATATTCATCCAACTAAGTTGGAGGTGGTTGTATTCCTACCTATTTTTTAAGTAATTCATCCCATAACTATCCTAATCTTAAGAGAAACTGAATGATAGGATTTATAATATGAAAAGATAATGCACATAATATCGATAGAGGCCATGGAAATGAATGTCTAAGAGAAGTGCAAGTAGATGGTTGAATAGGTTCATCTCTTGATCCAATAAATCTTTTACAAAGTTATGAGCATGCAAAGGAATGTGATGGTGTTAATGGTAAAATATGAGTCTCTGTGGGATCCTCATCATTAAGAAAAGGGAATAATGATGTGCCACAATAAAAACATTACTTTAATTCTTTAAAATTTTGATCTTATTCATCAGATTCATATAAAAATAATAACACAGCTAATTTCAAATTATTTAAATGTAGAAAAAAATAATGTATGAAAAAATAAACTACATTTTAAATTACATAAAAAACCATAGCATACAAAAAATATATTTTAAATCTAATACTATAGAAATTTATATTTTTACAAAATTAGGTTTAAAAAATATTGTAGCCAATACATGCATCAATCATCATAATCAAATACATTTTTTATTTTTTCTCAAAATTTTGGAACCGATCTTCTTTAAAAATATATTTGATAAGAATTATTTCACAAATGCATAGTTTGATAATTACTTTTATCATGGCATAATGAGGATAAATTCAAGGCATGCCATCTTATTTGTCATTAACACACTCTATGTATTAAAAATTGGGAGATGCTAAACATATACACTTATATGTTCTATTGATGAAACTAAACATATTTTTAAATATATAAGGACACCCATCAATGTATATATGAACAAAAATATTGTGGGTTTCCTTTGGGACTATACTAATACATTCTTCCATTGTCTTTAGATTAAAACACATGTGACATACATTGACATAATAAACTTGTTTCTTACCATGGAAATCTAATTTGCACAATTGTACATTGAGTCTAAAAAGGTAATATCGATACAATTAAGATACATGGTGTAGTATACCCACCATTATTTGTTGATAATGTGAAGATACCAATCCCTACATTAAGGATAGTTGTTATCATATAATATAAATCCACTTCTAAAATGTAAATACATGATAAGGTTTTGTGAGTGGTTTATCAATTGGCCATGTCCAATAATGTCACTAATTTTAGACATAAACCTTATAATTCATCAACACCTCATTAGTAAGTTCCAAATCATCTTTGGAATCCTCCTCATGAGTTTTAATCTTAACCTTTCCCTTATTTTCAATTTATTTATTTAAAATTGTTAGCATTTTATTCATCTTCAATACATTTTACCTTATCATATTCTATCATTGTCATATTGTCCTCATATTCATTATTTCAAATAAAAGTGGCTAAGCATAACAAATTTATTTTTCAAAGATTGACATATTTATAACAAAAATTTAAATTAAGATAACAATAATAATAATAATAATAATAATAATAATAATAATAATAAAATATAAATTAAAATTAAAAAAATAAAAATAAAAATTAATAATATGAAATGAAAACATGTATAGTTTCATTAATTTATGTAATTTCACCATTTTCAATAAAAACATTTAATGAAAAAATATACATTCTTTAATTTTAACTTCATTTCCTGAAGTTTTACTAAGTTATATAATTTCTCTTAATTTCTTTAATTTATATAATTTTCTTGACTTGTCACTAATTTCCTTAAATTTATTTAATTTTATACCATTTTTTAAAATTTTACCTAAATTTACTTAATTTTATTATATTATTCTTAATTTAATCAAATTTTTTATATTGTATATAATGCATATTTATCCAGGAGGCGGCCTTAACTGGGAGCAGGAGGCTCAAATTTACTCAAATTTTCAACAATATTCCAATTTTCATTCATTTATTTAATTTAATCTTTTCCATGATATTTTCACTATTTTTTTTAATTTTACTTATTTACCCTAATTTTACTCTCATTTATTTAATTTTACCCTAATTTCCCTAAATTTCACTAATTTTCATAAATTTTCCTAATTTTTCTAATTTATCAACATTTTCATTAATTTCCTCAATTTTATACTAATTTTATTCTAATTTTTATTTTTTTACCCTAATTTCACTATTTAAACTATAATTTTCTTAATTTTATTAAATATTCACTAATATCTCAATTTTAACTAATTTACTAATTTTATTTTTTATATTTTCACTATTTTTTCAAATTTTGACTTATTTATAATAATTTTATCTAATTTATTTAATTTTATCATAATTTATAAAAGTTTCATTAATTTATGTAATTTACTTAATTTTTAACTAGTTTCCCTAATTCCCTCAATTGTACATTAATTTTATTGTAAATTCCCCAAAATTATTTTATTTTACCTAATTTTCCTAATTTGCTCAAATATTCACTAATATCTAAAATTTCACTAATTTCTATAATTCCAACATTTCTAGTTATTTCCCTAATTTCACCCTATTTTATATAATTTTACCTTTCCTTTCACTAATTTCTATAATTCCAACATTTTCGGTTATTTCCCTAATTTAACTTAATTTTCCTTAATTTTACCTTAATTAACTGGCTCATAAAAACCTTCAATGTAAAATAATAAGAGTAATAACTTTAAAAATATTTAGTTTTATATTGTTATTCTTATGTAAGATGAGGAAAGACATGTCATTAAGTTAATGACCACTCATGGAGATCATCTTGATTTGAGAGTAAGAATTTGAAAAAATCTCAATATAATTAAAATTCTCATGAAAGCCTTCAACTAACTAATATAAACATCTAATTCATCAACAAACATTACAAACAACGATGTACTATAAAACTAATTAACTTATTTATTATGTTTAATTATTTTTTAAAAAATTACCTTATTTTCCACTAAAAATGAAACTTCACTAATCCTTTTCCTTCTTGCTTAGTTTCTTTTCTTTTCTTTGGAACTAAAAATGACATTAAGATAGACATGTATAAGCACTTTCCACAAGGTTTCGCACAAAAATGTGACAAAAACCCAATGTAAATTGCATTAAGTTTATGTGCCAAATTTATGATGGATTAAGTCATAAAATTTCATAACAAATAAAATAAAAAAACTATGGTGATGCAAAACTGGTCCAATTGATGATCTAATTTTCACACCATGTAGTAGTGTTTGGATAACTATATTTGTAAGATTTATAAGGTGTAAGATCAATGGAATCACATGAATCTTATACTTAAAGGTAATCTTTCTTAACTTAAGGGTCAATTGAGCTAAAATTGTTCTAATAATCGATGTTAGTAGAATTCTACCACATAGTTATTTCTTAAATTAATTTTTGTTTTTTATATTGCACAAATGATATACATAATTTTAATGTGTAACTATGTAATGTTTATATTAGTTTAATTTATGCAATACTTAAGTAAATGGTAGTTCATAATCATTGTGTAATTTTAATTGATTTTAAATGTTTCCTAACTTATAGGATCTCAATTTTAGGACTTTGTGAGGGGTTAAGTACATATGGTTGAGTTTTACATGTGAATTCCTAAGTTATAATCAATGAAAAGCCCCACTTTGTTCTACTTCCTTAAAGTTTCATTTTTTTTAGTTATCTCATTTTATGTAATGTGAATAATTATAATGAAAAAAATCCTTTCTTTTTATTTAATTCTATGTATTAAGTGTTTACAACCAAATTAGTAAAGTTCCAAGATAACACATGTAATATACATACACATGGTACATGTAATTTATTATACATAATGAATGAAAATATGAAATAGTAGGGATGCAAATTGCATGAAAATAAAATTAACTTAAAATAGTAATTTTCAATTAAATTATTTTCTAACTCTTTGAGAATTGGTCATTCTTGTTGTGCCAGCCAATATAACCCTACTTCCCAGCAATTCATTTGGGTTCTTCTATAGCAATGAACATATATTTTTTTAAAAATAGTATTTTATGAAAAACTCTAAGCATAAATGATATAGTCTTGAATTGCACACAAACCTCCTTTATGTCATCTTCTTTCAAATGAAATAGATTTATACTTTAGAGGGAATGATTGTTGGTATTTTAAAATACCTTATCGAACAAATAAAAAAGATTGCATATCTTATATAAAAATAAATAAGTGACCTTTCAATTTGAATTGGACCCATATATTTGGACTTGATTATATATATATATATATAATATGTTATAAAAAATAAATTATCATCAATAACGATCTTTAATCTCCAATTAATATAAATATTGGAAAAACATATTGTTTGAAGAAAGTAGAACAATATATTTTCATCATCAACTTTCGAAAAAAAAATTAACATCAAATAATAATAAAAATATATATTATGGGAAAAACATTACCATTTTCATGATATCATGTAAGGAATTCCACATTATTACTTGAGTGTAAGTATGAAATGTAACATGCAACTTTTGAAGCTTTAACATAAAATCATTTTTTACAATTCATCACAATTCTTGTAAGGCCCAATTTTTACATTCCTATTTAATTGCATTAATGGTATACTTGCACTAATATCATGTTTTATTTAATAAAATTAACAATAAAATATTTAAATTTTTTTCACATGATATCTCGAGATACTATGTTTGTTGTGATACTTATACATATGCATGTGTGTTTTGAAATATTATTTGATATTGTTATTGTTATACTAAATTGCTTCGGCTATAAAGGATAGATAAATTTTATAAGTAAAATAAGGTACAAGTTATAGGAGGATAAACAAGGGACCATGGGTAACACTAAGTATGGTAGATGAGTAGTGTCTTTCATGTCGCCCATAGTTAAAACATAATCCTAGTTTAGTCTTGTAAACTAGTTTTGAGTCTTTGGTTTTTTGGACCAAGTTGACACTATTCATACCCCTTTTCCATACCTTCAATTTTAATTTTAACATTATTATAAATCATAAAGTTAAATAAGAACCCTATTTTATTTGTGACTTACACAAAATATCAAAGGGAAAAATATACATAGGTTTTCAACTTAGTAAAAAGTGAATTATTAATATTTATTGGTGTATTTAAGGCCCTTTTGACCAAAGGGATGGAACTAGACATTTTTAGAGTGTTAAATAAGTTTTAGGACAGACCATGTGACCATTTATGGCATGGGGAAGAGAAAATTTTTATGAGCATGGGTGAGCTATGCTTGCCCTAATAAGTTTGTAAGAAGAGTTATTACATGGGAAATACTTTTTGAAAAAGGCTAAGTAATGAGAAGGGACAAGTGTCACCTTGCCATTGGCTATTGAATTCTAGTTCATTTTATAAAATTAAAAAGAAAATCCTTCCTTGGAGTAACTTTAGATCATTTTTATTTCTTCACTTGGAGAGAGGATCTTGAGCTTGAGGAGGAGGAAAAAGATTGGATTAGTGAAAAATTGATTGAAACAAGGCATTTGTAGGAGTATTTATTGCTTGGGATCAAGGGGAGGAATGATTCTAAGCTACCCCACTCCACCATGGAATATTTTTATGTCTTTACTTCAAAATAATTCTTATTCCCTATTATTTGATTTTTCAAGGGGTTATATGGCCATTTGGCTTACCCCATTTTTATTATTGTTTTCCATGGTTGGGATTATGGCCACCATGTCTTTTGGGGCATAGATATGACAAATATATCATTTTTTACTTATTTTAACATCCATTTTAGTGGCTTGAAATTTTAACGTTATAATGCAAAAATGGGCCAAGCTTGTTTATTAGTTGTGTGCTTTCATTGAGTAAGGTTTGTGCATGTAAACTATTTTTCAAAGTCTTATTACTTGGATATATTGCACAGGGTTTGGGAAATATGAATAAAAATATTTCCAATGTACTTCCATGGCAAGGGAGAAGGGTTTGGGAAAGGGGAGACATTCCAAATTTCTCCTTCTTGAACCCCATAGAGTGGAGAGTAGAAAGTATCATCCGCAATGGGTGATTATTGAACCTCAACAACTATTGTAATTTATTATGGATGTCATGTGTCTTCACATATTGTATTTGGTGTGTTCTTGAGATGGTTTCATGTGATTTGGAATGGGTGTTAGTGGTAGATACCTTGTGGTAGATAATTTTGATATAATCTAAGTTGTTTAATAGAGCTTTACACCTTTCCTCTTTACCCACATTTACCTTACCTCACTTGTTTGTGCTACCTATGCTCAAATTTGGGAGTCCTTGGCTTGGGAGTGCCTAGGAAAATCACTTAATGATGGAAAAAGGATCGGAAGTGAGCCCCGCCTTGGATTATCCTTACAGGAGTGTTGAAGCCTAGATTAAAGACTAGTTTTTTAAGTTTTTTTGTAAATGCTTATGAAATTCATGTTTGGTTATTGGATGCCATTGGAAATGTAATAAATTAAGTTTCTAAATTTTGGTAAAGAAAGAGTAAGTGTAATCTATCTAGCTTTCAAGCATGGAAATGTTCACTTTTTATATTTATTAAAAGATGGGATAAAATTTCAAATTGTGGAATTTAAACATATAAATGAATTATTAAAAATTTAAATGCTTATGAAAGTTGTCATATTCATAGTTTAGCACAATAGTGCAAAAAAAAATTAGTTGTCTCAAAATGCTAAAAAATAGTATGCTTTTTCTTAGACCTAAAAATGGCTAGATACTTTACATAAGTTTTGTATAAAATTAAAATCACCAAAATTTCACAAATTTAATTTATTTGGAAATTAGTCTTTGTCATGAATCCTCTAATTTTCATGGAATAATTTTAGGTTTGAAAGATATGAAATTTTAAAGCAAAACTACTATTTCTACACTAAATTCTCATTTTTAAATGGCCTAAATGGCCTAATTTTACATATTTTTGGGGACAAAATTAGGCTAAAAATAATTTTATAATAAAATTGATAATGTTTTAAGTCTAACAGAATTTGTTTCAAAAATTTAGGAGCTATTTGGAGCTCATGGGGATTTTCAATGTTTTGAACCATATAAGGTCAACTTCTTGTTCATTGGCCCTTTGATAGAAGGATATGAACTTATTTTTAGGGGAAGCCTCAACTTGGTTAGAGGTATCCCATGTGACCACATGGATTATGCTTGGGGCCAAAAGGGTTGATGGATATGGCTTGTGTGCAGGCTAGGTCATGTTGACCATGGTGATCCCCATGTGACAATGGTGGTTTCATCTTGAATTAGCCATGCGTTCAATATTAATGATTGGGGCTAGTTTTTAAGCCAATTCCATAACTAACATTTTATAACCAACAAAATTTTAAATAGTTTTATATTTTAAATTTTTTTGGATAGGCAATTGCGGGTTGGTGGATCCATCACCTATTTACTAATAGAAAACTAAGATTACAACAAAACTATTAGTAAAATGACACCATGAAAACTAACAAACAACTAAGACAACAGATAAAAAAATATGCCCTGATGGGCCAACAACCCAAAAGCATGCCCCGTAGGGAAACACCATGTTAACCTGAGTGACAAACCTATAGAAAATACAATCTAATTAAAATAACCAACCACCATCACCTAAATCAAAACCAACACACATGAAACGATTCACCACCATTTCATTGCCTATGGGCCACCAATGTCCCCAATTACTGGGGAACTACCATAAAACCCACCACCATTAGCACTCTCCATCTCTAAACCATCATCTCATGTTACAAAACCAAGATTCCTTTGATGTCTGATCAACCCAACACCCCCAATAGACTCCCCCTATATATCCACCTTCTTTCTTTAGCACCATTTTCCACCTACATAGTCAATGCCTACCAACCCACTTCATCACAAATGTACCTCCCAACCTAACACTACAACAACACTATATAGATGAGCACTCATATGGATTGAAGCTACCACCACCTCTTGGGATCCCCCCATGCACCTAATGAGTGGGTTGTGTAATGAAAGTATGGGTGATGTATAGATAATCTAATAATTTGATAGTTGAATCCAACCATGACGACTTTTTAGTGTTCAAAGTAGCCACCATTGATACCATAAGTGACTTGGGAGTGTTTGTATCAAGTACTAACAACATCCTACCTATCAACCCAAGTTTTTTAAGAATTTTTTCATGAAATCATGATGCTATAAAATATTAAAAAATCTACCCTCTAGGTACTTGAAAGTGTGAAGGGTAACTAACCCTTTTCCCACCTGCCCAAAGAAAATAAATGAGTGTTACTCACCCAATATAAATTCACCTACCATATCTTCGAATCCAATTATAAACTTAGAACATATAACCCTAACTTAAGCTACCATTGTTACCTCTTTATTCTTCAAATCCATGAGCAAATTGCCCACAAAGTTTGATGAAATTAAAGAATTCACCTTCACCCAATAGCTCATCTTCAAAAACAATAGGCCTATAGTCTCCTTAATTTTCTAAAATACATTCCCATACTAGAAGGTAAATACGTTCTTCAAATGTCCATTTTTTACCCTCCCCTCAAATGTTATCTCTCTTTTAACTACCTTAACACATAGAAGAGGCTCAATAATACCACCTATAACATCCACTCCATGTTCATAGAATATTCCATATACCATCCAAACCAAACTCTTCCCAATGAAAATGACATAAGCCTCACCATACACAAGCCTTAAAGCTGACTACCATCCTTTCATTTGTGTAATGTGAATAATGAAGAAATACATCCCAAGCATGGGAATTATAACCAACATCTTTAGTGATGATTTTACTCCAATAAATGTCATCATGCACTTGAACCACACATCCACCACCCTATTAATCAATAATATTTGTCCCTTCTTCCCTCCAAACACCTTAATCATTATCAATAATGGCATCTTCCTCATGTGTAATACCCCCTATTTGTCAGGCCATCCAATATAGAATTTGCTCACAGAAGTAATGACTGACTTCCCAAGCACTAAAATCACCCTAATATGCCCCAAACATGACTCAATATATTATTAACATTCCATGACCCAACCTTTCTATTGCACAAATCCTAAATTATTACCATCAAATCTCCCTTAATAACCACATGATCAATCCTACATTTAACCAAAATATCGATCCACAACACCATGGTTTACATTTACAACTCATTTTTGGTTCCATCTACCAGATTCAGAGATGATGGTCTGATTAAAAAATTGGAAAAATCATATATTACACATCCTTCCCCTAAGGCTCCTAGGTTTCCCCTCGCATCCCCATCAAAGTCCAGCTTAAACACCCCCACTAAGGGGAGGGGTGGGAGCACCCATTCTATTTTATTTACATGTCTCATTGCCTTAAAACAAATAACCAAACCATTAATGGGGTTTTTATATTTTAATTATTAAATATTGTTTAATATTTATATTTTTTGGTCACTTTCATTTTATAAAGTTGTTCTACTTTTCATGTTTTTCAAACAAGAACATTGTTTTAACATGTACATGTTTTTGTATGACCTATTATTAAACAAAGAAGACTCAGGAGTGGGGTAACTTGAAATGGATCTGATGTAAAAATAAAATATTTTACATGGAAGAAAATGTAGGGCCTAAAACATTATATTTTTCAAGATATGACATGTTTCTAAAAAAAGGTCATTTTAGCCTTAATAGATTTTAATGGGCTCAAGGAAGACCCAAGATGGGTTAAGCCAAAATAGAACCCTTCTTAATTTCTTATCCTCTACCACATGAATTTAAAATTAAAATCTTAAACTAAAAAATAATAATAAACTTGTATTGGATAACCATTAATCATTATGAAGGAGTTTGAAGCTCCTAAACACCTTTTCAAAAACTATGAGAGTTTAAGAACTCTTGGAGACATTCTGAGAAGATGGGTACTAGAAAAATAAATCTAAGCAACTTTGTATCAAGGAAGAAGAAAAAATGAAATGAAGTTGGAAAATGATAAAAGCTTGGAGACCCCATTTTTGGCAGTTATCCAAGGGTGATAAATGTGGAGAGGAATGACTATGGTCAAGTCATCCTCCAAAACCTTCTCTTCCTTTCACCAAATCTAAATTTTTTAACATTAAAATTAAGATATAACATTTTTAATAACTTCCATAGATTACTAGGGTTTCATCTACATTTCTTGATCTGATATCTAGAAAGGAGATCTGATAGTTGAGATGGAATGTTCCACACTTAAGGAGTTAAGTAAGATATTTAGACCCTTTTAAAGGTCATATTAAGAATATGAGGTATTTTTATTAAGTGAAATACAAATTTATAATAGATTTAAGTTGTGACTTAAGGTGAAAATTGAGCCCTATGATTGACTAGAATCACCTAGGGCCACATTTGAACGTCATTGAGAGTTAAGATGAATCATTCAAGATAGTGGTTACATGAAATCAGCTCATTTTAATTGAGTGTTTAATTTAGGCCTTGGGACCATGAGTTATTTTGGTTTTACACAAAGAGTCTTAGGCTTGTTAAGAGCCTGTAGGCTAATTAGAACAAGTGGGGATATCATGGTTATGATGAAACTTTGTAACATATTGTACATTGCCATTTGTGTCATTTAGGCATGTGAGTTTGTTTCAATGTATTATGTGACTTTCACCACATAGTTGGTTAGTTTTTTGGTTATGTGGATGTGTAGAATGTGAATTTTAAATTCTCAAAATAAAATGGCCTATTTTTGTGTGGTTTTCATCATGAATTTTTTTAGGCATGATATTTTGGTATTAGAACATGGTTTAAACACCAGGATATCATGGGATTATTGTTTGATACTGATTCTTCCACAAAAAATGTATTCATGTGCTTAGTTGTGTGATATGCCTTTTTGAGGAGGTAAGAATAATACACATGAAGAGTTCCCAGGATTTTGATGCACATGGGACCATAGAATCTTTAGACCAAGTTATAGATGCTCAATATCCAATTAGAGATATTTTCTATGTTTAGAGAGTATAATTTAAGATATTTGAAGATGTTATCCTTCAATTTGAATGATTTTACTATTAGCCTTAGTTTAGATACTTGGTACTTGAGCCTAGATTATCATGTTAGTCTCCACACCTATGAGACCCATACCAGGGCTCATTATATATTCATCCACCTTGGAGAGTGGTTGAGATTTGGTGAAGGATTGGAGTGAAGGTTCTAACTAGTGTTAGGAATTTAGAGTACCACATGCCATAAATACCACGTGTTCATTATCTCAAGAGTGAACTATTGTATATTAGTTTAATGTGACTTCCACATGACTATAAGAATACACATCATACCTTTGAATATTTTAAAGATAGGCCTTAAATTTAGATACCTTGGTTATTAAGACCAAGAATATTGGTCATAGCTAGATAATAGAGTGTCCTACGGACTTGAGGCTAAGTTGGGCTTTGATTAGTTTAGTGATCAACCCTTTCCAAAAAACTTAGCCTCATCACTCAATTAAATATGTTTGAGATTTTCTTGATGTTTTTTTAATAACCATGAGTGAAGTTTAGAATGAATTAGGATGAACTCTTAGTGAGGCCAGCCCATTTCCCTTAGTTACTAATCTTGCCGTTTAAGTAGTTCTAGGAATATTTTGGGCTTAGTCCCTTCTTAGGTCAAAAGGCTTGTTTTAGTTGACTATATAAGGTCACTAAAACCTTAGGGACATGTTTTGTATGCACAAGGGACCAAGAGCCCCATTGTGTTACTTATGGGTTTCCACTTGAAATCTATTCATGAATGTACAAGTGTTGTTCGATATTGTAATAACCTTATGTGATGGATTAGTGATTCCACATAGAAGGCCTTGTTGAGGGAACATCTTGTGGATCATGTTGTTTTCACCTCCTTTGTGGTGAGTGATCATTGCCTCCTTTTTTTTAATGAGTTATACCTTGTTGGTAACCACACGATGGATTAAAATTCCATTAAAGTTTGGTATTGATGATGGTTGGAGAGGAACATAGGACCATGTGTGTAATTTTGTCACCAAACAAGTATGATCATTAACTTAATTAAGCCATGACTATGTTAGAGTAGTACTATTATCTCTTGTTGCATATTTTATTAATAACTAAGGCATACATATCTAGTTTAGATGTTGTTATTTGAATATTGTGGCCATCAAATACTTGAGGTTATGATTCCCCTTCTTGAAGTAATTAATATGGAGAGTACCTTATGTTGAAACTATGGTGTTTTAGAGGTGATCTTGTTAGTAGGGATCCTTGAAAGAGACATGATTTCTATTTTTACTTAGAAGGTTCAAGTGTGTCTTCATTCTTGTAGAGCATCTAGATATGGTCAATGTGCCCAAGGTTGAATGAATTCCTTGATTGTATAAAATATCATCCTCACCTCATTTTATATGAGAATTTTGCCATGGTGATGACACTAGTATAGTGGATTTCCTATGAGGTGTGATGACATTGATGATAGGATAATTTATTTTGGAGCTAATAGTAGCATTAAAACCATGAGTGGGTGTGCATCCTTTTCACTCAACTATGCTCATGATTCAAGTATACTATAAATTTTTAGCATGTATGTTTGTTGCTTAGAGTATGTGGTCTAGTTTAGATTGTGTCATTCAACCTTTATGGTGGTCAAAATTTTTAGAGGTGACCTTTCCTAGTTTACATTGACCATTATTTCCTTTAGATGGTACATGTTGTACAAATACATTAATAATCAAGTGGCATGTGTCACCTTTTTAGACATACATAATGATTTTGGGGCTTGTAGTTCCTTATTTTTGAAACCATACCACACCTTGCATACATTACAAGTTTGGTGCCATAATTTTATATGGATTAATGATGAGTGAATGTGTTACACCTACATGATTCTTAAAAAATGGTTCTTGTGAGGGTGCATTTTATGGTGGTGTTTTTTTCATATTCACCTAGGAGTGTCACTTTTACCATGACCCATTTAGTGATTTCTTTCACATTTATTCATAAGGTTGTCATTGATCGATTTATGAGTTGTTTGGAATTCTTGAGTTAGTGTGATTGCAACTTGAAATTATTCCTATTGGAAGGGATTAATTCTAAGGTATCATATTATATATGACACTTGAGCCTTGCAAGCTTGGGATGCCTTTTGAGGACCCATTTTGAGAGGGGTCTTATTAGTATGAGTTTCTATTGTGATGGAGCACCTGCAACTTCACATATTTTTAGTCATTCCTTATATGAAATTTTGTGAACGTATATTGTGTATCTTATTAGTATGAGTGTGTATCCTTAAGGAGCACTTGGACCTTCATATAGTTTTAGTCACTCCTTTGATAATTTTTTTGAATGCGTATTGTGTATATTTTTAGGTAGGTTAGTACCCAACATAGTTCATGGTTCCCTGGATAAGAGATCCTAGTATCTTCTCAATTTACCTTGGATCCAGTGTCCTTAATGATTATTATACCATTTATGTTATAGGAAAATCACATACTTTTGTTATGTGTAGTGGGTGTTATGTGAGCATGAGATGTTGCTCACCTAAGCAAATACACACCTGTTTGATGGAAATATTGTGCCTTGAGTATGATAGTTTTAGGGGATTGGTTCTCAATGGAATGCTTAGATATTGATCCTAGCCTTGAGTAGTTGGCATCTTCCTCATAGTGAAGGAGTACAATATGTGATATTAGTGGTTCCTTCTATGTTAGGATTTTTTTTGTAGATTGATATTCTTTTGTCCCCTTGGGAACTTGGAAAGATATTTTATTATTGTTAGAACTCAGATATCATCGAGATGACTTTACAATCTCTTGTTATCAAGTGATAACATCTTAAGTCTATTTAGTGGATTTATAGTGTAGATGATGTTAAGTAAGTGTTATTCCTAATTAGATTCATGCACCATTTTTGTTGATTCAACTACATCCCTTGGTCTTCACAAGTTAAATTCTACTTTATGTTATCTATATAAATTGTATGGAAGGATGGGATTGAAGCGTCCATGTGGTTTAACCTTTTTTTCTCTTATTTGGGGGAACATCATGTGAAATTTTCCACTTACATGTTGGTAAGTGAGTGGTGGTGTTGTAAACTTTAGAGTTGTATTGCATACTTCATATCATGCAAAGATTTTATAGACTTATGTTTTTGGTTTATTGATACATTATCTCTCTAATTCCACTTTTAGATTTCTAGAGCCACATTGTCTATAATTATCATTTATGAAATTGTGAATTTTTCCCACTTGATATGGTGCACTTGAAATTATTTTAGTTATTGATTAGGATTTTCAAGTTGATTTAGAATCACATTTTTATGGTTTTCATTGTTATGGGATTTGAGGCTATATAAATATTTATTACTTCAAGATTTTATTGAATTTGGGAGCTTTTAATTTTCTTATTTTCCTTCGTTTTTAATTATATTACATTGTTTAGTCACTTTTCACCTTCATTATTCTTTGGATTCAATGAGGTTGTTGGCCTTTTTAATTTTTCCTCCTTTTGGGATTGAGTTATGTTGCTTAGCCAATTTAACTTTGTCTCCTTTATTGGATTGGTAATTTTTCACCTGTTAAGTGTGATGTTTTGATGAGCCATTTTGTGGCACCTTTCACCTTGTGTAGTTATGGGAGTAGTATGTGAGAAGTATCTAGTTAGTGTTAGCTAATGGAAAAGTTAAGGACATGTTGAGTAACTTGTTAATCAAGTTGGGAGATGTTTATATCATATGTTTTCTTATCAAAAGGCTATAAGGATAATGGGAACCTTTGTCTTGTTTATGTTATTAATAGTGTGTGTTCCTACCTTTCTCTAGGAGTGATGCAAATGGGTTGTGTTATGCCATTAGATACACCTTGGTATGGATTGTTAGGTTGGGATTTAGGCATCAGAACAAGTTTCCAAAATCCTCCCAATGGTTTATGTGATTGGGTTTGGGAATTGAAATAAGTGTCCAAAGTCCTCTTAATGGATTGATGTATTATTAAGAATCTGGACTAGCATCCAAAGTCCTCCGAATAGGCTCCTTGATTAGGGTTTGGGCATTGGGACTATATCCAAAGTGATCCTAATGGATTGTGGAAATAGGGTTTGGGAAAAAGTGATATAATAATCCCAATTCCTCCTATTGTACTAAGTGAAAAGTTTGGAAAATGATGATAGGTAAATTCTCAAAGTCTCCCTTTTCAAATTCCATTAATTGAAAACCATAATCCTTTTCCATTTAATGATTTATGAACATCTTACTATTTTTAATGATCTCTTATTGTTAAGCTTGATGGATCCATGTTTTTGGAGCAATTTATTCATATTAAACATAGTAATATGGGGTAAGAAGGAAATTAAAATGATCTTGGTACCTTAAGATAAAAATTAAATAAAATTAAATGAAAATAAAATAAAATGAATCGTTACTTATTTACTTAGATATGATACTTGACACATTATTATACATTCTCTTACCATTAAGTGACCATCAAATAAAACTAGATCATCCTTAATTTATGTTCTCAAACCTATAAACTAATATTATAAATGACAAATAAAATTATGCCTTGGAGTGTGACTTACCCTTTGGTGGAGTTGACTTATATTCAACCATGGATATTCTAGTGCATTGTTTATTGAATCATGTTACCTACTAGTTAAAATGTGTGACCATTGAATCAAAGAGAACATTGAGTAGAGTCAGTAGGATTCCTTAAGATTTTTATGACATCATTGAAAATATCCTTCAAAGATTTTAATTATTTCTATGAAGAATCATAGTAAGGGGAGGGGAATGTAAGGCCAAATTTCTACATTCCTATTTAATTACATCTATGTTATATTTGTATTGATATTATGTTGTTTAAGAAAATGGATAACTAGAAATTTACATTTGATTCACATGATATGTTGAGATAATAATATTCTTATGATACTATTACATATGCATTGCATGTTTTGCCTATTATTTGATATTATTATATTCGGCTACTTCAACTATCTAGGATAGAGAAATTTTATGGGTGAAATGATGTGTAGGTTATAGGAGGCCAAGCGATGGAACAATGATTATTCCAAGCATGGGCATGCCAATAATATTATATGATTAGTGTCCTACATGTCACCCATAATTAAAACCTAATCCAAATTCAGTTTTGTAAACTAGTTTTTTAAGTCTTTGGCTTTTTGAACCAAACCGAACTATTTATACCCCTTTGCCACACCTTAAAAAATTTTAACCTTATTGTAAATCATAAAGGTAAATAATAAACCTAATTTAGTTTCCAATTACCCCAAAACTCGGATGGAATAATATACCCATGTTTTCAACCTTTTAAAAAGTGAAATATTGATATTTGTAGGTGTATTTAAGGCCCTTTTGACCAAAGTGATAGAATTAGACCTTTTTGGAGTGTTAAAAAAGTTTCAAGACAACCCATGTGACCATTTATTCAAGGGGAAGAGAAAAAAATTATGAGCATGAATGAGCCATGCTTTCCCATATTGGTTAATAAGAAGATTTATTATTATCAAAAAACTTTTGGAAAAGGGCCAAGGAATGGGAAGGGACAAGTGTCACCTTCCCATTGGCTATTGTATTTTATTTAATTTTATATAAGAAAAGTGAAAGCCTTCCTTAGAGGAACTTTAAATATATATATATATATATATATATATATATATATATATAGTTGGAGAAAGGAGCTTGAGTTTGAGGAGGAGAAATAAGCTTTGAATAGTGAAGGATTGCTTGTAATATGTCATTTGTATGAGGTGTTATTGCTTAGGATCAAGTGGACGAAGCATGGTAGGCTACCCCACTCCACAATGAAAGTTTTTTATTTATTTTATTAAAAATAATTCTTGTTTCCCTATTATTTGTGAGTTTTCAATATGAACATTTGGCTTGCCCTCTTTTTACTTTTTTTTACCATTATTGAACCTATGGCCACCATGTTTTTTTTAGTCACTTTTGGGCATGAATATGACCAATTCATAATTTTTTTATTTTATGTTTTGATAACCATTTTTGTGACTTAAAATTGTAATGGTATAATGCCAAAATGAGTCTACTTTATGTATTAGTTGTGTGCCTTAGTAGGGTTTGGGCAAGGAAATTGTGTTCCAAAGTCCTCATACTTAGCTCTATTACACAAGGTTTGGGAATCATAAATAAAAATGTTTCCAAGGTCCTTCCATGGTAAGAGGGAAAGGTTTGGAAAAAGGGAGGAATTCCAAAGTCCTCCTTCCATCCATAGAGTGAAGAATATAATGTCTCATCCACAATGGTTGACTCTTAAGCCTAAACAACTATTGTAATTTGTTATAGCTACCAGTGTTTTCACATATTGTATATAGTGTGTTATTTATATGGTTTCTTATGATTTGGATTGGGTGTTGGTGGGAGTCCCCTTGTGGTACAAAATTTTAATAGGTCAAGCCATATAATAGAGTTTTCCACCTTTCCTCTTTACCCACATTTACCTTACCTCACTTGTTGGTGATACCTTTGCTTAAATTTTGGAGTCCTTGGCTCGAGGGTGCCTAGGGAAGTCACCTAATAATTGAAAAAGGATGGGAAGTGATCCCCTCCTTGGTTTGGCATTATGGGAGTGTGTGGAATCTATATTAACTACTAGTTTTTAAAATTATTTATAAATGCTTATGCAAATCATGTTTGGCTATTGGAAGCCACTAGAAATGTAATGAATTTAGTTTTTAAATTTAGAGAAAGAAAGAGAAATTCTAATTTATTTGGCTTGTAATCATGGAGATGTTCACTTTTTATACTTGTCAAAAGAAGGGATAATTTTGTAAATTGTGGATTTTAGACATGTCAATATATTATAAAAAATTTAAATGTTTATGAAATTTTTCATCTTGTTGGTTTGATACAATAGTTTAAAAATAAAAATTTAATATCTTAAAATGTTCAAAATAGTATGTTTTCCTCAGACCTAAAAAGGGCTAGATACTTTGTATAATTTTTATGTAAAATTTAAGTCACCATAATCTCAAAAATATAATTTATTTAAAAATTAGACTTTTTCATGAATCCTTTGCTTTACATGGAATAATTTTAGGGATTACGATTTAGAAGATGTGATTTTTTAAAGGAAAACTACTAATTATGCCCTATTTTTTAGTAAAATGGCCTAAAATCATGTAATTTATTTAAACATTTTTTGAGGTAGAATTAGGAAAAAAATAATTTTATAATAAAATTCATTATTTGAGTTTATAAAAATTAATTTTATAAATTTATAAGTTATCTATAACTCATGGTGATTTTTCAAAGTTTTGAACCCTATAGGTGATTTTATTGTTCAAAAGCCCTTTGACTGTAGGGTATGCCCTTATTTACCAAACAAGTTATAGATTGGTTGACGGTCTCCCATGTAACTATGTAATCAACAAATGAGGCCCAAAGGGGATGAAAGATATGGCTTGTGCACAAGCTGGGTCAAGTTGGCCATAGGGGTCCCCATGTGATAGGTGAGGACGATAATAGTTTTGGCTTGAACTAGCCATGTAGTTGATAATATTGACCATGGGCTAGCTGTTAATCCATCTATACTACTAATATTTTATAACTAGTGGTTTTTTAGATATTTTTATATTTTAATTATTAAATATTGTTTGATCTTTATTTTTTTGGTCATTCCATTAAATTTGTTTTGTGTTTTCATGTTTTTCAAATTAGAACCTTGTTTTTTTACTTTTATAAGTTTTTGTGTGGCCTATTGTAGAAGATAAAATACCTACAGGTTGGGTAACTCTAAATATACCCCCATTAAAATTTCACCCTCCCCTTTGTGAAAGTAATTTTAGGGCCTAAAACATTATATTTTTTAAGATATGAATTGTTTCTCCAAAAGAGGTTATTTTATCCTTAATGGCTTTTGCAGAATCTTGGAATCCCCAAGACAGGTTGACCCAAAATGGAACCCTTATTAATTTATTATTATATATTACTTGAAACAAAAATTAAATTCATAAACTAAAAATTAATGGTAAATTTGGCTTGGGTGGCCATTAATGGCCACAAAGGAGATTGAATCTCCCAAACACTTTTTCAAAAACTGTGAGATTATAAGACCTCCTAGAGATTTTTAGAGAAGATGCATACCTGGAAAATAAACCTATGCTAATTTTTATTGAGGTGAAAAATAAAATTAAATAAATATAGAAAATGATAAAATTTTAGATACCCCATTAATGGTAGTCATCCAAGGGTGAGGAATGTGGAGAGGGATGACTATAAACAAGTTATCCTTCGAACCCTTATCTTCCTTTCACCAAATCAAAATTGTTCAAATTAAAAAGTGAATATAAAATCCTTTATTAAATTATATAAGGATTTTTAGGGGTTTTTATACTTTTATTCATTAGATGGTTGAGAAATAATAGATCTAATGGTTGAGATGGAATGTTCTACCCTCAAGGAGCCAAATAAGATATTGTATACCCTTTTTTATGTGATATGAAGAATATGAGGTCTTTTTATTAATCAATTTCCATAAAGATAATTTAACTTGAAAATATATTTAAGTTGTGACTTAAGGTGTGAAGTGAGCTGTATGATTGGCTAGGAACACTCAGGGCCCTATTTGAACTCCATTGAGAGTTAATACGAATCTTCGAGCTGATGGTTAATCAAGCCCAACTCACTTTAGTTGATCATTCATTTCAAGCCTTGGGGTTATTAGGAATTATAGGTCTACATAGAGAATTATAGGCTTATTGAGAGCATGTAGGTTGATTATAGCAAGTGGGGTCAACATGGTTGTAAATAAATCTTGCAGACACTTACACATTGCCACCCATGTTATTTAGGCACATGAGTTTATTTCAACATGTCATGTGACTTGTGCCATAATGTTGGTGACTTTTTTGGTGATATGGATGTGTATAATGTATATTTTAAATTAAAAAAAATGGCCTATTTTTATGTGGTTTTCATCATACAAAATTTTGGGCATGATAATTTCCAAGCCACTCCCAAGAAATAAAAATAATAATGATTCTACTCTAGAAATTCAAATAAAATCACAATAGAAAAGAGATTAAGAAAGGTAATATAATCTATCCCATATGTAAATAAGTGCATAAAAGTTTATTAAAATATAGTGTTTACCCCAAATTCTTTGATAAAATAGAGTTAAATACTACCAAATAATATTAAGTTACTAATATTAACACATGTATACCTTATAAATTCTTTATCTAGGATAATTATTCTTAGAGAAAATTGTTAAAATGATTTCCAAATTAGTGGCATAAAATGGAATGGTGAATATAAGTAAACAAGGAATATCCTCTCCTATAGTGATATAATTTATTTAGGTCATAAACTACTACAAGAAATTATTTTTCAAACACCATGTCATTGATATAATTTACATAGGGCATAAACTAATATAAGAAATTATTTTTCAAACACCATGTCATTAGCTTATGTTGGATCTCAAAATGTCCTTGGACATTTTTAGTGCCTTAAGTTATAAACTAATTACAAATGACAAACATCTATGACCCTTTTAATGAAAATAAGTGCTTACTATTTTTAATCATACTTTTACATGCATGGGATTAGTCCATTGATACTTAAAATGAAATTTCATTAGAAAAATCACTACTAGAGGTGCTTATTTATACAAAAATAAGTGAGATTAAATCTCCTAATCTATAGGAGATTATGACTCATAATGTAACTAATAACACATAGGAAATACCCCATCTAACTAACCTATGACTATCAAAGGTGTAATACCTTGAAACATTTATTAAAAATAGGCTAGGAAAAATTAATTATTCTAACATTCACCCCCTTAATTGATCATATCCTAAAGAGAAGAAAGAGGATTTCTAAATACCTCAAACTTATCATGTGAAAGTGACTTCATGAAGACATCTACACATTGATACTGAGTGGGGAAATATTAGATTTATATGTTGTGATATTGAATATGTTCACATAAGAAATGAATCTAAACCTCTATGTAATTGGTTCTATCATGAAACACTATATTGTGAACAAGATGTAGAACACACTGATTATCATAATTCAGAACTTTAGGCTAGGTCTGTGGAATTCCAAGTCCTGAAAGAATGTGATGTATCTATATTGCTTCATAGATAGCTCCTGATGTGATACAATATTCCACCTCTATGGAAGATATAGAAACATAATTTTGCTTCATACTTCCCCATGAAATCAAACTAGATCTTAGAAATAACATAAATCCAGAATTGGATTTTATGTCATCAATAGAAGCTACATGATTTGCATCCATGTATCATGTCAAGAACTTATCATTATTATTTTACTCTAGGCCATACTCAATTATACCTCTGATGTATCTTAGTACCTACTTTTCTACTTTCCAATGTGTCACCTTTGGTTCCTACATGAACTATGAAAGATAGCTGATAACATAACTAATATCTAGCCTAATACATGTCAAGTGAATGAGACTCCAAATCAACTACTGATAGAGAGATGCATTTACTTTTGGTGATGGATCTATCTGAGAGAATTGAAGTCTTATCTCCATAGGTGTTGTAATAGGTTTTCAGTCCATCATCCTAAATTTCTTGAGCAATGTCTTGGTATATTTCATATGTGAAACAAAAATGTAATGTTCCTTCTACCATACCTAAAACCAAGACAATAGTGTAGCAACGTAAGATCTATCATGTTGAATGGTCACTTGAGATCATTCTTAGTTGCATCAATCATCTTTATTATATTTCCAATGATGACTAGATCATCAACATAAATAATCACTATAATAACCTCCCCCTCATGTTGTTTGAATTATAGGTTAGGATCATATGGAATCCTATTTAATCCATGTTGTATGAGATGCTCATCAATCTTGATGTACTAGGCTCAAGGAGACCATTTTAGCCCATAGAGAGAATTGATAAGCTTACACACCTTTTGTTCCTAATCAGGTATCAAAAATCTTTCAAGTTTTGTCATGTAGACTTCCTTTTTCAAATCTTCATTGAGAAAGGCACTTTTTATGTCCATTTGATGGATTTTACATCTAAACTATGCAGCCATATAAAAAACCATTATGATAGTTTTTATCTTAGCCATGGGAGAAAAATTATCCTCATATTCAATGCCTTCTTTTTGAGCATATCCTTTTGAAACAAGCATTACCATGTACTTATCAATACTACCACCTACTTTGTCTTGGTCTTAAGGACCCATTTACATCTTATAGGCTTCTTCCCTAGTTGAATATCAATAAGCTACCAAGTGTTAATCTTTATCAGTGACTAATACCCTACATCTATGGAATCTTTCCAAGGTTTTAACTGTAGGGATTCTATTACTTTTGAGGGCTCATAAGTTTCTTGAACATTACTCATAAGGGCCATATTAATCTCTTTTCAAGATATGATTTTATTCTTCAATATTGAATTGGATGTATTTGGTACTCCATTCAAGTTAGAATCTTGTATAGTACTTGTATACCACTTGGGCATATGTTGAGTTATAGGTGGTGGTGCTAAACTAATATTTGACTATCTTCCTTTTCACTTTCACCATCATTATCTAAAAATATTACAAGATTTTTTCTTGTATCATTTGACTTTGTAGAAGGTGGATTGATTCCACTCTTTTAATCAAATACATTTTTTTATTAGTACCTTCTTTATTTTTGGATCAAAGATCATGTATGCCTTTGATTATACATTTTATCCCACAAAAATACATTCTTTTATTTTTTTATCCAACTTATTCCTTTTCTTCTTAGGAACATGCATGTATGCCTTGCAACCAAAAAATCAAAGGTGAGTAACCTTTGGTTTATTTCCTATCTAAGCTTCATGTGGTGTGATTCCATTAAGAGCTTTGGTGGTTAACCTATTCAACAAGTAGAATATAGTGTGACAATATTTTACCCAATATTTATTAGGCAATTTCACATCCTCAACCATGCTATGAAAATTTTCCATAATGACTCTATTACGCCATTCTATAACTCCATTTTGTTGAGGTGAGTATGGAGTTGTTAATTTTTGAGTGATTCCATTCATACTGAGATAGGTTGAGAATTATTTAATGGTGTATTCCCCACCACATTATGAGTAGAGGGTCTTAATTTTTCTACCAGTTTCATTTTCAACGATGGCCTTGAACTCTTTGAAGACTTAAAAATCTTGATCCTTAGTCTTCAATAAATATACCCATATTTTCCATGAGTAATCATCAACAAAAAGATGAAAGTATTTGTACCCTATGAGACTAGGAGTAAAATGTACATAAATATCAATGTGCACTAAGTCCAACTTACCAGGTGATTAATATTTAGTCTTTCCAAAGGGATATCTTCATTATTTTCTTGCTAAAAAAATAGTACATATATCAGAAGATTGCTTGAGTTTGGGAAGACAACAAATCATATCATATTTGCTCAATTATACCAAATAACCATAACTCAAGTGACCTTATATTATATGCCATAAATTACCTAGTTTTCTATCTTTGACCACAAGTGCTTGATGATAATTTTGAACAAAATCAAGTTGAAACATTTTTCTAATGTTGGAAGCCTTGGCAATCACTTTAAAATTCCTAGACTTGTCTTTAATGTGGAAAAACATTTGATCATTTTGGTGGTCAAATTCAACCATGAGGTTGTGGTAAATTATCTGATTAACAAATAACATATTTTTTATAAGTCCTAAAACATAGAGAACATTTAAAATGTTGCAATTTATGTTTCAAAGTTGAAGTTTGATGTCATCACTACCTTGTACTGTATATGAGATACCATAGCCAAGTGAAACATTTCCCTTTGATTCTATTTTGGTTAATGTATAAAACCATTTTTTTATACCTGTCATGTGTCTATTTGACCCTAAATCAACATACCAAATTACACTTGGATGATTGGTAAACTCATGTGTTTAAGTAGCTAAACCATATTCCTCATTTGAAGAATCATTATCTTCAACAACATTGCCATGTTGCTTAAGATTGAAATTTTTATGTTTCCACTTATTTTGTTTTTGTGGTTGCTTCTTTTATTTTTATGGTGAATTTTTAAAAGAGGGCTTCTTTCTTGATAAGTCATTTTGAAATGTGTTGTACCAACAATGTTTTAATTCATGTCCTTGTCTTCCACAAATTTGACATGATTTAAAAGAACATGATTTTTTCCCTTGTTGGTTTTGTTTTATTAGTCTACTTTAGAGATTGCTTTGAACCCTTCATGGGTTTCTTAACCTTTTGATTCGATGTGAGTACATGTTTGTCATCTGCTTCCTCTAAATTATGCAAAGCTTCTTCTTTTTGCTACAAATTACCAACACCCCAAAGGTTGGTTTTTTTCCTATGACATTCAAAGTGATCACAAAGATCCTATATGTAGGTGGGAGTGATCCAAGGACTATAGGGACCAAATAATAATATACCATCATTTCACCCAAAGATTGAAATGAAGCTCACAAAGTTTCAACCCTTCTAAGGAATGCTTCTACTTTTTCATTTGATTTGATCTTGAGAGTCTATAATTGGCTCTAAAGATGCAAGATTTAATTTTGATTTTTAGCTTCATATACTATTTTAAGCTTATCCCAAGCATATTTATAGTTGTAACAATATGGCTATGAGGTTGTAACTCATCTAAAACTCCAAACATGATTATTAACTTATCCTTTTTATTAGCTTTGTCATATTTTTGTTGTTGATCAACATCTGTTGCATGTTGGACCCATGTGCCATCTACCACTGACCAAATATATTCAAACTCAATATGGTTTTGTAAATTTTTTTTCCATGCTATGTAATAATCACCATGAATAAATTATGTGTCAAGGAGAACAAATCTAGGTCCTAAACTAGACATTGTGAATAGCAAGTTGTGTATGACAAATTACAAATGTGTTATTTAAGTGTGGAAATGAAATGTGTATTTAAAAAATATAAGTGACTAAAAATTAAAAAACACATACACAAAGAGTACAAATCATACACCAACACACAAAAGGACGTTGGACTCCACCAAAAATGCATCTAAAAATGTGAAAATGAGGAAAGTGGACATTAGTTTCAACTGAAAATGCATCTGCAGAGTTTACAATTAAATTTTCCCATTGTAAGATTATTTGAGGATGGTGAGAAAATAAAATATCCCCAAATTTTTCATCTTTTCATTTGCATAAAAAAATATCCTACCTTGTCAAAAGAGCCTCTTGGGATTGACAATTTACTGTAAAAAAGAAAATGGCTTTTCGCCTAACAATATTCACTATTGTGATGAATCAATAAATTTCACCAATGAAGTTTTAAATATGATATATAATAATAAATACATTTTTAAGATGTGAATATCATAGAAAAACATGCACTTTCAAAAAAGACATCATGTAAATCAGAGTTACCAGTTAAAAGTTATGGCCTCTTAAAGGTCCAAAATATATGAACTAGTCAGCTAAATTGGCAAGAAACTAAAAGTTATAAAACTATGGGTGATAAAAATATTAAAAATATCCTTACCACTACATACATCTAGTAAAAATATCAAATTTTAAAAAAATCACCTTCCTAGGCTTCACAAATCAAAAGTTATGAGCTTCAGAAGAAAAGATCTTCAAAGATGGCTCACAGTGGTGAAGGACAAGCCCTTTAGGGATAAAAATGCCCACTAGGTGGTCATATGGTGTGAACAGAGGCTGAAAATGTCTAGTGTCATGATGGTGGTGTTTCTTCTAGAAGTGGTGGATCTAGGTGGTGCCTTGTCCAAAAAATTCACCCTACACCAAATGAAGGCTTCCAAATTGCCCTCTACCTTCAAACTTTCACCATGGATGCCTCAATGCTCCATTTTTATAAAACAAATACTTTTTAAAAATATTTATATGAGATAAATATATTTATATAATATTAATCCATGATTATGCAAAAAAAATTAGAAAATTTGCTATTTTTTTGTTATTTCTCGCTTAACTTACAAAATAGAATCTTAAAAAAATCATAGAAAATCACTAGAACCTCCAAAAATTTTGATTTTTGTTTTTAAATTCATATTTTTCTAAGTAGAATTCAGAAAAATATATAGGATAGGTTCCAAAAATTCTATATTTTTATAGAAAATTAAAAAACCAAAAATAACCTTAATAAAGATTAGATCTAATATGCCAAGTTGGGATTTAATATTGGTAGATCTGCATGACAAATTTTTCCTTTTCTAATTTGTTAAAATTTCAGCATGGGATGGTAGAAATTAGAGCAATGTGTTGATATCAAGGCTAGCACAAAATTCCTCTCTATCTCTACCTTATCTCCACCACTTTGAAACCTCCTTAGGATAACTTGCTCTGATACCAAATGAAAGATGGAATGAAATTGCATTAGCAAAAGCACTACTAGAGGTGCTTATTTATACAATAATAAGTGAGATTAAATATCCTAATATGTAGGATATTATGACTCATAATGTAACTAACCACATATAGGAAATACCCCATCTAACTAACCTATGTCAATCAATGGTGTAATACCTTGAGACATTTATTACAAATAGACTAGGATAAATTAATTATTCTAGTAGATACTATTAAAGTGGTGAAGAGTATATGGATTGTCTAAATTATAATAATATTTGTTGAAAATCCCCTTTTTATGTTATAATAGTTTCCTTGGTAGAATTGGTGAATATTCATTAACTCAAAATTTTCAAGAACATATTTTGAGTAATGTTTCAAAGATATTTATGGACCTTATCACTCCTTACATCATAATAATTTTTTTTAGCTTATGCATATTTTCTTAGATGAATGGCATTCTTAATTATCACAATAAAAATACTTTACAAATTGATAATGTGCCCAACTTATAAATATAGATTGGGATTATAAGTGTACCATAAGTTTAAAAATCATGTACAAAAATTCCAAAATAGGATAAATTAGATAGGTATAAAAGAGATGATTCTTTAACAAAATTGATTGATTGATTAATAATAATGAGGCACTAGAAACAATTGTGGGAAATATGGATATTTAAAAATCACCCCCATCAATTCCAAAGAATATATAACAATGGTAAGAGAAATAAAGGTAGGTTGATGAGTTCCTCTATTCAATGATGAGATTTAGCTTGCACTTGAGAAGGTGGTGAAAATATTGCATACCATGATGACAAGGATTCATTTTAAAGAGTTATATAGGAATATTTTTTCTTATAGATTTTGTTTTCTATAAATGTAAATGACTATAATTAATGGATCACATTTCATATAAAAACATAAATTTTATCTTGGGGAAGAATAATTCAAAATCTACAAAGTTATAAAATTATCTTGACTCATTCACTTTAATCCCTAATTATATGATGAAGTGCAGAATACACACATCATTAGATGTTTAATTTCCTCTCATTTCATGGATTTTATATATTATTTATAAATCATCATCAAAAATTGGGGGAGAATATGCATCACAAGTCAATAATTTAGGTTTATTATGTATGCATGAGCTATGATGACCTAAAACTATACTCTTTATATGAATAGACTAGGGTTAAAATAAGGTCAATAATATAGAGTTTATGATACTTCCACAATCAAGTAAGGACCAAATGAATTTCATAGATATAGTATTGGGTTGCCTAAAATGTAGATGTTAAGAGGAAAGGGTTCTAAGGCTTAATACTATGACACAAGGATGTAACTCTCACTAGACCTAAAAAATGGTGTATTATGGTTGTACAACATATAAACTAAAATAAATAATGGGCTTGAATGGTTTTAAATGGGTAATGTGTAATGGTCATCCAAATGGGGATCTATGAAATCTAAAATTATTTATTACATGCCTCATCAATCTTATGTATACACTAACTTACTTGATATAGGTAAAGCCTAAATAAGGATACACATACATCATCCACAAAGCAAAAAACAATATCTAATCTACTAAATAAATAAATAAGTGTAGGGATAAAAATACTTACTTTGGGGTGGACCCATCGACACTTCATCTCCCCCATAGATCAAGTAAATGTTTAAAAGTGATATTGTAGGTGAAATACCTCAAATGGCTAGATGAAGACCTATATATACTTCGTTAAGAACTCCCAATTACTCTTCTTATTGAGCTTTAATGACACCTCAAGACAAGATTCCTCAAGATAGGTAGATGTGTGTGTGAAATAAAAGTGAATGAGTGATATATGATATGATATAAATGAAATATGTCCCCTATATATATATATATGGTTCATATTATATTATTTTATAAGATATTTAGAGAATAATGTTGAATACATTAAAAATAATGTGAAAAGAAACAATGTTAACTCAAAAAGTTAAACAAGTCATAAGAGAGAGATAAGATTTGAAAAGTGGGGAAACTATCAAATGGAGAAAAAGCCCACAATTTGTTAGAAACCTTAGAAATAATTGAACTCCAAGTAAAATAACAAGTAGAAGCTAAGAGAAAGAGATAAGAGTGGCCTCAAGCCAAAAGAGACATCACAAGATTAAAAGAGTAAGATTGTTATTGAAGAGAGGAGGAAAGGGCTCTTTAAATGGAGAAAGAGGAACGATGAAGGAGTTACAACAAGAATCCCATCAAGACTTTATAAGTACTTCTTAATGTGTGCCATGTGTTCTATTCCCAATAAATTTGGGGAAAGTGTGTGACATGGTGGGAGACTAGTGTAAGTAACTCCCAAATCATACAAGTGGATAAAAGAGGTGTGAGACACATCATAAATCTGAGATAGAATGCACTTATAATAATAATAAATTCACACCTAAAAGAGACTTATAATAACCCTAAAGATCCAAAATGAACCCATATAAGGTTAATCTACTACACTCCCCCTTAAGTTTAATTTAGGGTTATAAAAGTGGAGAAAAGCTTTTACAAACAAGGGACTTGACATTACATAATACTCCTCCTTAATGGAAATTTACTTCTAGAATAATTATAATAGTTTGAGAAATAAATAATAAGAGAAGGTGTAACCAAAATTCATAAGATTGAAGGTGTGATTGTCAGTAATCTCCAAGAAGCCTCTTTGGATAAGATGGTCAACCCACAATAGAACAAAGACCAACAATTAGGAGAATGATGCACTTAAATCTGTAAAATAAATAAGCTAACACTAATATTTCAAGTTAAGTAAACAATATGTCATAACATGATCTAAAAAATAATGTACTAAAAATAGATCTAATAAAGGCAAATAGAGCAAAAAATAACTTCCATCATAAAGTGTGAAATCCTGCACAAAAAGATGTTAGTAAAAAATGAGCTCTAATAAAAGCATATTTCCTTTGCAACATAAAATCAAAGAATGCATAAAAAGATTGATTTTATCAAAAGGTAGACAAAGAAGATCTATCACTTGCAAAATATATTCGATGTAAAGTATTTGAATAATGATCACATGAAGACACGTCAAAGTCTTTAGAGAAGATACATTATCTTTAGGAAGATAAATAGTTTTAACCTCAGAATTAGGTGTTATAGTGGTTTTCCAACAATGTAAAGTGTCATGAGTTGATTCATCAAAATATTTTCATAGATGTAATTTCCAAAGCTTAGAGAGATTATGCCTATATTTACCACAATGCTCAAAAGTTTTATCATTTTTAACCAAAGAATAAACATGAAAACTATTATATCAAAATAAGTTCCATGATAAGTCCTTAGATGCAGAGGATAATACAATTTCAAAATCGCATTATCAGAAATGAAATCATAAAAATTGAGACCATTACAATTTGTATTATATTTAAACAAAATATTTTCAATAATACCATTTTCACACTTACCAAGAACACCACCCAAGTAAACCATACATTACATGATTTTGAATCTAGGGTTGGTAAAAGGAGTGTTCAAAGGAGTTAGTTTAGAAATACAATAAATTTTATCATCGGAGCCATTATCATGTGTGAAAGATTCAATTTTGGCATTTAAAGTGTCAATTGAAGTTTACATAACTACTATTTTATAATTACAAAATATTTTAAAGCATTAAAAAATTTGTTATGACATGCAATTTGGTACTTAAGAGTCGTTATCTTATCATTTTTAAAATTTATTTGATGTATAAAATTATTAAAAACTAAAAACATATCCAATTTGAATGACATTGAAAATAATAAGAATCAAATTTGAAAGGTGTCTTAATATCATCAAGATACCATATTAGATGAATGCTTAAAGAAGTAAAAATATAACATGCTTAAGTAAATATCTTTGAAATCATTCCCTCTAAGCAAAGTGGCCACTTAAAAGGTTATACAAGACAATTTTATCTTAAAAAAATGTTAACAATATCTCAAACATATTTATCCAATTTGATTTATCCTTAAAAAAATGAGATATAGTTGGAAAATATCTCACATTCAGATTTAATAAAGCTCCTTCAAATAACATTGATGAAAAAATATCATAAAGGAATTAAATAATCTGGAAAAGAAAATAAATTATTATTGATGTTAATGTAACATTGATTAATTCAAGCAACATTTAAAGTATTCATCTCCATCAATTAAATTGTAAATGTATAATTAAACAAGCAATGAAATACATATATCTGTGATATTGATGTATGAGTTTTCTTGTAAAAAAACATGATAAAACTTGTTAGAAAGGATTATGATTATAAAATTATAAAAAATTAAAACACATAAGCAAGGGATAAATACATTACACCTATATAGAGTTGAACACCATAAAGGAACAATAAAAAATAGAAAGACTATTAAAAAAGGTAGGAGTGAAGCTATCGATGGAACTCGTAAGTGGAACGACTAGGTAGAAAAATGAAACACAGTAAATAATAAACAAAAAATAATGTTAATAGAGTAATCAATGAGTTTTATGAACCAAAAAAACAAAATCAAATGTGTTACACCTTACATGGGTGACGTTGAAGGAAAAGTCATTATGCCACATAAGATTCATTCCTGGGTAAGACTCAAAATGGATAGGAAATAAAGTAAAAGATGTTATGTAGTAAGATACTAATAAGAGTGAATAACCAAAAAACTATAAGGTTCATCTAAGGATGAGAGAAAAGGTGAAGCAAAAAAACCATACATAAAAAGATAACAGAATGGAGATGCAGGAGCGTAGTAAATCCAAGTACAACAAGCAACTACAACAACAAAAAACTTCAACAAATTAAAAAACTAGCTATAATATCAAAAATATAAAGGTGAGAAATGACCACTAAAAAAATTCAAAACTACACACTAAAGTGCTCAACTCAAAAAGGTAAAATCCATGACCTAGGAAAAATATAGAGTTTAACAATAAAAATCATAAGTAAGAGCACAAACAAAAAACATAGAATTGTAAATGAGATGCCAAGACTAAGTTATTTACTAGAATACCACATAAAACTACATAAAAAAACAACCAAAGTATTTTATTGTAAGTACGATTTCATCCAAAGAATGCTTTTGAAGTAATAAAATGGAAAGAAAATGCCATTTTTGGAATATGCAATTAGCTCAAATCCTCATTGCAATAAGCTTACAATTACACAGTTAGAAGGTATAAAACTAAAAAAATATGCTAAGAAGAAATGGATTTGAATAAAAAATATGAGATTCCTCCAAGAAAATACTACACAACACTCAATATCAACATTAAAATGACCAAATATCATAGATATTATATAAGATTATTTTCTAAGATCATTAGAGAATAATGTTAAATACATTAAATATAATGTGAAAAACAAAAATGTTACCTCAAAAAGTGAAACAAGCGACAAGAGAGACAAGAGTTGACAAGTTGAGAAACCATCAAACCAAGATAAACCCTACAATCTATCAGAATTTTTGCAAAAAATTTAACTCCAAGTATAATATTAAGTAGAAGCTAATAGAAAGAGAGAATATTGGCCTCAAGCCAAAATAGGCATAACAAGATTACAAGAGCAAGATTAATATTGAAGAGATGAGGAGAGGGCTCTTTAAATAGAACAAGAAGAAGGATGAGGGAGTTAAAATAATCCCATCATGACCTTAAAATGTCTCCTTAGTGTGTGCCAAATTTCATATTCCCAAGAAAGTGGGGGGATGTGTGTGACATGTGGGGGAAGTAATTACTTAGACAAGTAACTCCCAAATCCTATAAGTGGATAAAATAAGTCAGAGAGACCTCATAAATCTAGGATAAAGTGCATTTACAATAATAATATATGCACACATAAGAGAGACTTAGGATAAGCTTAAAGATCCTAAATGAACCCAAATAAGTCTAATCTCCAATAGTTCTAATACCTAAAACCAACCCTAGACTCTAAGCTGACAGTATCAGTCTGGACAATATAGTTGGAAAGAAGTTAGTTAACATAAAACAATATCAGCTAGGCTAACACAGTCAAAATACAAGAAGATAGGCTCATAACTATACAAGCTATATGATACAATATAGAAAGGGTGAAGTCACAAACCAAATGGTATCAACCACATCGATATTGTAAGATATAAGAAGCAAGCAAATATGGACAAGAAATAAACATTAGAGATAGACATATATACACTTAGAGAAGATCAAACTAATAGTAATAATAGTGTAATCAATATATAATAATATATCTTGTAAATAACCATATGCCTTTCCCAACCCATTCTCAGTGCACCATTTACGGTGTGCACTAAGGGAGATTGATGTTTCAACAAGCCGCTGCAAGAAAAAGTGTCAATAAATGATAAAGTGAAAAATATTGTGTATACTCCTACAAGTGGAATCTTCTTTGGCAAACCTATTACAAGTTCCATGAACATCAGTGGGGAGTATTACCTTAATGTAGAACACAATATTATTAAAAAAATAATTGAATCGCATGAGGAAACACACCTTGATGATAAAAATATAATTTATTAATGTAATATTCATAGTGAAAGTACATAGATATGAGGGTATATATAGTTAAAACAAGAGTTATCCCTCCTTTTCTTATTGGCCAACCTAATAGTGAAATTTATAAAAAGTGTTGATAAATGTGATTAACCTACATGTTTACATTTAATATTTTCACCATCACTTATTAGATTTAATATTTTCACCATCACTTATTACATTTAATATTTTTACCAACACTTATTTAGACTATGATCTAAATAATTATTCTAACATTCTTGTCCTTAATTCATCATAGTCTTAAGAGTATAATAGATAGAAATTATGAATGCCTCAAAATTCTCACGTGCAAGTGACTTGGTGAAGATGTTTAAACAATGATCTTGAGTGGGGAAAAATTGGAGCTAAATGTTATGTTGTTGAAAATGCTTGTGTACGGAAAAAATTTGAACTTTAATGTAATTTGTGTGCTCATGAAACACTAGATTGCAAACAAGTTGAAAAAAACCTTGATTTTTTTAGTACATAATCATCAATTACATCTATGATACTCCTAGTTATACAATTATGTGACATAACCATATTGATTGATAGACAAATCCTGTTGTTGCATGATACTCTACCTTAGAGGAAGGATAAGAAACAAAGTTCTACTTATTTATTCCCCATGAGATAGGACTAGATCCTAGAAAGAAAAAAATATAAATATGGATTCCCTACCATCAATAGAGTAGGCATTATCTATGTTCATGTATCGTATCAAGAAGAACTTATCATTAATATTATTTTTTCTCTCAATTTTTGCTCATTTCCTAATTAAAGAAGAAATAAGAAACTAGTAATAAGGGTGTGGTAGAAGAACTTAGTTTTTTATGCATGCATGATCTAGATGAGTGTGAAGAGATCCTCTTTGTCTTGGGAAGAATGACTTGTAGATAAGAAATCACTAATAAAATGGGTTGTTAAAAAGATAGTAAGGTGGACTACCTAGCGTAAGCTAGATCCAAGAAATGTGAGCTTACTAGGAGATTATGAATCCACTATTTGATAACAGTTAAGTTAAAAAAGATAAAAAGGAAAAACTTGCATCAAATAATAGAAATCACTAAAATGAAATACAAGAATAAATAGATGCTTAATAACAAAAAATAAACTAAATATAGTAATAGTGGGTCAATACTAGTGCTAAAGTAGGTCAAGTCAAGTTCATAAAATTAGGTAAGGGTTTGTGAATAGGTAGGGACATAGAAAGTTATATTTGGTTGGGGGTAAGGTGTTGGAAATAACTTGTTATTTCTTACCATAGTGATCATTGGTAGTTGGGATGACTGTCGATGGTTAAGATGACTGTCGATGGTTGTAGGTGATCGTTAGTGGTCAAAGTGATCATCGATGGTTCCTATATATTTTGAAGATGTTTAGAAAAGGAGTTAAAAAATGGGTTAGTGAGTGGTCTAGGATTTGATTAAGGGTCTAAGAGTTATAAATTAAGATGTAGAAAGGTGTGATTGGGATAGGGAGGTCAAAAAACAAAATAACAAAATTGGAAATACAAAGTGTATCTGTTATGTTACTTGAATGCTGATGGTTGATCCTAGGGAAATTTTAGTAGAGTAATGATACTTTTCCTCAAGAGAATTTTTGTTAAAGATTCATATATCTATTGTAGTTGATGAATTTATAGAAGGAAGGCTTGGTGGCTAAAATCTTGATCACTTGTGTGTAATAATGCTTGATTATGGATCCTCCTTTTTCACCTCCTACTCCCCTCCTTTTATAGGCAAAGAAAGAAGGAGGTAGAAGGTTCCATAAGAGGTTAGGCTACTGATTTAAATGCATCATGATGTTTTATTAGTAAGGCTAACATATTAAATTATGTCATGTTAGTTTGTCCACAATTGGTGTTGTTTTTGAATGGTGAGGACCTGATAGTCGATGGTCATCTTAACCATCGATGGTCAGCCTAACCATTAACAGTCAAGTGTTCAAAGGTGAAGGGGTCAAGGTAGGTTAAAAGGGTTGGGTTAAGGGTAAATTAGTGAGTTAGTGAGTTATTTATCCTATCTAACTTGACTTAGGGTCGGATGGGTGAGTTAGTAGGTCAAGAAGGTTTAGGTGGTCCATAGGGGGTCCTAAGGTGGTCCTAAGGTGGTCTAGGGGTGTTTTGACATTTAGAACTGTAGTGTAAATAATTTAAGTATCTACATTTTGCCCCCTTTTGTTATGAAACTTTGAATCAACAAGTTGTAAAACAAAAATGGATAATGGGTGAAGGTTGGTTGCCTTGAGCCTAGGAGGAGGTGTTCCCCCTCAAACTAGGAGTCGATGAGGCAAAACCAAAATTGAGTTGGGGTTTGATAAGCAGTTGATGATGAGTCATGAGGTTCATGACAATGATGGATGGGAATTTGAAGAACAAACTTGTACATAAAATATGAATAAGTTTCATATCCAAGATCACACATAGACTAAGTTGCCATAGTTCATAAAAATAAGGTCAGTTTTAGAACGATAAGTGACAAGTAGACCATGCAACAACATTAAGGTGTGGTAGCTAAGAACACTCATAAATGTAAGTCTCTTAAATAGGGTTGGTGTTTTTATAGGTATCTAAAGTAAGAAGTGATCCCTTAAAAAGCACAAATGATCTGGTGTGCACTAGGTGGTGAAAATTCAAATGTTCAAAATGGCAAGGTTGGTCAGTAAGGTCAAAAGGACCAAAATAAGGTCATCACAAAATATATGATAGTTTAGGCCAAGATGGCCAACATCAAGGTGAACATGGTTAGGTGGTTGGAGAGAGGGTTTTCTCTAATGGTCCATGGTTGGGTTGTAGAGAATGTGTGCTCTTTAAAGGTGGGTTTTGGTTTGGTGGAGAAAGGCAATCTCCAAAAAGGTGGTACTAAGGTGTTGGTGCTAATTTTTTTTAAAAGGTAGGTTTCCTAACCATCAATGGTTAGGGGTCCCAAGATTGACCATCGATGGTCACCCTGATCATTGATGGTTAAGGGGAACCCTAAAAATTTAGAGAGTTAAAAAGTGAACAAATAAATCATTTTCACTATTTGCTTTTCACTCTTTGACTTCTATGCACTTGGCATTCTTGACATTTTGTGTAAACAAACTGATGACCTAGGGTTGATTAGGTGATTAGGTGATTGGTTGATTATTGGTGAGGTGGACTAGATGATGTAAGGTGTATGAGGATGTGATCGAGTGACAAGAGCTAGGCTACCTCTTCAATGATGGTCAAGGAATGAGGTAGGGGATAAATTGATTTGTTAGATTAGTTGAGTTTTGCATTTGTGAGTTAAATTTTGTTGGTTAGGGAGGATTTTGGGGTTTGCCCTAGTTTTTTAATTTTTTTTTGTTATTTGTTAAAATTAGCACATAAAAATTGGAATTAGAAGTGTAGTTGGGTTTGGGATAGGGTAGATGACAAAATTAGGGTAATTAGGTGTTAGAATGGGGTAGATTGGGTAGGGGATGGTTAGGGTTTCACTAATGGTGATCACACATAGTGACCATTGATAGTCATACTCAATCATCTATAGTTTTAGTCAATCATCAATGGTCAAGGACTAGGTGCCCAATGATGAGCCAACCATAGATGGTCGTAGTGACCATCGATAGTTGTTGAAAGTGTTAGGTTATTTGGATAAAAGGCTGAAGGTAATAAGTTAAGGGTTGGATGATTTTGATGAAAAGGTTAAGGCAGAAGGTTAGTTTAAATTATTTTTTAAAATGCTAAGGGTAGTGTTGGTAGGAAGGTAGGGTTTTAAGAAGGGGTTAATGTAGTTTGGATGAGGCAAATAGGTGTGATTAGTTAGGTGGGTGAGTGTAAAAGGGTGAATTTTCATGGGTATAGTAGTTAAAGAGAAAACTAAGAGTGTTTACTAATGAATATTATAGGCACAAGATCTAATCTAGATGTGGAATTAGGTCCCTTTGATCTTTGTGAAGATCTATAGGACATGATGGGTGATGATTAAATGCATATAAAGGAGGTCAGCCTTGACATGATGAGGCACTTTCAACATGTACGATGAGATGTGATGATGATTGTGGCCCTCATTGAAAGATGGGATCCAACCATGAACATATTTATATTACCGATGGGTGAGATGATCATCCTACTAGAGGATGTACATAGGATAACATAATTGGCCATTAGAGGGGAGTTGATATATCATATTGAGAATGAGAATAGAGATGAGCATATAGATCTCCTTTGTGGTGATGGCCATGTGTTTGTTAGATGGCATGTTGTCAGCTTTAGTTATAGGCCATTATATCAGAGGGCCAAAGATGAGAGGTGGTTAATGATGATAATGATAATGGAAATATCATGTTTTGTATTGTTGGATTCAAGTAGTGGGTGATTTTCATACCTATTCCTAAGTATTTTGGTGGAGATGTTGCTTGCACAAATAGTTTTTGGGTGGGCACTAGTTTTGTTGGTTTAGATATATAGAGAGTTATGGGGGTTTTGAGCACATTAAAGATATGGGATCAGTGTGGGGTTTATTTTTCACTATTGAGCCTATGAGCATATTAGGGTCTTGAGATTGATGGGGTTGTTGTGGGAGGGATATGCCCAACTGGACTTCAGGGTGGGCTTCATGTAGTGGAGGGGTGATTATGTGCTCATAGGAGCTGGAGGAGGCATGAGGGATATTGATCGGTTCAAAGAGGCGTTAGAGACCCTGGTAGTTGGGGATGTAATTTTGGAGGCCATCTATGGTATTTCTGAGGTGGACCCTCTACACTCAACATATTTTGTCATTATAGAGTTGGAGGTGGATTTATGGAAGGAGAGAGGGTGAGACTAAGCTCATCCCTTTTGATAGAGTTCATAAGAAATTTGGCCTAGTATAGGGGATTTTAGGTCTATTCCCCAAGTATAGGAGGGAGGATGCTAAGTTTTTACTTCCCATGTCATAGCCAATGGAGGTGGTTCTTCATCACAAAGAGCTATCCATTCGAGCAAAGATAGATGATGCCAAGTTTGATGATGGTTATATGGCATGGTATCAGGCCATTTATGCAACTATAGATTTTAGGTGGGATGATGGGAGTTGATAGGACATAGATGTGGATCCATTTAGTAGGGGTCCATAGGTATAGGTACATAAAGGTGGCCCTAATGGATAGGCAAGAGTGGTGTTAGCCACTACATTGGTGTAGATCATAGCTTTATAAGGGTAGGTGGCCACATTACAAGGCCATGTTACAATATTACAAGGATAGGTTGCCACTGTGACAAGTGAGAAGGACCAAGCTAGGACTTCACTAGGCTTGGTGACCCAAGAGAGGGATACCCTAAGGCAAAAGGGAGGAGCAATTTCAACACTAGTAGGACCACCATGTAGTATACATATGATATGTTACTTAGCTATGATTGAAGAAATACATTATTATGAGGCCATAGTTTTGACACAATGTCCATAAGATCCCTGATAGGGTGAGTATAGAGCCAACTTGGTAGGTGGTGTAGGTGTAGTGACCCCATATCAGTGGGATGCTTTGGTGGATGGATAGGTAGGCACCTCAGGGGGTAGGTACCAGATGATAGTGGTGGTGCAAGAGAGGCTAGTGGTAGTGGTTCCCCTAGGGTATACTTTTTATGATATGATATGTGTAGATGTATATTATTTTGATACCATTTTATGAATTGATGCAACAAGATGTATATGTTTTTGAGATAGAGATGGACATTGTTACATGTACTATTTTATGTTGTTGAGACATGATGTATATGACATGATGATAATATATAGATTTTTATTTTATGGTTCATAGTTCATGATTTTGATGTTTTATGCTTATGATTATGCTTATGAGATGTAGACTCACTAGCTTAGGATGTGATGAGTATGGATAATGTTTATGATGAATGGTTATATATTATTATGACGATGCTTTGTTTCACATATGGATATGATGCTTGGATTATGATTATGATTATGATGTTTATGGTATTGGTTCTATATATGGTTATAATGTTTTAATTAGGGTATGTGGTTTATGATTATGGTTATGATCATGGATATGTGATATTATCATGGTTTACAATTATAGATGTAATGTGGTTTATGATGTTTATGGTTATATATGTTTTGGTAATGGTCATGGATATGGTTATTTTACATGGTTATAGTTTAATGTATGGTGATCATGTTTTGATTTGATGTTTATGAAAAACATGGTTTATGATCTTAGATATGTGATGTTATTATTTTATGAGCATGTATGTTGTTGATTATGTTTTCATTATGGTTGTTTGTTTGTTGATAGCACATAAAGTAATTTTAGAAAACAAAACTAGATGTGGGAAAAGAGATGAAAAATCACGAGACCTAGGTCTAAGTAAATAGATGAACCAATTAAGAGAAGATAAGGAGGAGGCATGATGCTTCTTCATTGGTAAAGACTAAAAAAAACTAAATTTAGATTGAACTAATGAACATAATCCCTTCAAATACTTCTAATTAGCATGTGTTGGTTGATAAAAAGGTATCTTAATCACATTGTGTCAAGAAAGCTCAAGGTCCCTTGATTTGTAGATGGTATAAAATGGGGATAGCTGATAGTTGATGTGAAGGGGAGTGTAACCTTCTTATGGGTCAGTTTTCCCCTTCAATAGGTGACCTAATAATAATAATAGATAGTTCCATGTCTTATTACCAGGTGTAGACTGAATGATGCAGGAAGTTTGTGAACGATTTGTAAGAAAGCAAATTACAACTTTCCTAGGATAATTTATTTTGATTTATCTTTTATTACTTTGTTCTAATAGGTTTGTGAATTTTATCAATGAGGGAAGCTTCAAATGGTTTATTTGACGAATTTGACTTAGCCATCCTTCAAGAGAGTGGTCTAAGTTTAGGCTTGTTCATTTCAGTAGCTATCCTTTAAGGGAGTAGTATATCTTATAAGCAATGCAGATTTTGGGCAACTATACTTCAAGGGAGCAGTCTTCATGCTAAAGATGTTTGACCCAAGTGATACTTAGGTATCCTAAATTATTTTAATATGAGGTTTGACATGGACAAGTCTATTTAGGCTGAGGTTTACCTCTAGGAGGGCAGATTTTAGAGCACAAGAGGTTAATGATAGGTGAAAAGGGTGGTTTTGAGAGACTATGACCATGGGATTCCATCCGATTAGGGATGAAAAGTATCCATGAGAACCATGCCATGGGTAGAGCTTTGGTACCCATATTTAGGATTAGACTATGACTATGATAGTTAATCACATGGTTTTATGTTATAATCAGTTGTCCTCAAAGGGATAGGTTGAAAGTGTTAAAATATCATGAATCAAGGGATGAGATTATGTTAGACAAAAGGTGAGTTTGATCCTTATTTAACAAAAGAAAGGACATAGATGTGAAGCATTGAGAATCTTATGTTTTATTTTGCCTTCGAGAAAGGACAAAAAATAAGCTCTTGATCCATAATTCTAGGTTATGATATAGGGTCCAATCCAATTCAAATAAAACTTGCCTCACTTACTTTTCTCCATATTGGTTACATGTTAATTTTCCTTCAGGAGGAGGTCTCTGATATTGAATACTTGTTCTTTCAGGTGTTTATTATGGACATGCTTGATTCACTCTTGGTAGACATTAAGGTGGTTAAGTGTAGCTAAGTAGCATTCATCAAGTAGTTCACGTTGTGCTAGACACTCTTTATGATAGTCACTCTCAAAAATGATATCTTTCAAGGATATGTGAAGAGAGGGAATCTAGACATGAAGATGTAAGATTGCCTCTGCTCTAAATAACAGAGAGAAAGTGGTAACACCCATAAAGGTTTGAATCTTAGTGTGATAGGCCCATAAAGTGAAAAGGATGAGCAAGTGTCAATCTTGACCAAATTCACTAACAACTTTAGTTAAAATTTTGTTGAGGATTTTGTTAGAGGCTTTCACCTATCCATTTGCTTGTGGATGATAAGGCAAGGAAAATATTAACTTGATGCCAAATGCATTAAAAATACCCTGGACTCATTTATTTTTGAAATATTTACCATTATCGATGATGATCTTATGGGGAACACCAAAATGATAGATGATGGGGTGATTTATGAAGTTGACTATCTTGTCAGTTTTGGTCAAGATGAGAGGAGTAGACTCCACCCACTTGGTAAAGTACTCGGTGGTGGTGATGATGGAATGGTGCCACTATGAGGAATGAGGATCGATTTCCCTAATAAGATCTAGTCCCCTTTCTGAGAAGGGCCAAAATTCCTTGGATACTTGAAGGCCATGGGATAGTGCATGATTTAAATTAGTGTGATGTTGACATTTAACACACTTTTTTACATAATCATAATAGTCTTGGTTAAGGGTGGGCCAATAGTAGACAAGGTGAAGGATACATTTAGCGATAGCTAAACCACTAAAGTGTCCCCCACATATTTTATCATGAATTTCCTTGAAACATGGGAAGTTTCATGATTGTGAAGACAATGTAAAAAGAGCCCATTGAAACCACATTTATAAAGGATTACCCCTAGTATGGTATAACGAGAGGTAATCTTAACAAAGGCTCTTTAGCCATTTCAGAATAGGTTTAGAAGAATGATGTCGAGGTTAAGGTAGTTAAAGGTTTGCTCATACCAAATGTTTGAGGGAGATTCTTCCACACTAAAAATGGTAGGGAGGTTGGATTGGATATAAGAGGGTGTGATAAAACTATGGATGGTGATATAAAATTTGGAATTGGCCGACTGAGATGGGATTTGGGAAGTAAGGGAAGCTATGGTATTTGAGAACTTGTTGGTAGATCATGGAATAAAATAGATAAGGTAATTGTTAAATGATACTAGGAGTACATCAACTAGCTATTTATACTTTTGCAAGACATAATTCTTACATTGGTAGGATCCATTGACTTGGTTGACCAGAAGTTGGGAATCACCAAAGACACTGATCATCTTAACTCCCAAGGCTAGAAAGGTTTAGAGACCTATTACTAGAGATTCATACTCAACCATATTATTGGTACACTCAAAATCAAGTTTTAAAGAGAGAGGAAGAGGTTCACCATCAAGGGGAATGAGAATAACTCTAACACCCCCACTGCACTAGCATTTTGAGCCATCAAAAAACATGGTCATTTGGTATGTGATGTCCTTTTGAGAAAGAGTCACAATGGACTCATCTAGAAACACAAGATGAAGTAGTTAGTTGTCTGGAAAGATATTTATCTAATTGATAAAAAATAGCTTGCCCTTTAATAAAAAATTTCTAGAGGAACTCAAGGTTAAACATAGCTAGGAGCATGATCGACTTAGCCATATGTTGGTTTTGGTATGGTTTAGAGTATATGTACTTGAGTAATTTAGTGTTGGTGATGACAAAGGTTTTGTGGTTGAGGAGGTAATGACAAAGTTTGGTAACCATAAATACTAAGGTGAGGCAAAGTTTATTAGTATGGGTGTACCAAGTCTCATACTTTATAAGTGTTTGACTTATATAGTAGACAACTTCCTCTTTGTTTTGTTCACCATGGTGAACAAGCATTGCCCCTAAGGAATGGTCAGTGGTGGATATATAAAGATAGAAGGGTTGCTCCTCTTTAGGAGGGGTAAGAATGGGTAGAGAAAGAAGGTACTCTTTTAGTGAATCAAAGGCTTGTTGGCAGTCCTTAGTCTACTTAAACGATGTATCTTTCTTGAAAAGATGGTGAAAGGGTTGACATCTATTTGATAATTGAGAGATGAAGTGATGGATGGATTGGATCTTCCCCTACAAGCTACAAATTTTCTTAAGTTGGGTTGGAGGTGGAATTTCTAGGATCACTCTGACTTTGGTTGGGTCTACTTTGATTCCTTAAAGAAAGATGATAAAGCCAAGAAGGTTTCTAGATAGGTCCCCAAAAACATGTTTCTTGGGGTTAAGTTAGACATAGAAATGGATTAGGCACTCAAAGATAATTTTAAAAAATTCAAGATGATCCTTGAGATATTTTGATTTCCTAAAATTATCATCTACATAGTCCTATATGATTTTATAGATAAGATCATGGAAGATGTAGGTCATCACATGTTGATAGGTTGCTTCAGCATTCTTCAAACAAAATGGCATGACCTTGTAGTAAAAGTTTACACAAGGGGTGATGAAATAAGGCTTATTCTGATCCTCAAGGGTAATCAAGATCTAATTATATCTCACGAAACCATCCATGAGAGACAATATCTCATGACTGACTTTAATATCAACAAGTTGGTCAATGATAGGCAAAGGGAAGTCATCCTTTGGACAAGCAAGGTTGAGGTCACAAAATTCAATATAGAGATGAAGTCCCCCTATGGGTTTGGTAATGGGAATGATATTAGAAATCCATTGGGGATAATCAATGGGTTATATGAAGTTAACAGATAAGAGGCGCTAAACTTCTTCTTTGACTAAAAGGGTAATATGAGGGTGCATCCTATGAATCTTTTACCAAATAGGCTTGACATCAAGATGGATGACAATGCTATGAAGAGTGATATAAGGGTCCATATTGATCATATCCTGATAGGACCAAGCAAATGTCATGCTATGATCATGAAAGAAGGAAGGGTAATCCTATTGCTTCATGGAATCTAATGATTGACCAATCTTTACAATGCAATGGTTACCCTAAGTACCCAAGTTGGCATCGATAGTGGATTCATTCAACATGTTTTGGTTCTTAGGAGGAAGGGATTTGTGGATATAATAATCCCCCTCACCAAGATAGGTGAGAATATAATCATCATGCTGATGTTGGATGGTGTTGATGGTAGGAGAATCAATTTCTACCATTTTAGGATGAATTAGAGGAAAGGTTTTAGTTTGGTTACACTTTTGATAGGTTAGGGGGCCCAAACTAATGATATTGACTAAAAAAATGCTAAGAGGGATGATTTTAAAATCCTTAGATTTTGAAAGAGATGGGGTTGGTGAAAATGAGATGTCCTCATCAATGGTGGAAATGGGATTGGGTGAATTGGTGGGTTCTTTTAGTGGTACGAACCCAAGGCAAAATAGCTCATGAGGTATCTAGATTTTGATCAGAGGTAACTTGTGGGATCCATGTTCATAACAACTAAGGTCAAATCCCTTCTAGGCACACCTATGAAGTTAAAATTTGGAAAATTATGGTTTGTTTAAATAGGAAAAATTAGAAGTGAATGGTCAAATAGAAGAGGTGGTAGAGTAAGCAAGAAGCAGATGATCAAGTCCCCCATAGATGAAATTAGTTGGTTGGTTAGCTAGTTTGAAAGGTATGATGGTTATAATACTAGGATCATAACCAGAATTATGGTCAAGGATCCCATATTCTTGAGGAGTAGGGAAGGCATCAAAGGACAAAATATGAACTCTCCTACTAAAAGATGTTGGAATGTAGGTTCCAAGGGGTCCTCTATGGGTATATAAGAAGAAGGGATAAATGAGCTAGTTGAAGCTTCATCAATGTTAGGGATGGAGTTGTTACTAGTTGGTGGTGAGGTGGTGTTATTGTTGGTTGGTGGTGAGGTGGATGAGTGATGAAGAAGAACATCATTGGGTCAATATGTCATGTTGTAAGATTAAAAAGGACTAGGGTTAGATTTTATGGTGATTACCTAACCCTCATGTTCTAACTTGACACATCTATGCAAGGTGGAGGGGACACAACTCATGGACTAGATCCAATGGTGTACAAGTAAAAAATTGTATTAGAACTCATTTTATATGATGTAAAATATCTCTGAAAGCATGAAAGGTCCCAAGAATATGTGGAATACAACTATTCCCAAGGTTATGGCCATAGTATCATTAAAGGAACAAAAAATTGTTGAGGTTTCTAACATGATATTATTTGGCAACTAGAGTTGGTCATAAACATGAGAAGAGATGATATTAATACTATATATTCCATAAATCATCACCATTTTGATGAGGGTTTGAATGATGTATGCAGTGATGAAGAGAGGAGGATCAGGATATTCAAGATGAACATAAGGTATTTCCAAATATTTGAATGTGACAAGGGTGGAAAGTTGAAGAGTTCCAACAAAGGCTACAAGAGGTTGAGAATATTTGGGTTGGACCTCTATATATTTTATGTTCTCTATCAATTCTTGGTGGTAATGAGGTGAGGTGTTGATCAATTCTTATAGGCTCATCTTCACCAGTGTCTGGTGAAGTTACTTCAGAACTACTCGCTAGATGGATTTAGAAGAGTTAAAGGGAGAGGCACCCAAAATGGATATTTTAGGTTTTAATGAATGTGAAGGTAAACCAATTTGAGTTTGGTTGAAATTTTTATGGGTGGAAGGATATGTTTCTCTCAATTTTTTCTCATTTCCTAACTAAATAAGTAAGAAAATAGTAATAAAGGTGTGGTCGAAGAACTTGGTTATTTATGCATGTGTGATCTAGATGAGTGTGAATAACTCCTCTTTATCTTGGGAAGAATGACCTATAAATAAAAAATCACTAACAAAAGGGGTTGTTAAAAATATAGTAAGGTGGATTGCCTAGCACGAGCAAGATCTAAAAAGTGTGAGCTTGGTAGGAGTCTATCAATCCACTCTTTGATAATAGTTAAGTTGAAAGAGATAAAAAGGAAGTACTTGCATCAAATAATAGAAAGATATGAAATGAAATAAAAGAAGAAAATAAATTCTTGATAATGAAAAATAAACTAAATATAGAAATAGTGGGTCAATAATAGTGTTAAAGTAGGTCAAATCAGGTTCAAAAAATCAAATAGGGGTCTGTGAACAAGTATGGACATAAAAATTTAGATTTGGTTCGAGGCAACGTATTGAAAATAACTTGAAATTATTTCTTACCATAGTGACCATCGATAGTTGGGGTGACCATCAGTGATTAACCTGATCGTTGATGGTTGGGTAACCATTGACAGTTGTAGGTGATCATTAGTCGCCAAAATGACCATCAATGGTTCATGTGGATTTTGAAGATGTTCAGAAAAGGAGTTGTATAATGGGTCAGTGAGTGGTTTGGGATTTGGTTAAGGGTCTAAGAGTTATAAATTAGGATGTAGAAAGGTCTAATAGGGATAGGGAGATCAAAAACCAAAAAAAAAACATGGAAATATAAAGTGTACCTATTTTATTGCTTAAAGGTTGATGGCTAATCTTGAGGCAATTTTAGAAAAGCAATGGTACTTTGCCTCAAGAATAATTTTGGTAGAGGTTTGGATCCCTACTATAGTTGTTGAATTGATGGAAGTAAGACCTGGTAGATGAAATCTTGATTACCTATGTTCAAGAATTCTTGATTATGGATCCTCCTTTTTCACCTCCTACTCCCCTCCTTTTATAGGTAAAGAGAGATGGAGGTAAAAGGTTCCATAAGAGGTTAGGCTACTAATTTCAATGCATCATGATGTGTTAGTAGTGATTAAGGTGAACATATTAAATTATGCCATGTTAGTTTATACACAACTGGTATTGTGTTTGAATGGTGAGGACCTGAGCATCGATAATTAGCCTAACCATCAATGGTCATGTTGATCATCGATGGTCAAGTGTTCAAAGGTGAAGGGATCAAGGTAGGTTAAAAGGGTTGGGTTATGGGTTATTGAGTTAGTTATCTTAGTTACATAACTTGAATGAGGGTCTAATGGGTGAGTTAGTAGGTTAAGAATGTTTAGGTCATCCCTAGGGGGTCCTGAGGCAGTCTAAGGGTGTTTTGACATTCAGAACTACAGTGTGAAAAATTTTGGTGTCTATAATTATATTATAATCCATACTCCAAATTAACTTAAATATATCTTTAAATCTTATTTGTTTAATTATAATGTCTCACCTTTGGTTCGTTTTTATTCTTGGAAGATAACTGATAGCATAATTACTATTTGGACTAGTGTAAGTTAATTAAATGAGATTCCCAATCAACTAAGGATAGATAGTGGCATTTACCAGTGGTAATGGATATGAACAAGATAGCTAAAATATTGTATCCATGGGTGTTATAATAGGCTTACAATCCATGATCTATAATTTCTCAAGCATTGACTTGGTATTTTTTTTTAGACATAAATATGTGATGTCCTTCTTTCCATACCTCCAAACCAAGACAATAGTGTAGTATCCAAGATATGTCATGTCAAACAACCACTTAAAATAATTATTTATTGCATAATCATATTCTTTAAGTTGTAAATGATGACTAGATCATTGAAATATATAATTAGAATCAAAACCTCCCCCCTTACTCCATGAAGTAGAGGTTTGGATCATATGGATTCTATTAGAATCCATGTTGAATGAGATATTCTTAAATCTTTATATACTATGTTTGTGGATCCTAATTGAGACCATATAATGACATGATGAGTTTACATACCTTTTTTCTTGACTAGGTGTGTAAAAACCCTCTGGTTGGGTCATGTAGTTTTTTTATTTTATATATTTATTTAGGAAGGCATTCTTTATGTCCATCTAAACTAAATAGCCAACAAAAATATCTTTCTAATAGTCTCTATCTTCATTGTGGGAGAAGAATTCTCCTTATAGTTAATGTTTTATTTTTATGTGTATCCATTTGGTACAAGTCTTTATTTACACTTAGTCTTAAATACCCACTTGAAACTGATGGGCTTCTTCTCAATTAGAATATTAATAAATGACAATGTATATTTATTCATTAGTGACTAATACTATACATATATGGCCTCTTTTTAAGGTTTTGACTCTTGGGATTCACAAATTATTGAGGGCGCAATTTTTTCTACAACTATGTTCATAAGGAACAAATTTATCTCTTCATGAGCCATGGTATGAGTCCTCAGTCCTATAGTGGAAGTGTCTAGGACTCCATCCAATTTTATATCTCAAAGTGTATGTGTATACCACTTTGGCAACATGTTGAAAAATATTAGTGGTTAGTGGAGTTGAAGGATATGGCTAACCATCATAATTGTCCTCATCCTCAATGTTCACATGACTAATGCATATATTAGGTGCCTATGTGGAGGGTGGATTGGACTTACCATTATCATCAAATACAACATATTTGCTAATATATAACTTCTTGGTCTTAGGATCCATGAATCAGTAGGCCTTAGAATCTTCATTGTACCCAAGAAATATACATTCTAAAAAATTTCACCAAAATTTTCCTCTTCTTAAATAGAATGTGCATATGTGATTTACAACAAAAAAAATGAAGATGAGAGATAGAAGGATTATATTGTAACCATGCATCTATTGGAGTGACACCATCAAGAGCTTTAGTGGGTACATTGTTCAATGAGTAAATCACTATGGGAACTACTTCTACCCAATATGGACATGCTAGGTGGGTATCTTTCAACATGCATAACATCATTTCCATAATGGTATGTTTGCATTACTCAACCATACCATTTTATTACGTCATATAAAGAGTAGTTAGATAATGGTGATTGCCATGTGCCTTCAAAAAGATAGATAATTCATTACTAGTGTATTTCCCCCCATGATATGAGTGGAGGATATGATGTGATGACCAGATTATCACTAAATTAGAGATTTGAATTGTTTGAATACTCATAATTCTTGATCTTTGGTCTTCAATCAATATACCCACATTTTACATGAGTAATCATCAACAAAGAGATGAACATATTTAAATCCATTGACACTAGGAGTGAATTGTCTACATAGATCAGTGTGCATCATATTCAATGTACCAATTTATATATATATATATATATATATATATTTGTGCCAAAAAGATCTATATGTTTCTTTCTAGGTAAAAAATAATAGCATATATTAGTGATCATCTTAAGTGTGGGAAGGTTTCTCAGCATGTTGTGTTTGCTTAATGCAATCAGGTACCTAAATCTTAGATGCCCATATATTTTATGCCATAGATTGACTGAGTCTGTATCTTTAACATACGACTTATATTTTATTTGTGCAAAACATCAAGTTAAAACATTTTTTCTATAATGGAATCTCTTGAAAAAAAATTAAGCTTCGAGGTTTGACTCGAATGAGACATAATTTTTTGCCATTTTGTTGATAAAATTCAACTATAAGGTTTTGATTGAGTAATTGATTTATAGATAATATATTTTTGGTTCAAATTGTAATATATAAGACATCATTACTTGTACATCCATGTTTACCAAGTTCTAAGGAATGTGACTTATACCTTGGACACTGTGATAAACCAATATTTTTGACCAGTTGTGCCTTGTGGCACCAAAATCCATGTACCAAATTGAATTGAAAAGAAAAATATTCAAATTTTATTATGTAACAAAGATGAAATCCTCATCTTTATCAATTTTCCCATGCTACTACTGTGAGGAATATTTATGTTTCCAAGTATGTTTGGATTATGGATTTTTCAACTTATGTCCTAACAAAGATTTCTACTATGCAATATTCTTGTTGATGTATGTGCCTTATGTAAACACATTTTATAAATAATCCTTCAATTTATGACCTATCTTTACCAATATTAGACCAAATTTCTATGAATGATATTTATTCATTTGTTAGTTCTACTAATTGTTCCAATTAGGGGATTTTTTTTAAGGCTTCATAGGCCATTTCGCCTTATATAGAGATGTAAGTGTATATTCTTATTCTTCATATTCTATTGTGTACAAGGATTATTCCTATTCTCACATATCGACATAATTTTTAAAAGTTGGTTTTATCTTTAAAATAATCAAAGTAGTCATAAAATATATTATAGTAGGGGTAGTGCTCTTATGATGATAGGTTCTAGGGAGTCATCTGACACTTCTTCACCCAAATATTAGAGCAAGTTTTGTAGTGTTTCAACACAAAGAATAATTTTTTTTACTTTTTTATATCTTTAGCTTGAGACAATGAAGCCAAATTTGTAGATGAATAATGATATTTTGGTTCTTGGCCTCATATATGGTGTTGAACTCATCCTAAACATATTTGAATGAAGTAAAATTTTAGATATGAGGGTGCACCTCCTCTGATATCCCAAGTATAATGATCAACTTTGTCTTGTAGTTTGATTTTTTGAACTTATGCTATTGGTCAACATCTATGGCATGGTAGGTGTATCTATAAAAAAACTAGCTAAATATATTCAAATTCTAAGTGAATTTATACCTTGGTCTTCAATGCAACATAGTTGTCACCATGAAAAAGTTATTTATTTGGTAGAACAAACATTGGATCATTTCTAGTAATTTGAACAAAAATATCTATGATAAATGGATTAGTTATTTAATACTCCAATATGTATCCTTCATATATACCAGTAGAATGATATACCAAACCTCTAAATATGCTCGACCTTTTTATATACCTGGTGATACATGGAAGAAGCACATCCTTTCTATATATTGATGGTACATGAAAGGGACATTAAAACACATGAGATAAAAGTGGCACATGGTACCTAAACAATATATGAAAATGATTCATTATATCTATGACACCTGCTCAGAGATAAGTCCTAGTATGTGGGCATAACTTCCCAATATACTCAAATTTTCAATTATTAGGATTTAGGTCTAGTGATAGTGACAAAGGGTGATGGAGGGAAAGGTAAAATTGAAATTGTGATCTTTATTTCTCCCTGAAGATTTAAAGGTATGATTCCATAGATGTTGTTGTTGCAATAATGTTAGCCATTAGATGTAGTGGTTCAACATAATGACTTTAATTGTAAACATGAACCAAAGGCAATACATATACCTAACATTTCATGTGTGCAAAACACATAATTTTGTAGAGTTTAAAATGTCCTGATTTGATTACTTTATGCCATAAATCTAAAAATAAAAATATGTAAAATATATATATTTAAATTTTTATTTTCAACTACACAAAACAACACATGATTTTCTCACTTGAAATAATAGATATTATTTTTTTTCTCAAAATTTGTGTATAAAATATTCATCAAAAATTAGGTTTGTAGGGTCATGTTTAAATTTTAATATCTTCCTTGATACTATTCAAAATCCTTAGTGTGACCACTTTTCAAAAATCTCTCAATGTCCTCTTTTTAGTCATGAAAGAACTATTTGAGTCAAACAATAATGTGAAGATTAAAACCTTTTGCAAGGTAGGTATGATTTTATTTAATAAAATATGTAATATCTCCAAAATTTATGCACTTTGTTAAGAAAAAATAAAATGTCTTTGTCTATTCTTCAGATCTTATCTCAAGAAAGAAATAATTATATGAAAATAATAAAATTTTGTGCTACTTGAAGCTTTCACACATGAAGAATAATAATTTGAGTGCAAGGGTGATCCTCTTTATTTTATTCTCACTTTTCCTTTGATCTATTTCCCAATCAATTTATCTTTGAATAATTACACATGAAATCCTGCATTTATCACAATTATAATTAATCTCTCTCCTCCTTTGTATGACTCTGATGGATTTCTATCCATTGAATTAATTTTTGGAATTCTTTGGAGCTTCCAAAAAATTAACAAAGTAAATTTAGATCTATAAAAAAGTATGAAGAAGAAAGCAATGGTGTGTTTCTCCTTTTAATTGAAATATATTTGAGTGCCAGAGGCTCCTCAATAAAATTCTTACTTTTCCCTGATCTCCTTGCTTGTGATTTGATACCAAATGATATAAAAAATATAATTTCTTGTATTCAATACTCATAAATAAATTACATAGAGATGAGGGTAAATATAACTAAAACATGAGCTATCACTTCTTTTCTTTTGGCCACATTCACAATGGCATTTACAGATGGTGGTGATACATGTGACTAACTTAAAGGTGCATATTTGATATTTTCACCATCACTTATTACATTTAATATTTTCACCAATACTTATTTGTAGTATGATCTAATTAATTATTCTAACACACCTCAATGGCTTGCATATATAGTTATAAATAACTATGTTAAATTATCTTTCCAAAAACTTATCGAATCCACATATGGTTTTAACATTTATATAAAATTGGTGAAGGTTGTTTTGTTGTTGTTTACTATGCATAACTTCAAGGAGAGAAAAAAACCATTAAAAAAGTGATACACAAGCTACAAATAATTATTAAACCAAACTGAAGGTCTTTATACATGATCATCACTTGAATCTGGTACAATGGAATTTTAATCATGGCATGCTAGGGTAAAAAATGCATTTGATTTTACTAGAGGTTAATAATGTGGTGATAAACATATTATTCCAATTTATATTCACTTAGATATTAAATCAACTAATATTTTTACTAACAAAAAAAATCATAGAAATCATCCAGATTTTGGTTTGACAAAGCCTACATCAATGGGAAAGTCATCAACCATAATACATGCACATTATTATTGTAATTGATTATAACAACATATTTCTTAATCTTACTTAGTTTATAAAATTCTACAATAATAAATTTATAGATGTGCAACTTGCACTTTTAGAGAGTCCAAGTTGCACATCCACATGGGACAAGTTGGCCACCCAATTCACATGGGTCTTTTGACCACATAGGATTTAGGAAACTACTCTTATCTAATATTTTATGGAAACCCACAACATGTATGAGGCCCTTATATTTATATAAAATAAGGCCTCTTCCCCTCTCATTTACACAATGAGGGATGCATGTAATATTTTTAAGTAATGAGATTCATCATTATGCTATCACATTTATGTGGTGTGAGTTAGTTTGGGTTCCTATCGATCATATGTCATGGAATTTTCTTAAATTTAAAATGGTATAGAGTAATGATATGTTATATTAATTTTTTTTATGTTTTTTGGAGTATATCAATCCTCACTAACATGTTTATAGTAGCTAAGAAAGTCGGTCTAGCCTTTTAATTTTCTTCAGTAAAATACTTACAACTTCATATCTGTGTATCAATCCTACATGTGACAAACTCCATTATCCTATAAATCCTTTATGAAGAAGAACATCTTGATGTTTTTAGGGTTCATATTTGCAATCAAACATTGCTATACTTCAAAATATTTTTTTCACACTCGGGACACCTTTTGAGGTATCAATTTTTAAAGTGCACACTTTTTTTAGAAGAATCTAGATTTGAGATTCAGATCTCTTGGTCATGTACAAAATCTAATTTTATTTTTGTTTTAAATTTTCATATGAAATGATAAGTTGGCATAACTTTGATGAACTATTATAATAAATGTGGGGCATTGTTTTGTAATCACAATCATTAGAAAGTGCCAACACTACTTTTTTTTGGTGGGGGACACTTGCCTTAGGAACTATTTATTATTGTGTCTTTCCTTATTTTAAGGACATATTTGGCACACTTGTGTTTTATGCCTTGAATTATTTCTTCTTAAAAATATCTATTCAACACACTTATAATTTTTACATTATTCTAAGGCCCCTTCTTCACACCTTGATTGTTTCTTCAGCACTCTTATGGTACAAGCCTCTTTTAAGGCCCATTATTTATGCCTTGATTACTAATTCTTTATAGGACCTATTAGGCACACTTTTTATTTATGCCTAGCCTTCTTCTATGTCCCTTTATAAAGTCCCTTAATGTTCTTATTTTTTATTGTAATGGCTTTGTGTCTTGATGTAACCACCCTATTATAAGAAAAAAATTGTAAGCTAAGAGTGATATGCTCTTCTTGGAAATTTTCTCATTTTAGGAAGATGTCAAGTTTTTAGAGGAAAATAGGTCCATAAAAACCATGAACGTGCTCCTCCTCTCACAACTTAAAACACATGATTCACTCATCCCCACTCTATAAGATATTATTGTATTGTTACAATAGAATATTGATCATGTGGACCCCCCACCTATTACACTTAGTCCACATCCTATTTCTACTTTAAAATCTAACTCAAATCCCTTGGATGTTCTCTTATATTGTGATATACTAGACCATGAGTCTTATTGTGATCCTAATCTACATATGATTTCCCTTGTAACAACCACACTTCTATTGATTACATTATTGATGTACTTGGATCCTTTGAAAAGAATAATAACAACTTTAGTTCTTGTCTTCTTCACACCATGGATTATTCTGCCAAAGGTATGAAGAATAAATAATAGGGCATTTTATCACCCATCCAGTATGTTTTTTATATTTTTCATTATAATATTGGCTATCGAACATGTGCTTCCATATTCTTTGGGATCACTTTATAGGAGATATGTACATCTTTTTATTTGCTCTACTCTTTCAGAGGACATTAGGAAACATAACATTACTACATCCAAGAATTTGAGCTCTTTATCATATATTTTTTTAGATACTATACTTAGGCATGAGTGTCCTAATCCATCTTTAAATTATATTAGGCATGATAGACCTAGAACTTTAATTAGGCATGAGAAACATGAGTTTTATTCTATTAGGCATATGAGACCCTACCCTTTACTTAGACATGAAAAACTTGATATTTCTTTTATCAAGGATGAGAGTCCTAACATATCATTAGAATCATATAAACATGAGAGTCCTAAATATTATTCTAAGATTTCCTTGTATACATTAGTTGTGAACATGTCACCAAATCACATGTATGCATATTATTACACCACCTATGTTCATTTAGGATGGATTTATGACCAATTATGGTAGTGTTATCATATCTCCTTGTTTGGACTCTACTAGTGTGATTCTTCCATTATAAAAAAGCATCATTTGCACATCATTCCTACTACCTATTAGTTTTATTTACTTATAAAAAATACCATTTTGGATGACTCTTTAATATATTGATCATCTCCATTTAAGCATGGAGAAATTTTTGGTGGCCCCATAATCTATTAATTTTCTTTGGTGTTCTTTTGGGATCCATGTGACAGCTCTTAAAAAAAATGATAGTGAGATACTTAGGGCATATATTGTACTTATATTCCATCCTTGATAGCCTTATGTCATTTGGTTCAAGATTATTAATTCACATCACCCAATTAAACATTAAGGGAGGTGATATATACTAATTTTTTTAGTGAGATCATTGAGGTGCATATAACTATTTTTTAACAAATATTCTATGTTCATGTACTAATTTCTAGGTGAGATCCTTATGGCACATCTCTTTATTCTTATGAGCATACAAAGTGGATGTGCCCAAAGAACATTTATTATAGTTATGATACATTATTTTATTAATATGATTGTGTGTTTTTATTGTTCATATTTAAATTAACAAGTGTGAAAACCATTAGGATACTAGGTAACACTCATAATCTTCCTATTATAAATTTTATTGTAACAAATCTTATTGATTAATTTAGGAATTAAATATTGGGTTTATTTAGACAAACAAGGTTCCTCAATATGGATGGTAATAATCCTTATTGACCATTTATTAGTCCCTTGAATACTCTTTTTAATAGATCTCTGTAAAATCAACCTAATAATCCTCCTAGGAAAAATGTGTTTCCAGCTAGACCTATTATAGGATCTTTAAGATACATGCTAGTATATTTTATTCATATCCCAATTTACCTAATCCAACCAAGAATAGACTACAAAAATTAATAAAATATTTTATACAAACCATTTAAAAATCAAAACAAATTCTTTTTCAAAATAGAATAAATTTTAAAAAATAAAATAAATTATACAAACACAATGTTAAATATACATCTAATGCCTGCTATAACTAAAAAACAACATTTGAGTCTTTGTTCCTATAAATTGTCAAGGAGAAATAAGGATAAAACTTATATTTTTCCCATTTTTCTCGATTACCCATTCATCTTTATCACTAGACGTAAATCCTAAAAGAAAGAAATTACAAGTATATAAGGAAGTTATGCCCATGTAAAAGTATTTATTTATATGAATGTGTCATTAATAGAATGAATCCTTTTCATGTACTACCTAAGTATCATGTATCATTCTACTCTCATATACATTAATGTATCTTTCATGTACCATTAGGTCTATCGAAAGAATAAAATTATTTTATGTACTAAAAAGTATATAAAAAGGGTGAGAATATTGAGAGTTTTGGTATATAGTTATGGTTTTATATAAAATAAAAAACTATTATAGAGATAAGGAACCAATCCATCTCCTTTCATAGCAAATTTGCACTCAATAAAAATAATTGTTGGTACAACATTAATTGGGAAGGATATCTAATTAAAATGGTCTTCAGAAAGTTGAGAATATTCTCATATTCAATGAATTGTGATTTAACATTTGTGATGGAGACACAAAACCAATTAAACAAATATCAAAATTGTAATCATAAAAATTCAAATGCATTATAATTGATAAGGGCCTTAGTTAATGGAAAAAACATTTTACACATAAAAGGGTATAACACTCCATGGGAAGCACTATTGAAGTTGAAATATTTATATGATTCTCATTAAAATTTTGAATACATAAAATTTCAATTAAAATTATTTAGTCTTGATTTAAAAAATGGTGATGTAATGAGTCTGGATTTAGAAATCTTCTAGGTGAGATCCTTATGGCACATCTCTTTATTCTTATGAGCATACAAATTGGATTTGACCAAGCTGCTTTTATTATAGTTGTGATACATTGTGTTATTCATATGATTGTGTGTTCTTATTATTCATATTTAAATTAACAAGTGTGAAAACCATTAGGATACTAGGTAACACTCATAATCTTCATATTATAAATTTTATTGTAACAAATTCTATTGATTAATTTAGAAATTAAATATTGGGTTTATTTATACAAACAAGGTTTCTCAATATGGATGGGAATAATCCTTATTGACCATTTATTATCCCCTTGAATACTCTTTTTAATAAACCTCTATAAAATTAACCTAATAATCCACCTAGGAAAAATGTGTTGCCAGTTAGACCTATTATAGGATCTTTAATATACATGCTAGTAGATTTTACTCATATCCATATTTACCTAATACAACCAATATAAAACCAAGAATATTATACAAAAATTAATAAAAGATTTGGTACAAACCATTTCAAAAAATTTAAAAAAAAAATTCAAAATAGAATAAATTTTTAAAAATAAAATAAATTATGCAAACACAACGTTCGATATACATGATACCTTTGGTTCACATTTAGAATAAATTTTTTCACACTTGAAATACTACATATAATTCCTATTGTAACTATAAAACAACATTTGAGGCTTTGTTCCTATAAATTGTCAGGGAGAAATAAGGATAAAACTTATATTTTTTCCATTTTTCTCGATTACACATTCATCTTTATCGCTAGATGTAAATCCTGAAAGAAATAAATTATAAGTATATATGGAAGTTATGACCATGTAAAATGATTTATTTATATGAATGTTTCATTAATATAATTAATCCTTTTCATATACTACCTAAGTTTCATGTATCATTCTACTCTCATATGCATTAGTCTTTCATGTACCACTAGGTATATCGAAAGGATGAAATTATGTTATGTACCAAAAAGTATATAAAAAGAGTGAAAATATTGAGAGGTTTGGTATATATTTATGGTTTTATATATAAAAATAAAACTATTGGAGTGATAAGGAACCAATGCATATCCCTTAATAGAAGAAATTCACTCAATAAAAATAATTGTTAGTACAACACTGATTGGGAAGGATAACTATTTAGAATGATATTTGGAAAGTTTAGAATATTCTCATATTAAATGAATTGTGATTTAAAATTTGTGATGGAGACATACAAACAATTCAACTAATAGCAAAAGTATAATCATAAAAATTCTAAGGTATTAGAATTGATAAGGGCCTCAGTTGATGGCAAAGTTTTTTGACACATAAAATGGTACAACACTCTATGGGAAGCACTATTGAAGTTGAAATATTTTTATGATTCTCATTAAAAATTTGAATACATACAATTTCAATTAAAATTATTTAGCCTTGAGTTGAAAATGGTGATGTAATGAGTCTAGATTCAGAAATCTTCTAGGTGAGATCCTTATGGCACATCTCTTTATTCTTATGAGTATACAAATTGGATGTGCCCAAAAATATTTTATTATAGTTTTGATACATTTTTTTATTAATATTATTGTGTGTTCTTATTTTTCATATTTAAATTAACAAGTGTGAAAACCATTAGGATACTAGGTAACACTCATAATCTTCCTGATATAAAATTTATTGTAACAAATCTTATTGATTAATTTAGAAATTAAATATTGGGTTTATTTATAAAAATAAGGTTCCTCAATATGTATGGGAATAATACTTATTGACCATTTATTAGTCCCTTGAATACTCTTTTTAATAGACCTTTGTAAAATCAACCTAATAATCCTCCTAGGAAAATGTGTTGCCAGCTAAAAAAGTATTATAGGTTCTTTAAGATACATGCTAGTAGATTTTAGTCATATCCCAATTTACCTAATCCTTTAACTAATACAACCAATATTAGGCTAAGAATATACTACAAAAATTAATAAGATATTTTGTACAAACCATTTCAAAATCAAAATAAATTCTTTACAAAATAGAATAAATTTTGAAAATAAAATAATTTATGCAAACACAACATTTGATATACATGATGCATTTGGTTCACATTTATAATAAATGTTGTCACTATTTAAATACTACATATAATGCCCAATTTAACTAAAAAACAACATTTGATCCTTTGTTACTATAAATTATTAGGGAGAAATAAGGATAAAACTTATATTTTTCCATTTTTCTCGATTACCCATTCATCTTTATCGCTATATGTAAATATTGAAAGAAATAAATTATAAGTATATAGGAAATGTATTCCCATGTACAAGGATTTATTTATATGAAGGTTTCATTAATATAATGAATCTTTTTCATATACTACCTAAGTATCATGTATCATTATACTCTCATATGCATTAATGTATCTTTCATGTACCACTAGGTATATTGAAAGGATGAAATTATATTATGTACTAAAAGTATATAAAAAGGGTGAGAATATTTAGAGATTTGGTATATATTTATGGTTATATATATAAAAAGAAAACTATTGGAGCAATAAGTAACCAATCCATCTCCCTTCATAGCAAAAATGTACTCAATAAAAATAATTATTGGTACAACACTGATTGGGAAGGATAAATGGTTAGAATGGCCTTTGAAAAGTTGAGAATAATATCATATTCAATGAATTTTGATTTAAAATTTGTGATAGAGACACACAACCAACTGAACCAATAACAAAAGTATAATCATAAAAATTTTAAGGCATTAAAATTGATAAGGGCCTTAGTTGATGGCAAAGTTTTTTGACACATAAAAGGGTACAACACTCCATGGAAAGCACTATTGAAGTTGAAATATTTGTATTATTCTCATTCAAAATTGGAATACATAAATTAAAATTATTTAGCCTTGAATTGAAAAATAGTGATGTAATTAGTCTGGATTCAGAAATCTATGAAATCAAGCATGATGGTGAAGCTATTGATGAAAAAAAGGGTATACATATGATTAGTTTCATAAAATATCTTCTTCCCACATAAACAGAATATTTAGAGTCTTTATAGGAAAGTAATCAATTGAAGACTCTCATTTTTCATCAATTGGTTTTAAAAATGGCTAAAATAAAAAAGGCGTTTGGAAGAAAGATTGAAAACCACATGTGGTAATATTTGCTATGCTCATCAAAAGGGAAACTATTCCAATAAGGATTATTATTCAAATAATGAATAAAATGAAAAAGGCAAAGAAAAAAATAAAGGATGAAGAGGCAAAACTTGCAAAAATATTTTTCAACGTCATGAAAAATAAAATGATGGACAAAATTTGTTTTGAAAACATTATGGTAGAAAATGGAGTCATGAGGATGATGAATGCAGATCATCATGGGAAAAATTGAAGCCTATAAAAAATAAAAAGAGAAAATAAGGAAAAAAATAAACTTTATAATCAGATTTAGCTCAATTCACAAGCAAATGTATGCTTTCTATTTCATATGAAGACAATAATGCCTCAATAAATTCAACATAGGATAGTGTTAGGGTCCTAGATATTATTTCAAGAAATATATGACTTTATAAATACACTTATTTAAGGAGTTTCATGAAGAAAATGTGGTCTAGTGTATTTGGCATATAGAGCAAGTTTACAACCTAAAGGAAAAGGAACAATTTGACTCAAATCACCAAGGCTTCCAAATTTCATTCTCCAAAATGTCCTATACCTCATTAAGTTGAAAATAAACTTTTTGTATCTATTTTTAATTTGAAAACAAGTCCATTCATTTTTTTTGGAATATAGAGAGGTAAAAATCAAAATAAAATGTGATAATGTAGTCATGTTGACTGGATTTGAGAAAGCAAAGTTTTTAAAAATTAGAGGTGAGCCTTCAATTCCAAGAAATCTTTCTCATCTTGTTGTTCAAAGGAATGTTAACAAATATTTTATGTCATGCAATATATTGACATACTCACTATGTTAGAATTAAAACAATTCAAAATAATGGTGTTGTCAATTTTCAAAATTATCCCAAAATTATTAAAAATTGTGAAGCCTACATCTTGACTAAACACAAAAGAGAACCATTTTAAAAGTTATAATGAGAAGTTGAAATCAAATTATAGACGATTAAATTTAATTTTTGTTCTCTACAAATTATTTTCACTATTAGTTATAAGTAATACATGTTTTTCATTGATTAATATAGAAGAATGATTTGGATATACTTTCTGAAGAAAAAAAATCAGAAGCCTTCAAAACTTTTTTTGAAATAATAGTTGAAAATGAAGCACAAACCCACATTGGGACACCAAGGAATGATAATGGTGGTTAATTCATATCAAAAGTGTTCTAAGTATATCTCAATATAGAATGGGATCAAGCATCATCTCACTCTCATCAATAAAATTGTGTAGTTGAGAGGATGAAAAAAACCATGATGGAAATGGTTTGAGAAATGTTGTTTTTCAAATTACTTTATGTTATTTGAGATTTTACAAAAACACACTTTAGCAAGTAAAATTGTTTGAAAGGAGTAAGAATATATTCATATTCACATTAAAATAAATTTGATGATACAAATATACCTAATTTAATATATACAATAAATACAGTTAAATATAATGCAACCAAGGGATAAAGAAATCATATCTTGTTTAAAGTTTGAATTTAGGATGTCAAAGTTATTTAAAATCATATTAGGGTATTAATAAGGATATAAACCATGCCCACTCTACATTTTTGGATATTTTTGCCTACAAAACATTTACATCAACTATAGGTAATTGTGTCAATGTAGATGCCTAACTTTGACACAAGCATCCAGCCCAAAGTAAGCACAAGTATGGATCAAAACTTCTATCGGACCTGCACTATCACTTATGTGCTTATTTGATGCCTTAGAATATGTTTTTTTATGTGTAAGATCTAACCAATAAGAAAACCCATAATCTTATTTCCTTTGAACTTATATAACTTGGTAAAATGAGTTAGCACGTGAGTCAAGTTAACCCTAGTAACCCTAACTATTGCTAAGTGTTGCCTACATAGCCAATACTCCAAGGAGGGATTTAGTCTCACATGTAGTTCTCCCTCTTAGGGATGTGTGTGGAATTGTAATTATGAAATTATATTCTCTTTATCTTATAATAACCCTTGGTAAAAATAATGTAATATTATAGTGACCTTTTGAGTGCTTCAAACATTCAATATAGTAATGTAGTGCAATTTAATAGTTTGGAATATAAAGTGTTTGCTAATTATAAACTTGTTTTACCAAAATGCTAGGTGGTTTAATTATACCATAGCCTTTGTATATATATGGATATATTTATTTTGACTTAGGACCTAGTGGTATGTGAAATGCTAATAATAGAATAAACATAACGGGGAAAAAATTGTCATAAAGAAAAAAGTACTAACAAAAGATTAAAAATATAAGTTTCGACACCTAAATCATAACTATACACTTCATTGATGCAAGTGTCTAATACGGATGTAGGTGTCTAGAGGATCAAAAACATAGGGATAATAAAAAGCATAGGTGGGGATCCCCATGATACACTAGATAAAAGATTACTGACATTATATAGTCCCATAGGGGCATAAAAACTAAGTGAAATAAGATGGAATCGAAGAGGTCCACATGAGACTACACCACTAGATATATAGATATCTAAATTTTAGTCAAAATATGTATATATGCAAAAGGATATGATGCATGATATAAAACTATGTTTTTACCAAATATAGGTATCTACACAAATGAGTGAATCTACATTTATGGATTAAATTAGCTCAAAAAATATTCTATCTCCACAACAACTCACCATCAGTTGCTCTCTTAATTAAGAACCTGTATGAATTATGGTGTGGTCATCTTCCTTAAATGTGACATATTTATGATTTTGGATCCACATGTTGCACATTAATTCCCAAGGAGAAAAGGAATTAATTGGACCAAAAGATTAAAACATACTTCTTTTTTGGATATTCATAATACTTTAAGGCCTACAAACTATTTGATGATAAAACCAATATAATAATTTTTTCAAGAGATTTTTCCTTATGTGAAACTATAAAGTACACAACAAACATTAGTCGATAATTGAGTTAACTTGAGAAATATGCAAATTTTGATGTTTTCAAAGAGATTGATATGGAGGTTCTAAACTGTGAAGGCGTGACCTATAATTTAGTAATAATTGAATATATATTGGATCTTTAAATTTAAAATGAAACTTCATCAAAATATGATCATATATCATAAAATGAAGGAGCTTCAGATTTAAAAAATAAGGCACCAGTTATTTTTCAAGCAACTACAAAAAAGATTTTGGAATGGGGAACATAGACATTGAAAGATGTTAAACATGATGCAGTTGGAAAAATAGGCACTAGAAATACATATAAAAGCACACAAAAAACAAAAAAGTTCATATAATAAATTAAATATAAGATTAAAAAAAGCTTAACTTGGATGACCATTCAAAATAAGAAATCAACGTTACTTTTGATTCAGAACCTACTTTATTGAAACAAGCTGAAAAACTTGATGTATGGAGAAAATAATGAAAAGTGAATATGATGCTTTGGTCAAGAATGGAACTTGGGAGCTATTTGATCCTTCAATAATTTGTATATCCATTGGTTTCAAGTGGGTATTTTCAAAACAAATACAAAGTAGATGGTTCACTTGACAAACATAAATCAAGGCTTGTCACAAAGTGGTTTGCTAAAAAATATAGAATATGCTATAATGAGACCTTTGCACCAATAGGGAAATGGAATACTATTTGAACTTTGTTGGCTTTAGTATCATAAAATGGATGTAAATTTCATCAGATGGACATGAAAACTAATTTTCTAAATGGTAATCTCGCATAAATAATTTATATGAATTAGCTAAAAGGTTTTGCAGTTAACAACAAATAACACAAAGTGTACATGTTTTTAAAATCATTGTATGGATTGAAATAATCCCCAATATCATTGTAGGAATAATTAAATATTAAAATCATTGTAGGAATAATTAAATATTATGTACAATAATGTTGCATCCCCCTTTAATATATTGTATGCTTTTTATTAATGAAATGAATCAAAATTTGGTTTGCACCAAATATCTTATTAATTTTCATATAGCCTGAAGATAAATTATAGAAATATGTCCCAAATTTTAAGGGAATGATTATATCATGAGAGATGATCACCTTATATATTTCACTAAAATATTAGATGATTATGAAGTGGAGTATGAAGATGATTATCAAATTATATGTGAAATATTTAGAAGAAGAAGCTAAAAATTGGTATACCACTCTAACTAATCTACTCATATATCCTATGATGAATTTAAAAGTTTATTTGAATAATATTTTGGTGAAAAAATGATCTTAATACTCTCATATGTGATTTTTCAAGTGTTCAAAAGGGACCAAATGAAAGTGCTCAGGAATATCATGATTAATATATGAAAGTTATAAACAAAATACCAAGGTGTTTGAACCCAAATGAACTTTAAAAAAATATCATATATTGTGGTGCATTATGAATACAAGATTGAGGGATTAAGACCCAATAGATTTAATATAGGCATACATGTTGGCTGTGAATTTGAAGATAATATTACTACAAGCTCAAAACCTATCAAAAGGGAGAAATGAATTTGATTGTTCCTAAAAAAACACTCAGGTCTTGAATATTTGAGCCATGGTTTAAATTAAAAGCTCTTAAATATATTAAAGAAAAATGAGAGAGAATCTATTCTTACTCTACATTTGGTTCTTAAAAGAATGGCTCCTAATTTATTAAAATTGTGAAACTAATAAGTAGTAACTTCTAAAATTAATAAAGTATTAGAGTGGTGATTTGTTTATATGATTGGTTGTGATGATAGATATCCACCTCAATTTCTTGAACCAAAATATTATTTCTATAATGATGGTGTTGATTTTGAAAGAACCAAAATGCTTATTGCTCCAAAAGATTCACCCAAAGATGAATAAATAGAAAACATATCCATTAATGATCTCATTAGGGAAATATTATATGAGCTGTGCCTATTATTAGAGAAGTAATACATGGAGATTGTAAAATATGAAATTTTTTAGTGAGATACAAAATTTACGAGTGTGGATCGACCTAGGTTTAAAATATGATGCTTGCTCAACGACATTCATAATAATCAAAATGTATAGGTGTTTTGTAGTATTCACATGAAGGTGAAAGGTACGTTGGTTTATCATATACTTATTGTAGCAAGGAAGTTCATGAAGATTTAATTTAAAATTACTTACATTCATTATATAAAAACATTAACAATGCCATTTACCAAGTGCATTTGATGTCCACTCTTTTAGTATGGATCAAATTGAGATTTTAAATGTCTCCCACAGTGTAAAATTATGGATTTTTATTCATGAAGAAAATATTTTAGAAAGGATTTCTTGTTTCCCATGTTTTTCCTATTCCATTTTATCTCTGAATTTACTAAAATGGGAAATATGTGTTTGATTAGTGATCCTTGTGTTTGTTGTGCAATGAAAATGTGTAAGGCCAAATTTTACTTTGTTTATGTTTATTTACTTATGCACTATTAAGATATTATGTGATAGAATTAAGATACATTTATTTTGAGGCACAAGGTGACGTTACTATTATTTACTAGTAAATGGATTGTATTTGATTACTTTGACTAGTTGGGCTAGCATGTTTATATCATTTTAATTATGAATATGGACATTGTAATTTTTTGACTAGTTGAACTACCATACTGAAATTGTTTTGATTTGGTTAATGGTTAAAATGGATAAATTATTATTTTAAAGAATAATTTCTTATTACATGTGATGGAACTCTATGTATTGAGGTCATTGATTGAATGTAATTACATACATTGTCTGTTTTGTGTTGTGTGTTTGTGTTATATTATAATGTATTTGTTTCAGCTATAATTGGGAACAAAATTTTTGATGTGTGCAATGAGTGTATATGAATATACTTAACCTAAGTTTGAGATCAAACTTGTCTTAGGGCTTAGATCAATCACATATATGTTCCTAGAGTAGTCTCAGGGAGGTTTAAGAGGTTAGCTAAGGTGAAAATGGGCTTAGACAATTATTATGACTCTAGGGATTTAGACCAAGTCATGACTTTAAGGTGATTATTTATTGATAGAGTTCATTGGTAGTGGTGATGTCATAAGGATTTCTAGATGGTGGCTAAGTTGGGGTTAGATAGTCAGCTCAGTTCTACTTGATCTGGGTAGTAGGAAGCCCGAGATAGGATAGTATATATAACTTAGTTTGATATGATTAGGATATTTATCCAAATCAAGTTAGTTTACTTTATAAGGGAATAACTAGATAGGAAACACTGACCAACCAGACTGAGCTAGTTAGCATGGGAACTTGGGGTAGTTAGGTAGGAGTAGTTAGGCCCTTGGGGATAAGTTAGAGGATGTTGAATATTTTTGAGATAGGGTAAGGTGTCCCTAAGCAAACCCTATAATTAATTACAAAGTATCCCTTATAATTTTAAAAAAAAAAAAACTAAATCCATAAAAAATATTAAGAATGTAAGTTTTTGCAAAGGATATGAAGCAACCATTAATGGCCATTGACAAATTGTTTTTCTCCTTACGGATTTTTCATCCATTAAATACCTTGAGGCCTAATATAAACATGAAGATCGGTTGGGGTTCCCATAAATTTACCAAAAAACATCATAACTCATTAATTAAATAATAATAATTCTATTATGTAAAATTTGGACACTCCATTAATTGAGGTTGTCTAAGGGATCAAAAGGAAAGTAGGCAAGAATATAAGCAAGTCTTCTTCCAATTCCTCAATCCAACTATTTAAAACTTGTTTATGAAACATCGGTAAGGTTAATCAAATATATTTATTTAAGGTTTTATCAAGCCTTTTAGATCTATTTAATTTTGATGGTTAGGATAAACCATTTCTGATGGTGGAAATGAGATTCTCCATCCTCGAGGGGATAGCCCATGATATTCTATGCATCATATAGGGCCATATGAGAACTAAGAGATTTATTTTTAGCATCCTTTTTAGAAATATTATCTCAACTTAAAATTCAAAAAAAGTTTTTGATTAAAGGTAGAAGTCAAACCTTCTAATTGGTAATTTCATCTCATGGTTCAGTGGTTGCATATTCTTGGGGCCTAATCACCCCATGGTATTCTCCAAATAATTTAAACAAGTAGCATCTTGGTTTACTACCATCAGATGTATTCATTCCTTGGATTCTCAATTTCATGTGACTCAATGATCTAGATTATTTTAGATTTCTTATCATGAGAAGACATTGATCTATATATGTTTTTATTCAAGATTTTGCATAGCAAAAATGGCACATTTGGGGTATACATGTTAAAATCAAGAGTGGTTATCACAGGTACCAAATTTATTATTTTATCCATTTAATTTAGAATTTTCAATACTAGATTAAATAGGGGGAATGTATAGACACATAAATTTGGTATTGGACTCTTAAAAACCATGAAATTTGACACACTTTGACATGATTAGACATTGCATACACATTTGACTCATGTGTATAACTTCCCTCTATTCATCTACCCACTTGTTGTCTTGGCCAACAGTATTTTTAGATACATCTTATGAGAATCAGCATGATAGACACATAAACATTCCAAATTCTTAAAAAAACCTTATACATATATAATATCACTAATTTACACTCCTAGGATATTAAGAACAATGGCTAGATAATTACAATTACCACATGCATCTACCTCTTCTAGTAGTATTTAGGAACACTCAATTTTTTTTTTGTCTTAATATGTAAGCCTAGACATATTTCATGGGTTTATCATAACAAGAAATGACAAAGAGTCAACTATAAATATAAACCATTAATAAATTATACTCACTTTGTAACTTTCCAAGTCTAAACAAATTTGAGGAATCAATTATTACTCTCTTGAGACATTCCACAAAGGATACATATATGAAAAATTCTCAAAGGAGAATCCCTAGATCCAAGTTTAAATACATATGAAATTCAAAGTTTCATGGTGTTAAGGGTAAAAATTCAAGCATTGAATTTTATATTGATCATTAGGTTACACACACACACACACACACACACACACACACTCACAAATGATAAAAATACAAGTAGTTTGAGACTTCTTTGGAGTATTAGATCATAGGCAATGCTCAACAATAGTATGGGGAACAGTTGAGGGTTGTTAAAACAAAAATAGTAACCCATTTTTTAAGGGCCATCATCTTGTAGTAAAAAACATGACCAAGGTTTGGACAAAAGGAAAAGGAAAAAAAATATCAACACACATGGTTGAAGTTAAACACACATAAAGGATCATCTACTGATGTAGTGAAACATTACCAAAACTTATAGACTTACAAAACATATAGGGACACTACTAAGATAACCTATATAGTTTTGGTTTCCACATGCATCAAACTATACTGGTAACATTCAAGAAGGGTTTGAGTCATTATTTTCTATTTGAGTTGTGACAAAGAACATATAGAGAATTTTTAGACATGATAACATTTTTTGTAAGTGATAGAACATCATAATAAAAGTAGACTTATACCATCTTGCTTTGTCAATTCTAAATATTCTAAGTGAAATATCTATCTTTCCTTTCCAATTCAGATTTGTATGTTATTTCTATATTTTACATAATCTGAATTAGCCCAAATTTTTAGGACACATTAAATCCAAAATAAGTAAAATACTAGTTAGCAAACTTAACTAGTACTTGCAAAAAAACTCTACTCTATTTTTTTGGGCTTTATTCATGTGAATTTTTGGGCATAACACTTGGTAATAGAGCATGGTTTCAACACTAAGAGCTTTGGGTAGTGTTAGTCAGTTCCTCTTCGTCCACATCAATTTTTTTTTCAAATTATGTTGGTGTAGTATGTCTCACTAAAGATGCAAGCATAACACACAAGAAGAGGAGGCAAGCATAGTACACAAGAAGAGGTTTAAAATTTTTTATGGAAACAAGCCACATATTATTTAGGCCAGGAAATAAATGGTTAGTGTCCTTCAGGATTCAAGTCTCTACACAAATATATTCTAAGAGACATTGATATCTTAGGGTAGAGATAGGAAATATCATCCAAAATCTCATAAGACTTTATCCTCTAATTTTTTTTGATTCCATAGACTACCTTAGAGTAGAGGCTTATAATTTGATCTTGGTTAGTTGTTTTGGTCTCATCACCTATGAGACCAATGCTAAGGTTCATTAGAGACTCACCTACTTATGGACATAATTAAGGTTTTCTGAGACTATGAGGAGCAGAATATTTTTGGCATAATTTTTTCATTAATTTCAATTTTATGCCATTAATGTAAAGTGTGTTGTCATTCATGTCTTGATTCATTTAGTAAATATGCATGGTGAGTGGTCTTTGAGGTATGAATGAGTGAAGATTGATGTCCAAGTAAGTAAGGATAGTTGAGGCATCATCATTAGGTTGTCAAAGATAACCAATGGTTAAGGTTGTTGCTCAGTGTTTTCTTTATTGTTGGAAGTCTTGTGTCAATATTGGTGTTACTCTAATAAAGGATAATCAAGGTAAGTTGTCAAGTGTTTGAGCCTTGTGGTGTATTGAGAAGGTATGATCATAGGATGCCTAGTCTTGTGCATAAAGAGTCATATTGGAACAGTGAGTTAGATGTTCTCAGGCCCATAAAGGCTATATAAGTTTGATATCAAGTATCTTTGGGGACAATGTGGCTTGTGAAACTTAGTTATGGTATGAAGAGTCCTTTATAAAGGCATAAACTTGGTTTCATGATGAGATAATGTTATATAAAGATGTTTCACATTGTTCAAACCTGATAATGATTGTATAACATGAGAGTGAGATTATGATCATGATATTGAGGTGTTGATAACATGAAAAGAGGCATGAAGGTCAAATGCTTGAGTTGCCTAAGACTAGTCATGGCATGTAGAGACCTTATGACAAGGTATAATTATGATGACTTAGTGAGATAAGTGCACACAAAAATGAGTGATTGCATAAGGTTTATTTAACATGCATAAGAGGTATTGGATCACTTAAGATAGTTACAAGGTAAAGCCTATGAAGGTAAGTACTTCAATCTAAGTCTATAACTAGATTAGTTATAGACCCTACCTGACCTAATGAGGTGTCATTAGGTATTATAAAGACATATGAATAATTTATGGTAGTGTTTGAGCATGATAATACATTTTATGACATTTATATGATGTTTTTACAATTTGGACAATGGTTAGAAGTTCAGTTTCAAGGCCTAAGGTGACTTGCAAATTAAGGCCTAGAGAATAAAGAGAGAGATGGTGACCATATGGGTTATCAGGATCAGTTTCCAAAGAAATAATGAGAAGTTGAGAATTTATAGTGGTGTGATAGGTTGTATTAGGTGTGTTTACCAATTTTTAGGTCAAATTTTTCAAGAAAAGTCATGAAAAGTGGTTTTGATGTTTCTTAAGTGCACAAAATGAAGGGTTCCCAACTTGACAAGGACTTTCAAGTGTTCATTGGCATGTGTAACCTCTACATGGGAACCTTAGATATTAATTATATATGGGTAAGGGACCTATATAATATTTCAATGAATTTTTTTCATAAATGAGGGGAAATCCTTTATGAACAATCATTAACACCAAAAATAGTGTTAGCCCTTTCTAAAACCCTAACAATGACCCAATGTGAAAGATATTGTTCTAAAGTGACCAAAATGGATTGGAATGGATATATAAGTGATTATATGTTATATTAATCTCTACCAATCACCTCTATGTGTGATTAGTTTTTTAGGTGAGTGAGTGGACCCTACAAGAAAGGCCTTGCTTATCATAAATTTATTGTAACAATCAGATTTGACCAAGTCAAAGTTAATAAATGGATGGAGGAAAAATATTGAGAATTTTATATGATTTACATGGTGTTTTATGATCAGGTTATATCCTTTAGGTATGAAAAATTTGTCATACAAGTTGACCTATTGCTAATAGACTTAATGGTGCAGATGGTGAAAAAACTAGGCAAAAGTGAGAAGTTGATTAGGGATGTGTTATCATGGATTAGGGATGAATTTAATCACATGAATATGTTTTTAAATACCTTAAATACATTTTAATATTTAATATAATATTTTTATATCATTTTATATGACAAAATGTTTCTTATAAGTTGACTTATCCAATTTTGATGTGCATGTGAGGAGAGAGGTCCAGAGATTGGTCTATATGTCTAATATTTTCCATTAGACCTTAGTGTTTTTGTGTTTGTATATGTTTTAAATATATTTAATGATAATATTAATTCATAATAAGTATTTAAATTTTTTTACATAGGTGTTGTAATTCAAGGTCATCATGATAGATCTTTAAGGGAAACTGGCAATTTTGAGTGAATAAGGTACAATGATGAGTTTTAAGCCTTGTCTTCTAAATTAAAGTTTATAATGAATATGGTGATGTTTATTTATAAATATATGACCTATAAATTCTTTTTATAATGTTTTATATTTATTTTTAGAGGATGAAACATTAAATCCAAAATGGCTTGTCTAGCTGAATAAGGTTTGAGAGAGAGAAGGTCAACAAATTGGTCTGCAAGACAAATAGTTTCCATTAGATATTATGATATTTTGGTGTAAGTTTTTATAAGGATGTTTTATTGTGATTTTAATTAATTTTATGACCTTTAGTGTGTTTCTTTAGGTTTCATGAGTTCCATTTTCCATGACTATGTTTTGAGGCTAGTTGGTAGTTCTGAGTGGGTTACTTACAGAGAAGAATTTGAGCTTGTCTACCCTAAGTTGAAGCATACAATGAATTTTTTTATTACCTTTAGTTCATGATTTTTATGTATATGTGAATTTTTTCATGGTTTTTCATAAAAATTATGTTTATGCTTCAATTATTCAAGACAAATTTTTTATGTATGCACAAGCCTATTGTGAATAGTGTTTTGAAAAGGAGTTCAAGTGGTAGTTGGAACTAAAAGATGTTTTGGACCTAAAGAGAAGTCAAAAAATTTATATTTGAGTTTAATATGAGGTTTTAATTATATTTATGTATTTTTTAATCATTTTAATAGATATAAAGTGTAATGTGCTCTAATGAAGGCCTAATGGAATTAGGTCTCCTTAAGGCCTAAAAAGAGGTTTTGGTCCTATATACTATGACTAACATATTTTATTTTTTGATTCATGTTTGGAGTGTGTTATAATACATATTATAATTTTAATACTTGTGTTAAATTTTTATGGATTACCAAGGTGTGTGAGAGCAAGTGACTTGTATAAGAACAAGACTAATTAGGCCTATTTGAAAATATATGAGAAAAAAAAGTGTTCAAGTGAATAAAAGAGAAAAAAGAGAAGCAAAAGGAGGTCATGTAGAAAATAAAATGGGTGTATAGAGATATTAATGAATATATAACATAGTTTATGATTATGTATATCAAGGTCATATGACCTAATTAGTCTTGAAGAGACCTAGTAGAGTGAAGAAACCTAGAGGTAGTTTTGAGAGGAATAAAAGTGTATGAAGATATGAAGAAAAGGCCCATCATATATTGAAGATTGCAACATGGAAATTATGGAAGGAAAAAATTTACTTGGATGAGTGGGTGCTTGGTCAAGAGGTGGATGAGTTGGTGTTGAGTCACTAAGGGAGTTGGTGTTTCCTTTCAAGTGGGTGCTTGATAAAGACTTTGTCAAGTTGGTGCTTGTTAGACTCGGGTTCGTGCTCCAAGCTAAGTGGGATCTCAACTAAATTTTATTAATTATTTTATGGGATTAGGTTTCCAAGCTATGGTTAGTGGGTTTTATTACCCATGAGGGTTTCCCACTTAGATGTTGTGTGTATATTCTCTTTACTATGTTGCTAGACTAGTTGCTCATATGATGATATTGCTTGATGAATGATTAGAAGATCTATTGAAGTGAATGTAAAAGTTTATAAGGACACTGATTCACACCCCCACTCCCTCTCAATACTTCAGCTTCCAAAAATTGGTATTAGAGCTTGGACCTTTGAGATAGGCCTAACAACCTAAAGGTGATCCTAAGAAGCACAAGCTTAGATTGTGATGATGATAGTATTTATCATGATAGTAATGATGATCTACAAAATAATGATGGTTCTAACATAATTGACTGAGAAGAAGAAGGATGACAAGGTGAGTCATGATCAACTCATAAACCAAGGTGGGTTATTTGCTACTATAGAACATAATTCAAATTTTAAAGAACATCAAGAGTATTCTTTTCCATCTTAGAAGGATTATGTACAATCCAGGTCAAAGGTCAAGCCTAAGTTGACAGTCAATTCTAAAAGGAAATTGAAGAATTTTCAATCTTGTGAGAGTATGGAGATCTATGAATCTCCTGAATTTGCATTGTTATATCATCATATGGAAGGAGAGACTCCATTAGGCTTCATAGATATACTCATCAATAAGTGGAAGCATGGTGGATGCTTCTTGAGCTTTGATAGGTGTTGTATGGTATGAAGACATGTTGAATATTATTGAGTCTGAGCTTCAAGTATGATCTTTTGGCATGTTAAGAGGTAATTTTTTGGTATCTAGGTGTAGTTGTGCTTGATCTATGTTGGATCATGGTTGTGTAGTTCTCTATGATATTTCTTGGTCAAGTAGTTGTTTTGAGGTTGGTGTCTAGGTGAGATCAATAGTGCAATGGGTAGTAAGTTATGTCAATACACATAAAAGTGTTGCATTGATAAGAATTTTCATAAGTGGTGTGAGCATGGAAGGCACAGTTTAAGGTGGTGAAGGTGATCAAGTGCATTAGAGGCTTAAGTCTTGTCATGGTATGGTAGAATTATGGGAGCAATGATATGCATGATATCTTCAAATTGAGATTATTGATAATTGTCTTATCTATTGATTGGTAATCAAAAATTGATATCAAGGAGCATCATGTGAAGATGCATCTTGAATAAGATAGATATCAAAGGTGAATAGAGACAATTGGTAGAGTACAGTTGGTAATGATAAGGTGCATGAAAGAGTTGACATGATGAGGTTTGTGCCATGATGGCTTGAGAAACATGAATGAGATAGATTGATGTAAGAAGAAAAATTGAGATATCATATGGACATGACATGAGTGATCATTGCTCCAACATGGAGGAATAAATTATTTGCTTGGATCAATATCGTTTAGTGTAGATAAACCTAATTGACATGGTGGAAAATTGCTGATTATAGAGATGTTTTGATTTTTCTAAGCATTTAAAGATGGCCTTTGGGTCATGGATCATAGGTGTATATGCTCAATAAGCCCTGGTTGTGTGAGGTGAAGTGATCAAGTAAGATAGAAGTCTAGAAAATAGTGAACTAGGTGTTTTACAAACCTAATGAGCAATGAACTAATAAAATATGAGTTGTCATATTGTAGATGGATTAGATAATTCATGAGCTTCAAGAATAGGTGTGTAGGATAGAGAAGATATGCAAAATCATAAAGACAAGTTGGATGTTTTTGAAGCTTGAACAAAAAATGAAGCTGGATATCATTCATCTTTGTAGCATCAAGGTACATAAAGGAAGGTAAGAATTCTTGTATATCTAAGTCAATTTGAATAAGATCTTTGACAAATAAGAACAAATGGGATAGCCTAGTGAGTTTGAGTCATAACAATCATGTCAAGGAAAAATATGGTCTTGTGATCAGAGTTCATTTAAATACTAGGCTTGAAAATGAATGGTTTTAGGAATTATAGTATGTATGATCCTTTGTCATTAATGTCAAAGGGGGAGAAATGTTCATGGGAAAATACTAGTTTGAGGGAGAAGATATTGATAAGATTGTAATGTGTTTTTCCATCAATGATAAAAGGGGGAGTTTTTTGGCATAATGTTGTCATTGATGTCAATCTAATAATATTAATGTCAAAATTTGTTGTAATTGATGTCTAGATGCATCTGGTAAAGATGCATGTTAAGTGGTCTTTGAGGTATGCATGAGTGAAGATTGATGTCTAGGTAATCAAAGATAGTTGAGGCATCAACATGAGGTTGTCAAAGATGATCAATGGTCAAGGTTGTTTCTCAGTGTTATCTTTGTTATTTTACGGATTATGGTATTATTGGTATTTCTCTAATGAAGGATAATCAAGGTAAGTTGTAAAGTGTTTGAGCCTTGTGGTATATTGAGAATGTATAAGCATAGGATGCCTAGTCTTTTGCATAAAGAAGAATAGTGGCACAAAGATTTGGATTTTATTAGGCATATAAAGGGTATATAAGTTTTACATCAAATATCTTTGATGAAAAGGTGGCTTTTGAAGCTTAGTTATGGTATGAAGAGTCCTTACGTAAAGGCATAAGTTTGGTTGCATAGGGAGATAAGGATGTAAAAGGATGTTTGACATTATTAAAACATTAAAGTTATTGTATGACATGGAGTGAGATGATGATAATGATAGTGAGGTGTTGATAACATGAAAAGAGGCATGAAGGTCAAATTCTTGAGTTACCTAAGATTAGTAATGGCATGTAAAGACCTTATGAGAAGGTATAAGTATGATGAATCAGTGAGATAAGTGCACAAAGACATGAGTGATTGTGTAAGGTTGATTGAGAATACATAAGAGGTATTGGATCACTCAAGATATTTTTAAGGTGAATCCTATAGGGGTAAGTACTTCAGTCCAAGTCTGCAACTAGACTGGTTCTAGACCCTGCCTGACCTAATGAGGTGTCATGAGGTATTGTCAAGAAATATGAAGAATGTATATCAATTTTGATCATGATAATATGTTTTATGACATGTATAGGAGGTTTTTACATCTTGTACAGTGGATGTAAGGTCATTTTCAAGGCCTAATGTGACTTACAAATCAAGGCCTAGAGAGAATAGAGAGAGATGGTGACCATATGGGGTATTAGGATCAGTTTTCAAGGTGAGAATGAGAATGTAAGAATTTTTAGTGGTTTGATAGGTTTTAGTAATTTTTTTTACTAAGTCTAACATCAAATTTTACAATAATTCGCATGAAAAGTTTTTTTGAGGTTTCTCAAGTGTATAAAATGAAGGGTTTTCAATCTGAGAAGGACTTTCAAGTGTTTATGGGCACATGTAACCTCTACATGGGAACCTAAGATATTGAGGATATATGGGTAAGGGTCTTATATAATATATCCATGAATTATTTTTGTAAATGAGGTGAAATCCTTTATGAATAATCATTAACACCAAAAATAATGTTAACCCTCTCTAAAACCCTAACAATGACCTGATGTGAAAGATATTGTTTTAAAGTGTATATAATGGATTGGAATGGATATATAATTTATTTTAGGTTGTATTAATCTCTTAAATTAACCTCAAATTGTGATTTTTTTGTCGGGTGAGTGAGTGGACCCTATAGGAAAGGCCTTATTTCTTGAAAATTTGTTGTAGTAGTCAGAGTTGACCAAATCAAAGTTGTTAAATAGATGGAGGATAAATATTGATACTATTATTTTATTTCCATTATTTTTTATGATCAGGTTATATACTTCATGTGTGAAAAATTGGTCATACAAGTTGACCTATTGCTAACAAACCTAATAGTGCAAATAATGAGAAAACCAGGCAAAAGTGAGAAGTTGATTAGGGATGTGTTATCATGGATTAGGGATGAATCCAATTGCATTAATATGTTTTTAAATAATTTTAATAAATTTTAATATTGGATATAATATTTATATATCATTTTATATGACAAAATGTTGCTCAGAAGTTGACTTTCTGGTTTTGATGTGCCTGTGAGGAGAGAGGTCCAGAGATTGGTCTATATGTCTAATATTTTCCATTAGAACTTAGTTTTTTTGTGTTTGGATATTTTATTAATATAAATAAGGATAATATTAATAAATAATAATTATTTTAATTTTTATACACAATTTTTTGAATTCAAAGTCATCATGAATGATATTTAAGGGAAACTGAAAATTCTGAGTGAACAAGGTACATTGATGAGTTTGAAGCCTTATCTTCTAAATTTAAGTGTATAATTAATATGGTGATTTTTATTGAGACATATATGACCTATAAATTATTTTTATGAAGTTTTATAGTTATTTTAATATGTTTAAACATTAAATCCAAAATGGCTTGTCTAGTTGAATAAGGTTTGAGAGAGAGAAGGTCAACCGAGTGGTCTGCAAGACTAATAGTTTCCATTAGATATTATGATATTTTTATTTTATTTTTTTATAATTATTTTTTATTATAATTTTAATACCTTTATTTTCTTCCTTCAAGTTTCATAATTTTAATTTTCCATGGTTGTGTTTTGAGGCTAGTTGGTAGTTCTAGGTGGGCTACTTGTAAAGAACAGTTTTAGCTTGTATACCTTGAGTTGAAGCATATAATGAAGTTTTTGATGACCTTGATTTGATGAGATTTATTAATATTTTATTTTTTACCATTTTTATTTATAAAAATTTTGTTTATGCTTTAGTTGTTTAAGACATATTTTTTATGTATGTACAAGCCTATTGTGAACGATGTTTTGAGAAGGGGTTCAAGTGGTGGTTGGATATAAAAGATGTTGTGGAAATAAAGTGAAGTTGGATAAGGTATATTTTAATTCATTATGATTTTTAACTACTATATGTGTAGTTTGGAAGCATTTAAATAAAGACAAAGTGTAATGTGCTCTAATGAAGGCCTAATGGGATTAGGTATCCTTAAGGCCTAAAAGAGGTTTTGGTCCTATATACTATGACTAACCTATTGTATTATTTTATTCATGTTCAAAACATGTTATAATACCTATTTTAAGGGTAATATAATTTTTCAAGTTTTTATGTATTACCAAAGTTTGTGAGATCAAGTGACTTGTATAAGAGCAAGACTAATTAGGCCTATTTGAAAATATATGAGAAACAAAGTGTGCAAGTGAATAAAAGAGAAAAAAGAGGTGATGTAGATAATAATAGGGTTGTATAGATATAGTCATGAATATATAATATAAGTTATGAACATGAATATCAAGGTCATATGACCTAATTAGTCTTGAAGAGACCTAGTAGATTGAAGAAACCTAGAGGCAATTTTGTGAGGAATAGAAGTGTATGAAGAGTTGAAGAAAAGGACCATCATCTATTTAAGATTGAAAAAAAAAATATGGAAGTTATAATTTTAATTGGTTGAGTTGGTGCTGAGTCACTAAGGGAGTTGGTGCTTCCTTGCAAGTGGGTGCTTGCTAAAGACTCTATCACGTTGGTGCTTGATAGACTAGGGTTGGTGCTCCAAATTGAGTGGGTGCTCAACTAAATTTGATTAATTATTTTATAATACTATTTTTCCATGCTATGGTTAGTGATTTTTATTCCCCATGAGGGTTTCTAACTTATATGATGTGTGTATATTCTCTTTACTATGTTTCTTGACAAGTTGTTCATATGATGATGTTGCTTAATAAATGATTAAAATATGTATTGAAGTGAATGTAAAAGTTTATAAGGACACTGATTCACACCCCCCCTCTTAATCATTATCCTTCCAACAAATCTCCATTAAGGTGTTCTAATGTCAAGTTGGGGCCACCAAGGCCAAGTTGTCCATTAGCTCACTAGTTAGTTGTTGTATCCTAGATTTGGATGGATTCACCACCACTCTAGACATACTCATAGTACATTTAAGAATCTATGAGTTAGTTTTGGGAATGAATTGGATTTTTTATAATTAAATTATGTTTTATTTTCACAAAAATAGCATATAGTGATATGATGATCTTAGATTCAAGATGGTTATTTCAAGGGTCTAACAACCCATCTCCCTTCATATGAAATCTATGATGCAACTCAAATAGAATATGCGAAAGGAATGATCAACGTTTTTTTTTATCAATTTTAATGATAATTGAGAGGATGAATAATATAATATTACATTGTATGATCACCTCATTATTCATGACATTACTAATGCTTTACATGTGAGTTGTCTATAATTCCATCTAAGAAAATTGAATTTAGGATTGACTTGGTCCTTGGGGTTGACCTGATTTATAGAGGACCATACTATATGGAAAAAGTATTTGTGTGAAATTAAGATGATATTAGATGATTTTTTATATAAGGTCTTTGTTTGTCTTGATTTTTTCCTATGGGAAGTGCTTATCTTCTTTATAAATTATAAGTATGGATACCTTTGACTGGGCATTGTGAGTTCACAATTGTACATTTTGGGTTGATTTATGCCCCAACATTATTCATGGTCTACATAAATGGATTTTAAATATCTTCCTAAAAAACTTATGTTTATCTTCTTACTTAATATTTTATTCCAGTCACATGGCAATAAGGAACACAGACCACTTGCACCAAGTTTTGTAAGTTTTTCTTGAGGACAGATTGTTTGGAAACCTATGCAAGTGTGAATTTTTCCAGATCAAGGTATAATACGTCGGGCATATAATTTTTGAGGAGGATATATTATTAGACTCCTTAAATATCCATGCCATATTTGAGTGAATAAAACCCATGAGTGTTATTGGCATACATGGTTTCATGAGGTTAGAGGGATTTACTTCACACTTTAAAAATATTCATTGCATAAAAGTTAATGTGGGAATGTAGGACAAAGGTTTTATTTAATAAGGGAATTTAAATATAATTATTTTAATACACCATCAAACATGCTTATAGAGCTTCCAAAGTCAGTGGAAACTATTAGAGTAATAATCTAGTGTTACGTTTAAATTGGGTCTTAACCTAAGTTAGTTATACCCTATCAGTGTAGGTTTTTTCCCATTATGTGATTTTACCTACACTATGTTATTTAGCTTACTTAGGTTTATTTTAGGTCATTAGTGAAATATAATCCCACATGCATGAGGATTTTGGGACATGGATATCTTTCACTTATATATATATATATATATATACACACACACACACACACACCTTTCCTTTGCTTTTATGGCTAATGAGATTATGATCAAATTTTGAATGCTTTTTTATACAACCTTTTTTTTGTGAGACAAACTTCTTTCATTTGAAGGTTATGAGATTTCACTCCATATAGGTTATTCATGAATGTTTCATTGTTCATTCGATCATGGTGTAATCTAACATGGTATTAGATCTATTATGACATCCATTTTCTATTTGAATCTTGGTGAGATCCTTGCATTGCATTCTTGTTATTTTTATTGAATTTAATTTTTAAGGGTTTGATAGGGTTTATAGAAAAAATCTTGAAAATCTGATCATCAGAGTCTTCAGATGAAAAATAGACAACACCATTGAATTTGGAGGGTGTCAAAACCTTAAGATTGGTTATAAACATGATCTATTTTTGTAACAACCATTTTTTAGGGTTTCAAGTATTTTTCTTAGTTTTCACACATCCATAACATCATATTATTCAATCATAAAATAGCTTCTAAGTTTTGAAAAATACTAAGTGGGTCCTTGCCAGTTTTACAGAAGGATGTACTAATTTTCCAAGATTTGGGTTCTTTTTGTAGGTTTTTCTCCCACTTAGGTCCTTTTTTAGCAAAATATGAAACTTAGAGTTCTTTTTTGACCTTGGATATCATCTTCTATTCATGCCCACATGTACATAGTTTTTCATGCATTTGTGCCCAATTAGGCCTGATTTCCCAATCCTTAATTTTCTTTTGTACACCAACACAGTTGATCTTGCACATGCAACTTCATGCCTTCATGTCTACACAAGCCTAAACACCTAGCCTTCTTCTTTGTGATGATGTGACCACTCCCACACATTCACATTCATGTCTTTGTAAGTTGATAAACTATCCTCACCCCATGCATTGATGTTATATCCCTCGCATGCACGTCTTCATGTGTTCATGCTTACACAGGCTAACTAGATGGTCTCACCCCATGCATCAACATAGTCACTCCCAAAAGTGTACCCTTTGCATTTTATGCACCTATTTAGTCATATCCATATGTATTTATTATCTATCCTTTCCCCATACACACACATGATGATGGTCTAGAGGATGCCAAATTTAACCCTGCATGTTGTGACACTATTCATTTGTAAAATTAGGGCATTTTTTGGATGATGTCACTCCCCCATCAATCATATCAATAAAAGGAAGGGAGAGAACTCAAAAAAGGTTTTAAACCCCTATTCATATGGAAAATAAGCCCCTACTCACCTCCAATCCAAAAATGCTTAACTTTTACTCAAAATAAGCTTAAGTTTTTCTTGAGAAAGTTGATGCAAAAAAATTCCACCACTATTTTCACTCATAATTTTCTATGTGAGTAGGTTTTCAAATATTCATATTGTATAGTAATATTACAAAGCAAATTAGTCCATGATTTAGTAGAGAAAACCCCAAAATAAATATAAAGGATACAATGTGCTAAGCCTACTCCTTCAAGGGGTTTTGCTAAGGAAAACTAAGAGCTATTTAAGAAAGGCATATACCATCAAAATTCTAAAGATTTTACATCCTTCCAAGAGAGGCCAAAAAGTGTGATTTTCCATGGATTTGGTGCTCCAATTCTTTGTCAATGAAGAGTATCATGATCCTCCATCATTTCCTAATGCACCAATGGCTTAGGCTCATGAATTTAATCAACATGTGCAAATAGATGAAGTTTGTCTATTGCAATTTTTGCATAATAAGTTTGCGTGAATGAAAATTAAAAATGGTGGTCTTGGTCCTCTTATTTATAGTTTTTTTAAAATGATCAAAATCAACCATGATCATCCATCCAAGATGTGTGGCCATGGATCAATTCAATTTTGGAGGGACAAGCCATAAATATCTCCATTAATATTTGGAAGAACGGGTCATTACTGAGGTATGGGAGGGCTTAAACCTAATATTTATTTCATTAATGGATTATGGATGCTACCCCACTGATGATGTCATACGATGATGCAAAATTAAAGAATGGATTTCCAATTACTAGATTTTCAATAATTTCCATGGATTTTTCACTTATGCCCTTGATTTGGTTTAATTTGCTTAATTGGGTTTAATTAATTTTTTGTAATTTTTTGGAAATTGGTTGTTCACTTAATCAAATGAGTCAAAATTTCAATTTACTAAGTCATAATTTGGCTAGAGTATAATTAGAATACGGTACAATTGCATATAGAATAATTTCCCATTTAGATCATTGTTGAAGTCAAATAACACATACATGTGACATGTGTTTTCGATTTATAAGAATTCAATGGTGTAAAGTGTCATTTTTCATGGTCATAATTTGACTCAAAGTGATTTGAGAAAAGATAAAAATCACATAAAATGCATTGCCTTGTTCAAGGATACATTAGCCTACATCAACACATGTATGTGACAAGCTCGAACCATTAAACATGTTTTTGTGATTTTGGCCCATATTGTGCATTTTGGCCCAAAATGTTGTTTAGATTGACAATTTTAACACAATATTGATGGGAATTGGATGTCTACACATATCTTTTGATAGGTAACTTAGATTTGAGTGTCATCTTCTTCAAAAATGCTTATTTTTTCATGATCTATTAGACCCTCTACAGCTTCCTATTTTTTACATATTGTACCTCTTGTACATATTATCGATTGAGTCAACATACCTCTATTTATTTGTACTTATGCTTCGATTAATCAAGACAGATTCTTGACTGTGTTTGACATCTATATGAGCATGATTGTATTTTCACATTAAGGGGGCTCAATTCTAATAATTTTGAGGGGGGTATGTATGGTGCTATATATTATTTGATGTATCTTCTGCACATTTTTATTTTTTACATTATGTTGATTCCTATACTTACTACTCATTTGGATGCATTATTGACTGGTATGATGTCCTCTTCATGAGCATGCATAGTTCTTATAGCTAGGGGGTCATTGAAGTTGTTTTGTGCAGTTTTGAACTTATGTGGTGTCTTATCTAAATCATATTGACTTCATTTGAGAGATACTTGCATAAAAAAATTAATTTTACATAAGTGGTTCTTCTTAGAAAGAAAAATTATGTTTATTGGCATGATTACATGAAACATTTATTCACAAAAAAATAAAAGAGTCATATTCCATTCCTATATGGACAGATTCCTACTCCCATTGATTATAACAAATAGATTAAGAGGGATAACACTTGTGATAAGGTTCATGGTAATTTTTTGTTGCACATTTCACATGATCTATATCACCATGTTCAGCTCACCATTTGTCGCAACACTATTTGGAGCATCCTTTAGTCCCTTTAAATCTATTGTGTTAGTTTTGTTGTCTATGGATCGAGATAGTGCTTTCTAAACTCTTACTATTTGATATGCATTTATGTATACCAATCATCTCTTTAGATCTATTGTAATAGTTTTTTCATTTATGGATTGAGATAGCACTTTATAAATTTTATCCACATTTGATGGGACATTGATAATCGACTCTATCAAACCAATTTGTGGCTTATTGTATCCTATGTTTATTATTTGATCAAATGTAATTTTAATTATAATAAGCCTTTCTTCAAGATCTGTTAACATGCCAACAAATTGCAATCACTTGTTTAATTTAATATTAATGGGTGTTACAAATGTAAGAATATTTCCATCTCTTAATAATTGATTCCATTTTAAACATATTTTTTTCTTCGAGTGGCTTTGTAATTTGGAAGTAATTATTTGCATGCATTATTTTTGGAAAGATTAAAATGTTTCATATTATAGACACCTAAAACTGGCCGCATGATAACCTCCAATCAGGCTTTTGGCTAATTTTCACCTAAAATGCATAATTTGTCCTAAAAACACTAAAACACATTAAATGATGTGAAAATAACATATTCAAATGCTGATTTTGGCTAGGGTATCCCTAAATGGGGTAATGCAATTTATGGGCCAACTAATTTTGATCAGATCATTTCAAGTCAAAATGCCAAATTTGCACTTGGGTGCTCTAGATTGCTCTTTTCTATCAAATCTTCTACACAAGATGCATGCCTTGGTTATTTTTTGTCAGTATCATCCTAAATGGGATAATGGTTCCAATGCATCTGACATGGACTTCTAATTCTAATCTAGTCAAATTTTGGACCAATAACAAGGCATTCTGATCAATTTGGATAATTTGTACACAAAGTGCTTAATCATGTTTAAGAGCTAATTAACCCAAATCAAGGCCTAATTAATAATTTCATGGAAACTTGTTGAAAAATTATTTTTGGAAATGAATATCTGCATCATTAAGTGACCTCATTTCTTAGGAAGACATTCCTAGGCCATAAATACAACAAATATCAGGATTCATGCCCTCCATGCCTCATCAATGTCTTCCATGATGCCCTCCATGCCTTTTAATTGCCCCTTATTTTAATGTCATGATGAGGATAATTACAAACTTAATTCCAAAAATTGAATTAATCATCAACCACACATCTCAATATTGAGATGGATAGTTGAGGTTGATTCTGATCAAATTCAAAAATCTATAAATAGGAGGCCTCACAACATCATTTTTAAGCTATTTTAGTGCAAAGTTATTATGCTCAAATATCTTCAAAGCTTTCTTGATGAAAATTTATAATTCCAAATTGATTCTATTCCAAGCCAAGCCACAAGCCAAAGGTGCCAAGTAGAGATGGAGGTATCCAAGCTTCCATTGCTAAGAACTTTATGAGCACAAGCCAAGCAAGCCACCACTAAAAAGGCATTTGGAGAATCCAAGGAAGGTGAAGGAACTCTTGTATTTGATCCCTTGCTTTTTGGTTGTGTTTTTCATTTGCTTTTGTTAACTAAACTCTCCCTAGTGTCTAGGCCTAGAGATTTTATGTTATTAGTGTGTTTATTTCACTTTGTTTTCATTTTGGAGCTAACACCATACTAACCATTCTCTCTTGAGTCAAATTATTAGATCACATAATGGCACACCTAGTGGGACAAGACACATCCCACACATGAAGGAGATCCTTTTACAACTCTAAAATATTTATTTGAGCCTTTAAAACTCTTGCAAATTGATTTTCTAACTTTATTTTGCTATTTTTGGTTTCCACAGTTTTTACATAGTAACCAACATCAATAGAAATATTGACATAGGTTAGATCTTGGTTGGTCGTAATTGACATCAGTGGTAATAACTGACATAAATCAATGTGTTTTTCCAAAAACATAGACCTGAGAGTCATTTTTCCAAAGTTTGTTATTTCAAACTCAAAAGAGCTTCAAAGCTAAAGGACATGCTAACATTTTTGCTATAGGACCAAACTTGATATTTGCTCAAAACATGTTTAAATCACTTTTGCATGGTCAAAAATCAATTAGGAACCTTGTTTTTAATGTTTAACAAAGAATTTAAGTGTTTTTGGTGAATGTTTTTCAAATTTTACAACTAAGACCAAGGGGTCAAATGAACACCACCAAACATTTCATTTGGGTCTAAAAATTAACACACTTGTCAATTTTTGTTTTCAATAGTTTTTTACTTAGGTTTTATATGGAAAAAATAAGAATGTTGTGTGTATGTTCTTCTATTTGTTCCCTATAGGGAACCATTGGAATCAAAACTTCCATTCCTATTACAAGTAGCCTAGTTTAAGGCTTAAAAAGAAATTTGTCTAAAGCACTCCCCAAAAATTCATCAAAGTTTTGGTGATCTATAAAATTACCCTAAAGTCTTTCTACTTTCATGCTTTATTTATTCATGCATCTTGGCTTGCGAGGGGGACTTCATCACCTCCCACAAGTTCTTTAGGGAAGCTTTGACTCAGGGTTTCACCTCTCGACATTAACTTTATTTGGCTCCTTTCGAGTTGCACATGGGACATAGTGGCACTTTGGACAGCACACTACACTGAGCAAACAACAAGATGTAGTGGTTGAAAAAAGGACTATACCTTTTTACAACAAGCCAAGTGATATGAATCCAAAATCTATGCTTTTTTTTTTACATTGTTTGGCATGAAATTCATTGTGAAATTGATTCCCCTAGATATTTTAGAAACTTGTTAGATTTTAGACAAATCCCCACTTATCGTGGAAGTATTATTGGTGTAAGGTACACCTCAAAGTCCATGTTGCAGTACTATCATTTGAGAGAAGGAGGGTGTAAAAACCTGACTATATAATGTGAATTTACTTTTGGATGAACACTTAAAATCCTCTCAAATGATGTATATTGATAGATTCCAATAATACCAAGCAACCTTGTCAGTTTAGAATCTAAGGGTGATTAGTTAGTTGGTCTTGTTCTAGTTTAAAGTCTTATTTGGAGTCAAAACTTGGTGTAAACAAGCAATCTAAACCAAACATATAGTCCAAATTTTCCTTTAAACAAAGAGGCATTATGTTGCCCACATGAGATCATCAATTTTCCTTGTTCAAAATTTCATAAAAAGCTTGAGAGTCATATCATCCACTTTGGCACAGATATGCTACCCAATTGAGTCTAGACCTTTACCAACATTGTTTAAGTCCTCATTTATAATCCAAATTCAGAATTACACCTTTATAAGTTCATAGTGTTGATTTGTTGAGTGGGTTCACCATTTTAACTAAAATTGAGGGAACTTAGGTTTAATTTCCAATTTGGGATGAAGGCCATTTAAGACTCATAATAATTATCATCACTTGATAGACTTAAGCCATGTTGTGTTAAACACTTACACTTTAAGTCTATACACCACCACATTTTTAGTTAAGAAAAGTAGTGTTATGCTGTTAGAATTGTGGAAAAAGTCTTTACCTTAGAGAGTTTTAAAAAAAAACTTTTTGTCACACCTTTTGGGTAGTGTAGCATCATTATGCTACCCAAATAATTTTGAACATTATTTCATAGACCCTCTTGCATAGAGTTCCAAATTTGTTCCTACATTTTTAGACCAATTTGAGTGTACTTTTGTGATCTTTTGTCTAAAACAGTTATACCATTCACCTTTGTCTAGCCTATTTGTCAAAAGAATCATGTTTTATACCATTATTTATGAGAAAATAAACTATTGCTAAAAGTGCCTTTTGTTTCATACCTTATACCTAGTTGATCAAGTTCATGACCAAGAATCGAATGCCTAGTGTTTGTTAGAAGTGTTTCAAATCCATTAGATTAAAACTTTCATATATTTTCAAAGTCTATCTTTTGACATTATTTGGCCAAGAGTCCTCGCACATGCCTTTTTTGAGCCTAGATTTTGACATCATGTTTGGCCAAAAGACCTATAAACTTTTAAAAATCCTAGATTAGACTGATTTGAAACACTTCAACCTTAGAGTTTGGTATTTTGATTTTTGGTCCATTTACTTGCTTACCTTTATGTGAATAGTGAAACATTAGATACTTCACTTTAGCTTGTTTCCTCACAAACCTTTGCATAAACCTCTTGATCCTTTTGGAAAATCTAGACCAAGTTGAAACATCATCTATTTTAGACATTATCCTTTTTAGAGTTTGTAGAACTCTTTGACCTTTTATCACAAAGCATTGACTATGGATATCAACATGTATTTTTACACTCATAGTGGACTCATGTACATTCCAAGAATTAGTAATGTAGTTGCATAGGAAGAAATGGTGTAAGACCCCTATGCGGTTAACATTGCTTATAAGATGGATTCTTATCCCTCTTATAATACTCAATCAAGGGCACAAATACAAGATTCATTAGGTAATTATCTGGTTAACACACCACCTTATTCAGAGTAGGACCAAGAACAAATCATGCAATACCTAGTTACAATACCCACACTGAATGAGCCAATTCTTCAATAGTCATATTCTACCAATACAGGTTCCATTTATGATCTATTTTTGTTTGAGTGACATTTTTTAGAAAATAAGGATGAAATTTTGGTTAGAGACATTGAGGTAGGAGCTAAGTTTCCAATAGACTTCCCCCATGAAAATTTACCAAGTCTAGTAAGAGTGACCCACAATATCATTTACGATCAATAGGCCTTTTCCAGCAATCTTATGACTCTAGTCCAAATGACATATCAAGACCCTAATATATCTAACCAAGGAAAAAACATCATGGAAGATCAATTTAACCAAATGCAAATAGAATATCAAACCTACTTAATCTAGCACATGATTTTAATCAGATGAAGATGATAAGTAAGCCTCTCATTGACCTAGTTCTTTCAATAGGAGTGATGCTATAATTAATTGGACAAGATAATCTAAATTCAAACCCATTCGTACAAACCATTTCAATGGATAACTTAATGCATATGCTCATTATTGAAAAAGTGTCTTTAGCCTCTATAATGAATAGTGAGCTAAACATAGTAGGTAATGTACAAATAATGTCCAGTCCTAATCAAAGTGGTACTAATGTGCAAACAACTATCCAACATGTGCCTATAGTTAATCCCATGATTAGATCATCATAATAGGGATTAGGAGTTTCTACACCCCACCCTCAACCAACTGCTTCCTCAAGTGTATAACCTACAGGGTTAGGTAATCAAATAATAGCCAATGTCACACCTCAATTATAGAATGTGATGAATCCTACTCCTGCTAAATAGGTAATGAGTAGTATTCCATAATAGCAGACATAGTCTAGTGTATCAATTCAACAAAGGACAAATACATTACCACCTCAATCAGGGGAAACAAATGTTCTACCTCATCAGGTAATGACAAACATACCTCTATAGTCATAGACTAATATGCCAATTCAAAACCAAGAAATGACTAGTCAACAACATGTAAATATTAGTCAGTGATAGATATTGAATCTGTAATCTGCTTTCACTTATTCATAAGGAATCATGCAATAAGGAGGTCCACATGTTTCTCAAGTACCTATTAGACAATCAATGGTTCAGAATGTGCCATAAACTTAGAGACAGAGTCTTGGTCCACAAGTTCCCACTCAACATCAAGGTTTTTTTAGTCAGAAACATGTCCCTTTTCAACCATAGTAGGCATAGCATAGTTATATCCCCCATCTTAACCATAAAATCCTCTAAGTCAAACCTTTATCACCAACCCAAACCAAAATATTATGAAACCAAATGTGCAATTTATATGACATCCTAATCCATTCCCCAACCAAGTTAATATACCTCAATAGGTGTCTCCATCATATCCTGGTCAAAGTGTCCCACTTGTGACCTCTCAACCATTTACCCAAACCAACATTCTCCCTCAAACTAATATCCCTTCCAATTTCCTCTCCTAAAAATTACAATAAATGAAGGATGCAATTATTATTATTCAAGTGGGGAATCAAACTAAAAAGTTTAAACTGGATGACGTATGTTCATATCCATTGAACATGGATTATTTGTATATACCATTTCCTCTAGGATATTAACCATAAAAATTCAATAAATACAAAGGGGAAGGTGATCCTAAGGCTCATTTGACTAAATTATTTATCGCATGTCAACTAGTGGCATATAGCGACTTATACCTTTTGTTGTTGTTTCTAAGGAGCTTGGTTGGGCAAGCCTTGGAGTGGTTTTTTAAGTTTCCCAAGAATTTAGTAACAGACTTTGATGATCTTTCTGATAAATTTGTGCATCACTTTTCCTATAATCTCAAGAATGAGATTTCATTAGTGGACTTAACTCAAGCAAAGAAAAAAATTGGTGAGAGTTTTTCAAGTTATTTATAGTGATGGAGAGCCCTTACAAGCTATTTCACCCATAGTTTACCAAATAAATAATTAATTGTTGTGTTTACCAAAAATTTGCATAGTGAGATAGCTTACCATCTGGAACTACAATGTACACATACATTCAAAAAGATCATTGATAAAGGTTTGTTGATCGAGTGGGTGCTCATCAATAAAGGAGTCATCAAGTTTAATTCTAAAAATCAAGGAAATATCCAAAAATAACATCCTAATCAAGTGTAAGCATCACAAATGACATAGGCTAATAATCAAGAAAGATTGAAGCAATTCAATCAAAATAAGAATGTTATGGGAAATGGAGTAATTGAATCCCATCATGTGCAAACTATACAAACCTCATCTTTACTACCTTTTCAGCTTACTCCTACCTAACAACCTCTCCAACCAATGATGCAAGCATAAAAAACAAAACCTACACAATAAATACAATAGCCCTTACCATTGCAAACCCCTCCTCCTAAGAGAATTCTGCCTACACATCATGTCTTTAGTGACCTAGGAGAATCTATTGAGTTTGTATTTCATAAGCTTGTTGCCATTAATCTAATTAGTTGGCCTATACCAAAGCATTATCCACAAAGTATTCCTTATCATGATTGGTACTATAAAAATGAATTTTTTGACTATCACTGGGTCAATGAGCATAATCTACAAAGATGTGTCCAAATAAAGCATTTAATTAAGAATATGTTAGAGAATAAGGAGATAAAATTGGATAATGGTGCTTCCACTCCTATCAAACTCTTGGGATCTATCAAAACCCCTTTTCCCAACATAACAATCAACAATAGTATAAAAGTCAGTAACAACAACAATGACCAATACAACAACAAAATCAATAGTATCAAAATCAAAGGCTAAACCAATAGACTTGATAAAATCAATAGTAGAATCCACAATGATAGAATAATAGACAAAACCAACGTCAAAATAGTAACAACCAACAAACCTACCATGTAGTTGGACATGACTACAACATAGTTTTCAGTCATATTCTCAAGGGTAGCATTAATACCATCTCTATTAATCCTAGACCAAACACTACCCAATCTAGACCATTGTTAAACAATAATATTCAACCAAATCACATGGATAATCCTTCTTTGATCTAGGAGGGCATACAAGCAAACTACAACCTAGGACTTCCACTTTTGGATCTTATAGTGACAACTCATTCTTGCCACATGACCACATGAAAGTAAATCAACAATCGAGACTTATCCTATCTAGTCCCACACCATTTCCAACATTAGTTAGCAATAATAGTCTAGTATTTAACCCTGATTGTGCAATCATAACTCAGAGGTTGAAGATTACTAGCTCAATCCCATAACCATCTACCACTCTGCTTGTCATCTAATCAGCTATTCATCCTTAGAATAAACCATTCACTACTGACCAAGATAATAAGTTTGATATTGTGGAACAATTGTAGAAGATACTAGCACAAATTTTTGTCTTAGATTTATTATGAACATCAATTATACATAAGAACATCTTGAATGATTTTTTAACCCAATCCACTATTGCTAGTGACATATCCCCTGATAACTTTCAATTTTTTGTTGGACACCTAGCTCCAGCCCAAAAAATCACATTCAACCAAAGTGATATGTCTTCCCTTAGCTCGCTCCATAATAACCCATTATATATAGAAGTGTTAAGGTGTGGAGCTAAAAGCTTCAACTGTTTGCAGACACAAGAGAAAGGATGCTGAAGAACCAGAGCCACCGGCGTCGGTAGTATGACCGACGTCGATCAGATGCAGTGGAGAAGGAGACCGGTGACGGCAGGGAGTCAGCCGACGTCGGCAGAACCAGACCAGCAGGGACCGGCGTCGGTCACCTGTGTATTTTTGGAACTGCTGTTGACGAACAGTCAGTTAAGTAAAGCGAGTGTTTGCATGTCAAGTGACTAATTATACTCACTAGCTGCGTGTCTAATTATTGTAACTAGAGTTCTATTTTTGTAAGCATGGGATATTATTTATAGACCCATAAGGCATGTATTGTAATTGTATCCAAGAAGGCAAGTAATAGCATTGAAGCTAGCAAGGTCAAGGAGATCAGCTGAAGCATTCAAGGAGGGATAACAACTCAGGCTTTAGAGTTGTTGTGTTGAGCAAGAGAGAGAGGGAAGAAGGTCTTGAGGTGTGGCAAGCCTTTGAGGTGGAGGAAGAAGTGGCATCTTCCTTATTGTATTTTCTTCTGGTAGTATTTAATGCAAGAGTGTGTATTGTCTCTCAAATTCTTTGTTGTCTCAAGTTTCTAGCTACTTTATCATTCTAGTATAATTCTGTGTTTAATTTCATATAAGAAAGTAATCAATTGTGCTCTAATTGGTAGAGCTATAGATCCCCTGACAAGTGGTATCAGAGCTACGGTTTGCAGGAAGTAGGGTATTGTTTTTGATTACAGGTCATTCACAGGGTTTTCTAATTGAGTGGGAGTTTAGCAATGGCAGAAGAAAGTAAGCTACAAATGGAGAAGTTTAACATCAAGAATTATCAACATTGGAGGATGCAGATTGAGGACTATCTATATCAGAAGGATTTGTACTTACCATTGGGTGGGGTTGCATGCAAGCCCACAGATATGAAAGATGAAGAATGGAGTGTTCTTGATCGGAAGGCTCTCGGTTCCATAAGGTTGAGCCTTGCATCGTCTGTGATTTCCAGCTTATCACAGTGCAAGACAACGGAAGAGTTGATAAAGTCCTTGGCAAATTTATACGAAAATCCCTTGGCTTCTAATAAGGTATATCTTATGAATTAGCTATTTACTTTGCAAATGTAGGAAGGTGGATCGGTAAATACTCATCTCAGTGATTTCCATGGTTTGGTAAACCAATTAGCTTCAGTCAATATTGTTTTTGATGATGAGGTAAAGGCTCTCTTGATTTTATGTTCTTTGCCTGAAAGTTGGGACGGTTTGGTTATGGCAGTAAGTAATTCCGCATCTGCTTCTAAAATCTTAAAAGTTGATGATGTTGTGAGTGTGATCTTGAATGAAGAAATACGCAGGAGAAGCACAGGTGAATCATCAGGGAATGCTCTAAGTGCAGAAAGCAGGGGAAGGCAAAGGGAGAAGGTTGAGCAAGGGAAATCAAGGTCGGGAAGGAGATCTGAGTCCAAAGGTATTACCTGCTGGTTTTGTGGAAAGAAAGGACATACAAAGAAGGAGTGTTGGTTGAGAGATAAAGAGAATCAACATGCAGGTATTGAAGAAGCAAAGGATGAAAATATTGTGATGCAGGACGCTCTCATACTTTCTTCAGATAGTCAAGTAGGATCATGGATTTTAGATTCTGGTTCATCTTTTCATGCATCCCCAAATAGAGATTTGTTCTATGAGTATGAATAGGGAGATTTTGGAGTGCTCTATTTAGGGGATGGTACGCCTTGTCAGATAGTTGGCAAAGGGAAAGTTCAGTTGAGATTGCAGATTGACAACACATGGGTGTTGAAAGAGGTCATGCATGTTCTAATTCTGAAGCAGAGTCTGATTTTTGTAGGAAGGTTGGGAGATGAGGGATGCACAATAACCCTCACAGCGGATTCTTGGAAGGTTACCAAGGGATCACTTGTTCTAGCAAGAGGTAAGAAAGTAGATACTCTTTATCTGTCTACTTGTATTACTGATTCTACTTCTGGTGTAGATTCGAAGATGTGGCCTAATAGGCTTGGTCACAAGAATAGGAAGGGAATGGAAGTTCTTGATTCAAAAGGTATGTGTACAAATTTGGAAAGCATAGATAGAGTTCATTGCAGAAAAAGGAAATCTGATGTTTTTGATAGGAACAAAGAAGCCTTGGTGTTTATGGAGGAGATGAAGGATAGAGATCAGTCACAGGGGCTGAATAAATTTGAGCAGGGTAGCATGGACAGAGGTTTGATCCAAGAAGAGCTCGCAGATGAAAATTTCATCACTTACAAGAACACATAGACACCGATGTCGATCGCTTGGCACCGACATCAGTCATCCAAATACCGACATCAGTCATGTGCAGACCAGCAGGGTCAGTAGGTCGGGCAGGAGAAGTTTGACATCGGTCATAAGGACCGATGTCAGCAAGAGGGACACCGGCGTCGGCTAGGGAAATGACGTTGACAGTTAGGGTCAGTGCAGGGAACCGACATCGACCGTGAGCAGACTGGGAGATGGCCGATATTGGTCACTGGAACGGATGTTGGGTGGATCTATAAGTCTCAAACACCCATGTGGAGGTCAAAAAAGGTATGTGAACCTCATATTCGTTGTTCACCTTCTTTATATTGCTTACTGATAGTCAAGAACTAGGAAGATGGAAGAAGCAATGCAGGTAGAATCCAGAAACAGTGGAAGCTTGGCATGGATGAGGAGTGTGAGTCCTTGGAGAACCAAACAGGTATTTATTGGTAGAATTGTCAGCTGGAAGGAAGCACTGGATAGAGGGATGGATTCCCATCTTAGAGAAGAGAGTGGATGGACACATGAGACAGAAGGCTATGGTATATGGTCTTGATTATGCTACAGAACAATGGAGGTTTGACCATTGTATATTTTATCTTTACCAGGTTGGATAATATTAGCTACATTATCTTGTTACTATATTGTGTTACTTGTTGTAGGGTTTCATATACAGGGAGTTTTTTGAGCTAAGGGTAGAGTTGGTTTAGAAGTATGTCATGGAGAATTTGGGAGTAGCAAAATTCTTGTGGCATAAGAGACAGGTATTTCATCATAGGTTGCATGGTGGTTGGTCTTCAAGAGTGACGTTAAAGAGGGATATAGAGCCTAAGGAACAAAATAGATGGTGTACAGGTACAGGTGCAAGTTGCAGCTATTTATCTCTAAGTGGGAGATTGTTAAGGTGTGGAGCTAAAAGCTTCAACTATTTGCAGACACAAGAGAAAGGATGCTGAAGAACCAGAGCCACCGACGTTGGCAGTATGACCGACGTCGGTCAGATGCAGTGGAGAAGGAGACCGGCAATGGTAGGGAGTCGGCCGACGTCGGCAGAACCAGACCAGCAGGGACCGGCGTCGGTCGCCTGTGTATTTTCAGAACTGCTATTGACGAACAGTCAATTAAGTAAAGTGAGTGTTTGCATGTCAAGCAACTAATTATAGTCACTAGCTGCGTGTCTAATTATTGTAACTAGAGTTCTATTTTTGTAAGCATGGGATCTTATTTATAGACCCATAAGGCATGTATTGTAATTGTATTAAATAAGGCAAGTAATAGCATTGAAGCTAGCAAGGTCAAGGAGATCAACTGAAGCATTCAAGGAGGGATAGCAACTCAGGCTTTAGAGTTGTTGTGTTGAGCAAGAGAGAGAGGGAAGAAGGTCTTGAGGTGTGGCAAGCCTTTGAGGTGGAGGAAGAAGTGGCATCTTCTTTATTGTATTTTCTTTTGGTAGTATTTAATACAAGAGTGTGTATTGTCTCTCAAATTCTTTGCTGTCTCAAGTTTCTAGCTACTTTATCATTCTGGTATAATTCTGTGTTTAATTGCATATAAGAAAGTAATCAATTGTGCTCTAATTGGTAGAGCTATAGATCCCCTGACAAGAAGTTTGTATTAGATGGCATAAATTGAAATGTGTCCTTATAGACAATGGATCTGGCCTCAACATAGTGTCTTTCAAGCTCATCAAGCTTCTTAGGTACATAATGACAAATCTTCAGCCAAAAGCAATAACTATTAAAGCCTATGATAATCAAGAAAGAGAGTTATGGACACCATTAGTTTGCTAGTTATCATTGGGCCTTTAACCTATGATACACTTTGCCATGTACTAGATCTTGAGTTATCATACAATATGTTTTTAGGAAGGCCTTGGTTACATGAGATTCATGTAGTCCTACACCAATAAATCAAGTTTTCCCACTTAGGGATGAAGGCAAATATTCTGAGATATTTACACCCATTTGAACATTACAAGCATCTTGAGGCCAAGTTTCAAAGCCATAATTATCAGTATGACATGATTCCAAGTTTCAAGAAGGATAAAGGAAAGGCTATACTTATTGATCCTTCACTAGATAATTGCATAGATCCTAATACCTTAGATTCCCTTTCCCACATGCCACCTCCTGAAGCTTCTAATCATTTCACAATTTTAGATAATGGACTAGGAGAGTATGCGACTCATGATACATTTCATATCACCAATATTCTTTAGAATCTAAAAACCTTTGGGTGAACTAAAGTCATACCACATATGAATTGGTAACAAAAGAACAAAGATAATGGACAAATCACATTTGTACTAGCATCTAGCCTAGAGCCTAAAACTTTTGAAGGGGATGACTTATGGTTATACAATGATGACCAAGATGACTATTATAAAAATACAAAGTATCATATTCCTAATAGGATCATGGAGCATCACAAGTATGAAGGAAGAGGCCTCAGACCAAATCAACATGGAACCATTGAGTCAATTTCCATGACTAAGTATGAAATACCTTATGGACTTAGATTTAAATCACCTAGGGGTGACCCCACATATATTATTCAAACTCCATCACCATCGAATAGCGATTATGATGCTGAAAATAAAGTAGAGTCTAATCATAGGCTCACCTTTGATGACCTAGTTGAAAGCAACCTATTTGATAACAATGTCATTTGTACCCTTACCTCGATCATTCATCACAACCCATTGCCATTATATTATCCCCAAATGATAGATTGGGATTGAAAAGAATCCCATTTGTCGATTGATGAGTTCTAAAATGATGAGGCATTCTGTGACTTTTTAGGCCTTAGAGACAACGTTTCATTGGGAGATCATAAATCAATATTCTCAATCACATTAGATCATGCAACCTATTTTGGAAAGCGGGTGAACACCCTTAGCCAAAAATAAACTATTAAAACATTAAGGTCCCAAAGTGAAACCCTCTTTGAGGTGCTTTTTTATTAGGGAAAATGTAAAGATAAAGGCTAGTTTAGTGGTGAAAACCTATTCCAGGTGCTATTAGATGGGGGTGTTCATTCTTCTTTGAATTTAGACTAGGAGACCACCAACGATGAACTTGCCTATAGATATGAGTTTAGTTTTGAGCAACAATAAGATTTGATCAAATTCTCCAAGAATTTTTAACTATTTTTATTACATGGACATATCTCCCATTAGGGGACTCAGATTCATCATGCCTAGGATAAGTTGAAGAGCAAGTCCTAGTAGAGGACCCCGACATAATCCAATAGTTCAAGTCATTGCCTACTATCCTAGAAGATGGTTTGACCCTTCTGTTTGAAGATACAATGGAGGTAAACATTAAGATTTCATCATACCTAAAGTGGATAAAACTAGGCACATCGATCAATAATAAGGAACGTGACATCTTTACATCTATGTTGAGATAATTTTTAGATATCTTTGTATGGGCTTATTTTGACATACTAGGTTTAGACCCTGCCTTGGTTCTGCACCACCTTGTGGTTAATCTTGATGCCAAACTAGTAAAATAAAAGCTACATAAGATGAATCCTCACATTTTTGTATTGGTAAATAAAGAGTTGGAAAAAATCCTAGAAGTAGGATCTATCGGATCCATTGACTACTCAGAGTGGATCTCTAATGTAGTACCTATTAGCAAAAAGCTTGAAGGAATCAGAATTTGTACTAATTTTCAAGACATCAACAAAGCTTATCTTAAATATGATTTTCCATTACCTAATATTGACATGATCATCAAATCCATGGTAGGTTATGAAATTATTTCACTCATGGATGGATTTTTAGGATACAATCAGATTAGAATAGCACCAAAAAATCAACATAAAATAGCATTCACCACTCCATGGGGAAAATTTTGTTATCAAGTGATGCCATTTGGCCTTAATAATGTGGGAGCTACATATCAAATGGCCATGGCTGTCATATTCCATGATCTAATGCATGATATTATTGAAAACTATGTCGATGACATATTAGGAAAATACAAAACCAAGGTTGACCATCCAGCAGTGTTGCATAAGATATTTGAAAGACTACAAGAGTAAAAAGTTAGATTCAATCCAAAAAAATATGTGTTTTGTGTAACTTCAAGAAAATTACTTAGCTTCATCATATCTCATCGAGGTATTGATTTTGATCTGGCTAAAGTCCATGCTATAAATGAGATGCCACCACCAACCAATTTAAAGCAACTTCATAGTTTACAAGGTAAGATCTAGTTAATCAGATGCTTCATCTCTCAATTAGCAGACAAGTGCCATCCATTTACACACATTTTAAAAAGAAAAGAGTTACATTTCATTAGGATGATCACTACTAAGTAGCTTTTCAACAACTCAAAGACTATCTTATCAATTTGCTTATTTTATTACCTCCTATGCCAATAAAGCCATTTTTGTTATACCTATTAGCTACTAATCATGCCCTGGGGGCACTCTTATCTCAACATGATGACAATAAAAAAGAGTATGTTGTTTACTATCTAAGCCTTACCTTGGTTACATATGAACATAACTATACATCTATTGAAAAAGCTTGTTTGGACATGGTCTTTATAACTCAAAAACTATGTCATTACATGTTGAATAATAAAACTATAGTCATTTCAAAAGTAGATCCACTCAAGTATCTACTATCTAAAATAGCTTTAAAAGGTTGAATGGATAAATGGATCATGTTCCTCAATGAATTTGACATAGAGTATGTCAATCAAAAGGCAATCAAAGGACAAGTTCTTGCAGATCAACTTGCTAAAGCACCTCTGACAGACACCCAGCCACTCATGTTTTAATTTCTTGATGAATCCATCATGACCATCATGGACACACCCCTTGAGGAGCAACCTTGTAATCTATACTTTGATTGTTCATTCACTACACATAGATCGGGGTAGGCTTGTTATTTATTACACCATAAGGGGGATATAATCCCTAAATCATTCAAAATCAGCTTTCCTTATACATATAACATGGCCGAGTATGAAGCACTTGTTGCAGGACTTTGACAAGCAATGTAGTGGAATATATCTCATCTCTAATTTTATGGTGTTTCTCAGTTAATCATCAATCAGGTTACAAATCATTTTTAGACCAAAGATGACAAGCTAGTTCCATATAAAGACATGGTCAAGGCTCTTAAGCAATAAATTGCCAACATTTAGTTTGAGCATATACCGAGGGATAGTAATAGAACTATAGATTCCATGGATACTATTAGTATATTTATTAGAAAAATAGATAAAGCTAGAGAGTATCAGTTCCTCATTGAGAATTTATTAGCACTAGCTCATGAACCATCAATCATCACCATGATTTGTGATATTGTTGGTCCTAATTCTATCTGGTACTCTAACCTTTACAGCTACCTTCATGACCAAATTATACCACCTAACCTATCTCAAAAATAAACTAAAGCCTTCATTCATCATTCCACTTGTTATACTCTACTTGGATCCACTCTTTATAGTTATAGTTTTGATGGAAATGTCCTTCATTGTTAAACTTTGGCAGAGTCTACATTAGTGTTAAGAGAAGTTCACGAAGGAGTATGTGGAGCCCATTTTAGCAAGTCAATCCTATCCAAAATGCTCTTGTGTACTAGTTATTATTGGCCCAAAATAGACGTAGATACCACAACATATGTAAAAAAGTGTGATAAACGTCAATGCCATGCTAATCTGATTCATGCCCCAACAAAAACTCTAAAATTGATGTTGACACCATGGCCATTTTCCACATAGGGAATTGACCTCATTGGGAAGATTAACCCCACTTCATCTAATGGTCATAAACATATCCTTACCACCATCAAATATTTCACTAAGTGGGTTGAAGCTATACCCCTCACTTATGTGATTGGAAAGCAAAGTTATAAATTCATCTTCAACCATCTCATTTGCTGCTATGATATTCCCTCTGACATTATACTAATAATGGAGGATCATTCAAAAACAAGGATGTAGACCATCTATATACTGAATATGACATCACACAACACTTTTCTATAGCATAGTACCCTCAAGGTAATGTCCAGGCTGAGGCATCCAATAAAACCATTATCAATATTCTCAAAATGATTATCAATGATGTTGGTCATGATTGGCACCTTTAGATATTCCCTACCCTTTGTGCATACCATACCAATCATTGTACCCCCACAGGAGCCACTCCATACTCACTTTTTTATGGTACTAAAGTCATCCTTCCCATTGAGGTCAAATTGCCTTCACTACACATCTCTTTCAAGCATGTCCTGGATGATCATGATTATCAAGTATCTCACCTACAAGAGCTAGACCTAATTGATGAGAAACGTAAAGACACACTCAACAATATTCAATCATATTAGAACTGACTCAAAGGCCACTATAATTGGTGTGTTAAGTATAGAACATTTAACTTGGTGATCTTGTTCTTAAAGGAAACCAAAAGAATACCATGGCTAAGAAGAAACATAAAGGGAAATTCAAATCAAACTGGATAGGGCCTTTCATCATCACTATATATTATGGATTAGGAGCATACAGGTTTGCCACACCAAATGAAGAGGAACTTTCAGATGTGATAAATATTATTAATCTCAAGTGGTAATATGCTTAAAGCACTAAGGTGTATTATCTGTAAGGACCATTTTAATTATGTTATTTTGACACTATTATTCTTTATACGCATACCATCCTTATATGCCTCTTTCCCATATCCACTTTCTATTTTTGACCTATAAAACCAGTGTGTTCTAAAAACCTATCACATTTGACCTTAATTATGTAGTTTCAGCATTGAGGTATCTAATTAGTTCATCAGTTTTTTCAAGAACGTTAGATAAAGATCATATTTTGGGATAGTGTGATAGAATTTTTGGCAGTTGCATCCTTCATTTATTATTCTTTATTACCATTGGTCTTGTTGCTAATTGTAACCACCTTTGGGAAAATTAGTACCTTTGATATATGTTGTTGTGTCCTATTTATAACTGCCTATGGGAAAACTAGGGGCAACACTAAGCCTTGACTTACCAACTTGCCACTTCTTATACCACACTGTGCTTTTACCAATTGTGCCTATTTTTTTTAATTGACTATTGCATTAGTTGAGTTCTTCCACTGTAATGATGGAACTACAATGACTTGAGGTCTTACTCTGGGACTATGTAGGTAGCACTCGATACTTGTTGAGGTTAGCTCAATCATCTTTCTCAACCATGCTCTCACCATTTTGTGAGAAACCTAAGCCACACTCTTACCATTTTGTGAGCAACCTAAGCCATGCTCTCGCTATTTTGTGAGCAACCTATGCCACACTCTCATTATTTTTTGAGCAACCTAAGCCACGCTCTCATCATTTTGTGAGCAACCTAAGCCATTTTCTCATCATTTTGTGAGCAACTTAAGCCATGCTCTCACCATTTTGAGAGCTTGAACCATTTAGTGTCTTGCCATTCTTGATTGAGTTGAGATACTTCAAATAATTCCAAAAACATTTGAAAAATAGTTAGAAGAGAACAAAAACATTAACCACTTCTTCACCTTAAAGATTTTGGGAACCCTTACTAAGTCACAAGAAAATCACTTGTCATTTAGTTTCCCCATATTTTTTGACCTTTTCCTCTCACACACTTTCCATTTTACAAGACCATTCCTCTTCTTCTATCACATCCATTCTGTTTGTTTTCATCAATTATCATATTCTTCCCATTCCCTGGGATAACTACATTTGGTCTAAAGTTTTTTATTGGATATTACATTCATGGAACTATATAGGCAGTGTCCACCTACCTAGTGCATATGGAGACAGCTTGATCACCCCCTTTCTTTTCTTCCATTCCCCCATTTTGTTTGTTTATTAAGTTGTCACCTATTTTCTAGGAACAATGTTCGTAAGGTTTCTATTGCATGTTTGTTTGTTTTTGCTTATTTTATTTATTTGTTTGCTTTCAACACTATTACCTTGATTCAATTTATGTGTGTTCATCAGGTGATTTCTTGCCCACACTTATACTCAAATCCATCCATATTCATATGTTTACATTGTCATCATAGTTTATATCATTGGTACATTATTTTCTATTACGTATTAGATTACTGGAGTCAATCCTCATGTATATTTTTGCCAAGTATTTATGGTGTTCTATCATGAATCCTACCATCACATGCTATAAAAAACTTCAGCTTTAAGAAGTCTATTTAGTAATGGCAGCATCTCTTCAGCATTGACATCTTGATTCCATCTTAATCATATCCCAAATAGAGTAATTACACATGAAATAATTTTAACCTTTATTAGTTCGTATGAGCATCTCACTACTAGTAGGTTAGCCATAAGTTTATCATGTTTTCCATAATCAGGGTCCAATTCTTATAACCATCTTTGGGCAAATCATTGCACACTGTCCCACCTGCATTTCTTAATGATTATAATCACCTTTGGGAAAATCATTATGTTGTCACCATTTTACTTTTTCTACCCATACAGGGGCATGTTATTCTCTTGTTTGTCTGTCTTAATTGGGGTAAATCCATCTTCTCAATGATTATAACCACCTTTAGGAAAATCATTGTGTTATCATACTACATTGCCACTATCGGGGTACAATGCTTATAACTGCCTTTGGGCAAACCATTGTACACCATCCCACTTGCATTTTCAATGATTTTGACTACCTTTTTAATATCATTGTGTTTTCACCCCATCATCTTTCCTTTCTTTGGTCCCCTTGTTTCACTTCTTATCGAGGGACCGCTTGTTGACCTACTTATGCAAACCGTTCCCTCGAAGGGGCATCATATAGTTATTTTATCACCATTGTAGTTATAGGCATACAAGAAATTTTCATTATTTGAGAAGATGTTACTGTGCTTATAGCTTACAACACCTTCCCAAACAAGGACAAATTGTAGACACCTAAAACTAGCCACCGATAACCTCCAACAAGGATTTTGACCAATTTCTACTCAAAATGTACAATTTGGCCAAAAAACATTAAAACACATTATATGATGTGAAATTGACATATTTAAGTGCCAATTTTGGCTAGTCTATCCCTAAAAGGGGCAATGTAGTTTGTGGGCTAGCTAACTTTGATCAATTCATTTCAAGTCAAAATGACAAATTTACACATGGGTGCTCTGGATTGTTCTTTCCTATCAAATCTTATACACAAGATGCGAGCCTTGGTTATTTGTTTTCAATAGCATCCTAAATGGGATAATAGTTCCAACACATCTGACATGGACTTATAATTATAGATAAATGTCATCCATTTACACACCTTTTGAAAAAAGGAGTTACATTTCACTGGGATGATCACTGCCATGTGGCTTTTCAATATCTCAAAGACTATCTTGTCAATCCACCTATTTTATTACCTCCTATGCCAGGAAATCCATTTTTGTTATACTTATCAGCTACTAATCATTCCTTGGGGGTAATCTTGGCTCAACATGATGACAATGGAAAAGAGTATGTTGTTTACTACCTATGTCGTACCTTGGTCACATATGATCATAACTATACATCTATTGAAAAAGATTGTTTGGACATGGTCTTCATAGTTCAAAAACTACATCATTACATGTTGAATAATAAAACTATGGTCATTTAAAAAGCAAATCCATTCAAGTATCTACTATCTAAACCATCTTTACAAGGTAGAATGGCTAAATAGATCATGCTTCTCAGTGAATTTGACATAGAGTATGTCAATCAGAAGGCAATCAAAGGACAAGTTCTTATAGATCAACTTGTTGAAGCACCTCTCACAGACACCTAGCCACTCACATTTCAATTTCTTGATGAATCCATCATGACCATCATGGACACACCCCTTGAGGAATGGCCTCAGAATTTGTACTTTGATGGTTTATTCAATGCACATGGATCAGGGGCAAGCCTATTGTTTATTACACCATATGGGGATCTAATCCCTAAATCATTCATAATCATCTTTCCTTGTATAAACAACATGGTTGAGTATGAATCACTTATTTTAGGACTTTGACAAGCAGTGCAGTGGAATATATCTCATCTCCAAGTTTATGGTGATTCTCAGTTAATCCTTAATCAGGTTACAAATCATTTTAAGACCAAAGATGACAAGCTAGTTCCATATAAATCCATGGTCAACACTCTTAAGCAACAAATTTCTAACATTAATTTTGAGCATATATTGAGGGTTAGTAACAGAACTGCATATGCCATGGCTACCATTGGATCTTTGATCTGACAAATAGATAAAGCTAGAGAGTATCAATTCCTTGTTGAGAATTTGTTAGTACTAGCTCATGAACCATTAATCATCACCATGATTTATAATATTTTTGGTCCTCATTCTATTTAGTACTCGGACCTTTATAACTACCTTCATGACCAATTCTACCACCTAATCTATCTTGAAAATAAACCAAAGCCTTCATTCATCATTCCACTCATTATACTCTACTTGGATCCACTTTTTACCATCATAGTTTTGATGGAAATTTGATTTGTTGTTTTACTTTGATAGAGTCTACATTAGTGTTAAGAGAAGTTCATGAAGGAGTATGTGGATCCCATTCTAGTGGGATAGTCCTATCCAAAAATATCTTGCGTATTGGTTATTATTGGCCCAAAATGGACACAGATGCCACTACATATGTAAAAAAATGTGATAAATGTCAACAACATGATAATCTGATTCATACCCTAGTAAAAACTCTAAAACTTATGTTGACACCATGGCCATTTTCTACATGGGGCCTTGACCTCATTGGGAAGATTAACCCCACTTCATTTAATGGCCATAAACATATCCTTACCGCCACCGAATATTTTACTAAGTGGGTTGAAGCTATACCCCTCACTTACATGACTAGAAAGCAAATTTCCAAATTCATCTTCAACTATCTCATTTGTTGCTATGGTATCCCCTCTAATATTATATCTGATAATGGAGAATCATTCAAGAACAAGGATGTAGACCAATTATGTACTGAATATGATATCACAAAACATTTTTATACATCAAATAACCCTTGAGGTAATGGTTAGGCTGAGGCATCTAACAAAACCCTTGTCTATTGATGAAACTATCCTTAAACTGCACACAAGGATATTTTATAATTTGAAAAAAAATGTTGTTCTTAAATAGAAGTCCCCATTATTTGAAACATCCCTGGAATTGAATACTGAAGACAGCATGCAAGAACTATGGCAAACATGTGTAGCTCCAATAATTTCTTTATCAGTCACAAATCATTACAGCCAAATTGATCCATGTAGTTTCTTTCCATCAATCTTGGAGATGTGCATGCCAGGGGTTAACCCAATTTATGCTCAGTCAAGATAAGGAAGACCAAATATATAAAACGAAAATAGTCATTGTCAATATTACAAGAAAATGATCATTTCAGGAGAGACATTGTTTTGCACCTTGGCAGACACGTTATTCCTAAGAGCTTCTAAACACATCGTTCAGCCATTGTTTAATCTCTATTAGGAAATGGTGCTTGATCTCCAGATGTTCAAATGATATCAACCATGCTCAAAGGTTCAGAGCACAAGTTGTAGACTCGTGCTATCTTAATAAAAGAAGATCAAAGGTGCTAAATGCATAGCATAAATCATATTTTTGATAACATTTGGCTGTGCTTTGAGTTCCTATGCTTTTGTTTCTTGTTCAGTGAATTTTAAGGTTGTCATTGATAGAGACCCCAGCTATGGTTGAAAACACTGGATCTGCCATCCAGTACCAAGTTATGCCCGCTCACATATTTCGATTCCTCGCATGCCAAGTACAAAGCCACCTCTACCATATCCTCTACTTTCAAAGTCGCCCCCTTTAAGTTAGCCCTGCTGTGAAAAAAAACTGCCTCTGTAATTTCTCTAACAATTGTTTATATTAATGCATCTTATTCATATGATGTCTGTTACACAGCCACGCCCTTATCTGAATATGAAACAATAGGAACTTGTCTGAAAGTGGCCCTTATCTACCTTGGCACTACTTTGATTAAGCTTGTCTACCTTGCAACATTCCTCCAAGTATCAGATGATGACAATTGTGATCCATACCAGGAACTGCTGAAGGCATTTATAGGATTCATAGATGTGACTGGTTTGTATTCTGCACTCACACAATTAACACACAGAAATATTTCACAGAATCACAAATTCCAAACGATTGGTCTTGGTGGGCATTTGCGGATTCACTATTACATAGACGTTGGCTGTATAAATTGTTTCTACAATATTTCGCTTAGTTATCTACTTACACCTGAACCTTTGTCTTACATCATAACAACAACATTTGTCACTTTCTACTTTGGGGTGAGTGTCATCAAACCGCCGTATCAAACATGCCTGAATATATTTTTAAACTTGCAAAATCTTTAAATATCAATGATTTTTAAAACTAACTGCCATAAGACCACAACAATGGCAAATATGCATGTAAACACGGAACAGAAAGTATAAGAACCTTCAGAAAGCCTACTGTATCCATGAATTGCTTGAAAGATAGACTAAAAGTAACATACTGAAGGATTGACGCTTTCCAAGAACATTTCACTGATGCACCCTAATTTCTACTTTCATTTTAAACCTTGTCCCACATCTCTTTCTCTGTTGTCTATCTCTCTCCCCTCCTTAATCTGAAATATATTCTCTTCTGCTCTGCATCCCCCTGTTCTTACAACAAATTCTCTTTTAAAGAGAGGTCCTTCTTCTCTCTTCTTTTCTTCTTCGCTACATTCTTCTCATCCTCTTCTTGGAGATCCTCCTCCTTCTCTTCTACATCTCTTCTACGTACCTCTGCTCTTTCTTTTCCTCTATATTTAATTTTTCTTGTTTTTGCTATATTTTGGGATTAAAAACCTCCTCCAAACCTCTACGCCAAACTTGGCTTAAGGAAAACAAAATACAGCTTTTAATTTGTAACAACATGCCCAGGTTGAAATAAATTCAGCCACTCTTTCTTGATTTTCTCAATAGCCCACAATTACCTTTTTACTTTTACTTTTTTTTTACATTTTATTCCTCAACAACATTTAGGAGGGAAAATATAATGATTTGAAATTTGAATTCGAACATGCTTTGTAGCCATGTCTTGCCTGAAGATGTGTGTGTAGATGCTCCTGCATCATCAATATTCTCAAAAAGATTGTTACTGATGTTGTTCATGATTGACATATATAGATATTACTTTCCCTTTGGGAATACCAAACCAATCATCATACCCCCACAAGAGCCACACCATACTCACTTATTAATGGTACTGAGGCCATCCTTCCCATTAAGGTCAAATTGCCTTCACTATGCATCTCTTTCAAGCATGTCCTGGATGATCATAACTATTGAGTAGCTCACCTACAAGAGCTAGATCTACTTGATAAGAAATGCATGGTCATGCTCAAAAATCTTCATGCATATCAAAATTCACTTAAAGGCCACTATAATCAGCGTGTTAAGTATAGAACATTTGAACTTGGTGATCTTGTTCTTAAAGAAAACCAAAAGAATACCAAAACCAAGAAGAAACATAAAGGGAAATTAAAACCAAACTAGGTAGGGCCTTTCATCATCACTGTAGATTATGGATCAAGAGCATACATGCTCACCACACTAGATGACGATGAACTTCTAGAGTCAATAAATATTATTAATCTCAAGCGGTATTATGTTTGAATGCTAAGGTGTATTATATGTAAGGACCATTTCAGCTATGCCTTTTTATCACTATTCTTCTTTGAATAAATACCATCCTTATCCATCGTCTTTGCCATATCCACTTTCTGCTTCTAACCTATCAACCCAGTGTGTTTTAAAAACCTAGCCTATTTTACCTTGGTTTTTGTCATTCATTACGTAGTTTCAACATCGAGTTATCTAATCAGTTTATCAACTCATTAAAGAAATTTAGATAGAGATCATATTCTGAGATAGTATGATAGAAGTTTCGGTAGTTGCATCCTTCATTTGATAGTCCTTTCTTACCACTAGTCTTGCTACTAATTATAACCGCCTTTGGCTAAATTAGTACCTTTGATCTATGCCATTGTGTCTTGGTTATAACCACCTATGGGAAAGCTAGGGGAAACATTAAAATTTGATGTACTAACTTTCCACTTCCTATATCATGTTGTGCCTTTTTACCAACTGTGCCTATTTTGTTTGAATTAACTATTACACTAGTCAAATTCTTCTACTGTAATGGTGAAACTACAATGACTTGAGTTCCTACTCTGGGACTATGTAGGCAGTACCCAATACTTGTTGAGGTCAGATCAATCACCCTTCTCTACCATGATCTCACCATTTTATGAGTAACCTAATCCACACTCTGACTATTTTATGAGAAACCTAACCCACACTCTCACCATTTTGTGAGCGACCTAACCCACACTCTCATTATTTTGGGAGCAACATAACCCACGCACTCACCATTTTGTGAGTAACTTAATCCATGCTCTCACCATTTTGTGAGCAACCTAAGCCATGCTCTTGATATTAATGATCAACCTAAGCCACACTCTCATCAGTTTGAGAGAAACCTAAGCCATGCTCTCACCATTTTTTGAGAAAGCTAAACCATTCTCTCACCATTTTTTGAGTAACGTAAGCCATGCTCTCATTGTTTTGTGAGCAACCTAAGCCATGATCTCACCATTTTACAAGCAACTTAAGTTTGAATGATCTCATTGTTTTATGAGCTTGAACCATTTAGTATCTCATCATTATTGATTGAGTTGAGACACTCCAAAACTTCTAAAAACATTTTAAAATCATTAGAAAAGAATAAAAACTTTGACACTTCTTTGCCTTAAGTATTCTGGGAACCCTTACCAAGTTACAAGAAACTCACTTATCATTTATTTTCCCCATCCTTTTTAGCCTTTTCTCTCATGCACTTGCCATTTTTAAAGACCATTCCTATTCTTCTATCACATCCATTATATTTGTTTCCCTCAGTTATCACATTCTTCCCATTCCCTTGAAGAACTACATTTGGCCTAAAGTTTTTTTATTGGATATTACATCCATGGAACTATGTAGGCAGTGTCCACATGCCTAGTGCATATGGAGACAGCACAACCACCCCTTTTTTTAATTTTTTTCCTCCATTTTGTTTATTTGTTAAGTTGTCTCCTAATTTCTAGAGGCAATGTTCATAAGGTTTCTATTGCATTTTTTGTTTGTTTGTTTCTACTTATTTTATTTGTTTATCTATTTTTTTGTTTGGTTTCAGCATTATTTCCTTGATTCAATTTGTATGTGATCATTGGGTGATTCTTTGTCCACACTTACACTTGAATCCATCCATATTCATATGTTAACATTATCATCATGGTTTTTATCATTGGTGCATTATTTTCTATTGAGTATTGGATTACAGGAGTCAGTCCTTATGAATATTTTAGCCAAGTCCTCATGATGTTATACCATGATGCCTACCAACATGTGCTAAAACAAACCTTAGCTTCAAGAAGTCTATTCAACAAAGGCAACACCTCTTCAGCACCAACATCTTGATTTAATACTAATCATATCCCAAATAGAGTAATTAAACATGAAATGATTTCAACCTTTATTAGTTTGAATGAGCATTTCCCTAATAGTAGGTTGTTCCAATTCATCATTACTCTTTGTGTTAAGTAATCATCATCCTTGACCAATTTTATCATGTTTGCCATAATCAGGGTCCAATGATTATAATCGCCTATGGGCAAATCATTGCACACCATCCCACTTGTATTTCTCAATTATTATAATCACCTTTGGGAAAATCATTGTGTTGTCACCACTTTACTTTGTCTAGCTATATAGGGGCATGTTATCTTGATTATCTATCTTAATTGGGGAAGCTCCATCTTCTCAATGATTATAATCACCTTTGAGTGATTCATTGTGTTATCATACCATGTTTCCACTATCGGGGTACAATGCTTATAACCACCTTTGGGCAAACCATTGTGCACCATCCCACTTGCATTCTTAATGATTTTGACTACTTTTTCAATATCATTGTGTTCTCACCCCCATCATCTTTCCTTTCTTTGGTCCCCTTGTTTTTCTTCTTTCTTTTTGAGGGACCGTTTGCCGACTTACTTATGGCAACCGTTCCCTCGAGGGGGCATCATAGTTAGTTTATCATCATTATAGTTATAGGTATACATGACCTTTTTATTCTTTGAGAAGATGTTACTATATTTATAGCTTGTAACATATTCCCAAATAGGGGCAAACTGTAGACACCTAAAATTGGCCACTAACAAGTTTCCACTAATTTCCAGTTTCCAATAATGAATATTGAATATCTACATCATCAAGTGACTACATTTCTTGGGAAGACATCCCTAGGCCATAAATGCCATAAATATTAGGATTCATGCCCTTCATGCCTCATTAATGCCTTCCATGATGCTCTCCATGCCTCTTAATTTCCCCTTATTCCAATGTCATGATGAGGATAATTACAAACTTAATTCCAAAAACTGAATTAATCCTCAACCACACATCTTAATCTTGAGATGGATGGTTGATGTTGATTCTAATCAAATCCAAAATTTATAAATAGGAGGGCTCATAACATCATATCTAAAGCTATTTTAGTGAAAACTTATTGTGCTCAAATATCTTCAAAGCTTTTTTGATGCAAATTTATAATGCCAAATTGATTTCGAGCCAAGCCAAGCCAAAAGCCAAAGGTGCCAAGGAGAGATGGAGGTATCCAAGCTTCTATTACCAAGGATTTCATGAGCACAAGCCGAGCAAGCCACCACTACAAAGGCATTTGGAGCATCCAAGGAAGCTGAATGAACTCTTTTAATTGATCCCTTGCTTTTTAGTTATGCTTGTCATTTGCTTTTGTTAACTAAGCTCTCCTTACTGTCTAGGCCTAGAGATGTTATGCGATTAGTGTGTTTATTTCATTTTGAAACTAACACCATACTAACCATCCTCTCTTGAGTCAAATTACTAGATCACACATACTATGTTTGAATTGTAATTGATTGTAAACACCACAAACATGTATGGGTGTGTCTATAATTTTTTGTTGTTAAATGTTTGTATTTCTTTTGTTGTTGATAGTTTTTTCTTTTTTTTGTTACAAGCCATGTTCTTTGATTGATTTAAAGAGAAGGTATGAATATGCGATAATGCATGTGTAGAAGAACCATAAGGGTAAAATTGTGACTTTATATCCTTTCCTATTGTCAATGATTTATAGTGAAATTATTTTATTTTTTTTCCATGTGTATTTTATGTAAATAGAGTTTGTTTCATTTTTGCAATGTTCTAAAACAACCACTAATTGCACATGCCTTCATTTTAGTATGTTCTTACACAGATAATGGTTCATAATGTACATGTTATACATTTGTTTAAAAAAAATGATGTTATATAAGGCTTGTGATTGAGAACAATCATTATAGATTTTGACTATTTGTTGACTGGTCGATGATAATAGGTAAATACAAAAATCCACCAAATTTGAAATCTATTAGATGGTGAACTCATTACCTTTAATTCCATCTTCATCATAGGTTAAACCCATTTTTATAATGTATTCTTTCCAATTTGTAATAGATGGTATGTTTTTTATGGCATTATTCATTAGATTATCTTTTAAACAACTATGTGCTTTTATATCCCCAAAAAGAAATGCATTATAAAAAGACTATGTTGCATAGCAGTGCAAAGAACATATGCCAAATTTTTTTTAACAAATGACAAATATAGATAAATATGTCAAAATATTCTTGTCAAATGACAAATAAAGCTAAATATGTTATCACCACAACAAGATTTGGTTTCCAACATTTTGAGCAGTATGCATGATATTAATTTTATTTCATTTGTTTCCTAATAAAGAGAAAACAAAGAATAGGTTCTTGATAGATGTGTTTGCGGAAAGAGACTTTACTAAGTGTTTAATTTTGTATAGTACAATGGTTCATAATGGCCAAAACAAGGTTTTGTTCATGAATAATATACAATATGCCGCTGTAGGGGCTTCCTCATTAAAATGAAAATACTTTTGTTTTCTAGTTAAAGACCAAATGCAAATGGAAATATTCAATCATTTAAAAAGCCAATTTATATAGAATTTGTCTCCCCACAAGTCATGTTCACTATTTGCTATGCATGAAGTCTCAAAAAGTTGCATTTTGTGGAAATATATTTCGGTATCTTATACTTGATGCACTCTATATAGTTCCCTAGGATCTAATTCTAATTCAAAAGACCTTAGTGCATGTGGATTATTTATTCACAAATAGTTTACAAAATGTTCTATAATTCCTATACGTAGCTCTATCGACATGTATCAAAAATGCAATAGATATTGAAAAGCATCTGTAGACACCAAAATCGTGTCTACCCCTTGGTCCTTTCTCCCCCCTTAGTCCCCTTTGGTCCACTTCGACACTCCTAACCTATGTCTTATTAATTTGAAATAATTATCTTATTTTAAGTTAATAATTCCCTCTCCTTGCCACCTCACCACCCTTGGATACCCTTCTTTGGATTCCCTTCATTCCCCACATGGCCAATATTAATGCCTACACCCCCATTTCATCCTCTCGCATCCATTTAGCCACCTTCGACCGTTTCTTGCTCAGACTCGCTGACCCAGCAGTTGGGAAAACAAATGAAAGGCTATTTTAAGCCTTTTTCCTACCTTCTAGCCACCGACATCGGTCAACTGTCGACCAACGTTGGTGACATTACCGGCGTCGATTTCCTTCATAACTGCATTCTACCTCCAGAGTATGGATCCCATTTTCCAATCTTCACACTTTTGATCCTGTTTTCTCAATATTTGAATCATCTACCTTTTGACCTCCTCAATCTGTCAATCATTCCAATCTTCTAGACCTCTCACTCTCTCTCACAGGGCTTCTGCACCAGCTACAGCAACAGGAGGGACTGTGCATCAGTCTTCTACATCAACAACAGGTACATCAGCAGCAACATGGCTTCTTCATTCCATTCTCCAGTAGGTATGAGGTAAGTATTTGCTACTATTTTCATTTCAATATTTCTCTTAATATATCTGTCATTCAGCCTACTGCCCATTTTCAACCTCTCCTACTCAGACACCTTCCAGACCAATCTCTCTTCCCTGTTGCCTCTGTCTTTTTTTTGGTCCCCCTTTCAGACCATTCTTTCAGCCTGCAAAGACCCTGCACAGAGCACCCAACCAGACTCAGACTCTCAGACACCTCAAGCCATTTTGCTGACCCCAAACAAACCATAGACCCATCCACAGACTAAAAACTTGACCTGACCTCGTCCAAAGACTACTTCCCCGACCGACGCCGGCCATAGAGACCACTTCCCCCACCGATGTCGGCAGACTAACCGACGTCGACAGACCTTGACATCCGACGTCGATAGCCTAACCGACATTGACAACTGTGACCAGGCTGACAGTACCTTTCAAGTAAGCATTCACTTCTATTTCTATTTCAGTCTTTAATCATTTCAGTCTTTTTATCATTCTGCCTTTTATTAGACATTACTTTTATCAATCAGTGGGTTGACATCCCTTAAGGAAGTCTTTGTACTTCTGGGATCAAGCTTTTGCTTGGCAATCCACCATCTATCCATCTAACGCCTTTTTTTGTCTTAGTCTCTTTCTTCCGCAGGTGTCATCCTCCACAACCAAAGAGGAGTTCTCACGATTGTCTGGATAACGGTGCACAGACTTCATCCAGGTACATACAAGCCTTAGACCATATCTCTTAGTTTCTTACTTCTATCTTTTGAATGTAGAAAGCGAAAATCGTATAGAAACAACATCAAATAAGTAATCAACTACATTGTATTTAAAAAGATGACTTATAGAAATTTTGTTTGTATCTAGGGCAATATCTATGTCATTACATCGAGTTTTTTAACAATGGCATGTATTATTCAATAAAAATGACCTGTTGTCTGTTATGCATACACATTTTTTTTATTTTTTTATTTCATTTTGCAATGCCGAGTAAACAAAAGACAATAAAAAAACAAGATAACTAAAAAGTTTGAAAAATAAATACAAAAACCGACACAGACTTGTTGTCAATTTACCAAACAATCACTAGCTTTAGAAGCTATAATTGCCTCATTTGATATTTTTTAATAATATAATTAAGGATCTGATGACACTAATTTTTGTTTGAGCACCCTGCACATAACTATGTATGTAAAGTGAGGGTACAATATCATGATTGTATATGTTTTATTTGGCACAAGATAAAAGTTAATAAATATCAATTTATCAAATAAGCTTAAAAGAATAAGATAGACACATAGCACAATAAATGTATACTATTACAAATTCAATGTACAAAGCATCAAAACCATGAACCTTAAGAAAAGACAAATAGTTATGAAATATGTTTTTAATGGGACCATATCTTGAATGTAAATTTTTTGTTATAGCACTATATTGGTTTCTTAGGTATTCTTAAACATAGTATGATAGTGCACACATAAGAAAAAATTTGATGTTACAATAAATATGAAAGGATATATATTTCATGTTGAGAATATTCTATGTAAAAGATATCAATGAATGATTAATGTATAAACATCTGTACAAGATAATTTTTTGAGGTGCTCCCTATTAACTATTTAACTCAAAGCAAAAATAATCCATTACCAAGCAAGAAGAACAATTTCCAGAAGTATAACGACAAGAAAGATGGCTGCACATTAATTAGCTCAAGCAGTTTCAATCATCTTATTTCATTTCTTTTTCTTTTTTTTAACAAAACTACATTTATCTACGATACGATAGAAAAATAATGCATACAAACGAACCTAACTAGATACTACACAAGAACACTCTAGCGATTAATAATGCATAGCGAACATAATTGTTTGGATTGGGCAAATGCATTAAATCATTTCATGTATGAGTTATTCCAAATGTGTGGGACTGATATTATAGTCATGTCTTTAACTAAATGTGCATTTAATTCTTAGGACAGTCATTACATGGCAATAAATTGTAGGTTAGTTCATATGCATCACAAATTTTATACTAGTCAATATTTATACAATGAATATGTTTTGCATTCACCCATACATGCATAGTTTATCAATTATGCTTTGTTGTAACTGGCATTTTGGACTAAGCTGACTAAATTTGTGCAGAGTGAACGGTATCTTAATATTCGTTACACATGATACGATCACCATTATGTCATTTAACCCCTAAAATAGTTTTACATAATGTCATATCCTCTAGCAGATAGCCACACATATTAATTGCCTGCTACCCCTATACCTTTGCATGCGTGAAGTCATTGATTTGCCCCTAAATAAGATGTAAACAATTTTAACCAATCACAACACCAATAAATGCCCTTTTTCATGATTTTTGTTTAAAATAGATAACTTGACTATTGCAAAACTGCAAATTTTTCATAAATAAAAAATACTAAATTTTGATTGATCCAAAAGGCAAACTTTAATCGATAGTTAAAATAAAATGATTCATTTAATTTATCCTTCGAGACTAATAAACTATTACAACTAAATAACAAGTCAAAATTAAATTATACGTTAATTATAATTTAAAATTAATTAATAAAAAAATAACTTTACTATTAACACAATGTAATTTAAATCAAAATTATATCAACTAGGGGAAAGGTCTCAATAGTGGTGCACAGTAATTTTGGATAGCAAATCAAGGTATCTTAACATCATTTCAAAAAAATTACCCATTTTAATATGCCCTCTTAACTACTTATAATTAAGGATTCAAGGTCTAACTCATTATACATTTTATGATACAACTGATTTTATCATGAGAGGTCATAAAATATATTTTTCAAACCTATGACCAAAACATAACCTTTGAAATCCCAATAGCTATACATTATAGTATTATTACTTAAGTCATAGTTGTCAAAATGTTATTGGTTACTTTTAATTTTATAGAGTAAATTTTGAACAAGTAATAGATATTACATGATCAGTGTCTAATGCACTTTAATATTTATACACAACATGTTCCATCAATGGAACATATCTTAACAAAAACCATGTTCCATAATTGGAAGGTGCACCATTATTTGAAACTTTCCCCTACCTAATCAAGAATCTATTTAAAATTGTTATCATAAAATTTTAAAAATAAACTACTTGAAATGAGTGAGAAATGCACTCTTTCGCTTTTATAAATTTATAAATACAAACAAATTTATAGCATAACTTATTTTGTAAGAAAAAAAGAAGTCCACCTACTTCTAATAAGAAAACTCATTTGTAAAAAGTTGAAAAGCGTCGTGTGCTCTAACTTACTTATATTCAAATCTCACAAAATACTTGTTAATTATAATTGTTTAATTAAATTAAAAATATTTCATTTACTTAAAAATAAATTGATTATGATCATTTCGCTCACAATAATTACAATACTAATAACAATAATTACAACACTAATGACAGTCTAATTATGCTCCCCACCCTAATCCCACATTTAACTTAATTTAAATCTAACTAAAAATAAATAAGGTGTCAAGTTTGAAGTCTAAGTTTGATTTTTTTTTTTTTTCTACAATAATTTTCTAAAAGTAAGCTACCTTAAGCCATGGCGTAACAAAAGACATTTTCTCGTCGTACATTTTTGACTCTATTTATTAAAACAAAATCTTTTAAAGGAAAGAGATGCACTTTTCTTTTAGAAAGTCTAAAAATTTATAAAAGAAATATTATTTCTTGCTTTTGATTGAGGAAAGAGAGCCTTAGTAGTGTGTAGTGTTTAATAAATATATTATATGACGATTTAAATGTTGTGTAGAACACGTTAACAAGCAAGTTATTATACCATTACGTTATTATTTTTGTTTAGTTTATTCAATTTTTAAAAAATAGTAATTTAAAGGTTTTTTTAATTTTTAATTTTTTATTTTTATAGGTTATTGGTATTGTTTTTTATGTTTGTTTCTTTGTAGTTTTTGTTCATTTTATTTTTAGAGTTGACTTTATATTTTTTGTGGATGGTGGAGGAAGTTTTTGTTGGGATTTTGGGTTTCGGTAATTAGGTTTTCTATTGTCTCGTAAATTTGATTTTAGTTTTGATGAAAAGTAATCATCAATATTTTTTAAAATAAATAAATTGATTAAATAATAGAAATTTATTTATGTTAATATTTTGTTGGTTGGGTAATGACTTTTGACAGAGCGTAAACCACTTTAGGACATAATCAAGGGCCCAGATCCCCATATAATAGTTCTTGTATACCAAATAGTACCAGATTTATACCAACTATTACTACCACCAGCGTTGAGAATAACAAATGACCATTAATGGTCCTGTGAATACAAACCATATCCACAACTGTTCTCTATGCCTTTCCTAAGATTTGAACTTGGATAGGGCTTGAAAAAACCAAGACACTTTAACCAACTCACATCTCATTGGTGATATTTGTGTATCTATTAATCAATGCAATAAAGATAAATACAATTGATAATTTATAATAAAAAGGCCATTGGTTAGTATCATGACTCTTATGGCAAAAGTCTCAAAATATTTGAAGCAAGTTAATCGTAATATTGAAAACAAACTCTCTGATAAAATTCAAACACATGCAACAACATCAGAAAGAGGAGAGAAAGGATCGCTCAAAGAGACATAAAGTCCCAAATAAAGAGCTTCAAAATCATGGAATTAGGGGTCGTTCAACCATCTAACCCATCTTGTGTGATAATAATAATAGGAATAAAAACTCTCCATTCAGGTGGAGGAGGAGCCAACATGCTAGCACCCGTCACCTCATGGGCTAGACAAGTCCTTGGAGAAGGTCTAACAACTATTTCAACAAGCGAGTAGAATTCAACCACCCCACTAAGTGGTAGGAGGGGACGAGAAGTAGTTGTGAGAGTGGTTCCATCGTCACCTAGGTACCGAAGTAGGATAACCTTGAGGTGGGATTCTGCTCATGGTGTATAACACACTCCCCAATGGTTGAGAAGGTCTTACAAGTGTTGAACTCAAGAGAAACTTTCTTCACTTAAGCTTGGATATAGAGATGCATAAAGGTGAGCACATTAACCTTTTCCTTAATTGAAAATTTCTAAGATATAAGATCGTTTCTAAAAGGTACACCATTTCTAGAGTTTTAGAGTTGAGAAAGAATAGTGACTCTGAAGAAATTTCAAATAAAGTATATGTATTTAGCCACTGTGTACAATCCCTAGATAGAGTAATCTTATAAAATGTGGCTTAGGATGGAAGGGAGAGAAAATATTATGAATTACTTATAAACACTTTGGACACAAGTAAAAGTCTAAAAAATTGCTTCAATATCTATGGCCTATTGCACATTGGACACTTGCGTTAATTAATACCAATGTGATGTAACAACTCACCCAACAATAGCCTTTGATAAATTAAACACCACATAAAATGAGCCAACTTTAGCTTTAGTGGAGTCTCCCAAATGTGATTAAGGAAAAAAATAAGTCCTAGGCAAAAATTTTGAACCCCATAGATTGCAATGGAAATTTTAGTAGTGAATATTTGTAATTAGGCAAATACTAGGGGTTTCTTAACTTGGGATTGGCTATGTGGATAACGTCAAGCTACAAAATAGTTTTCCAAAAAACTATGGACATTATTGTTTATTGCTCGAATAGCCAAATGAGTTTTACTCTTATTCTTCGATTACCAACAAATCGATTGTCCAATATTTTAAATAATGTTTGGATGGCCACACATTATATGGGCCCAGGGATCACACTCATCAAAATCAAGGGAATATTTGAAATGCAATTAAAAATACCAAAGATACCCAACCCAAATATATTACATTGAGTTATATATGTATATACAAATACATATACATATAATGAGAATTAAATGTTATTTTCATCCTTACAAGTTGGGACTTTGGAGATGTTTGACAACTCAACCAATATAAAAATGATCCAATAAATAGGTGATTCAACATAAAAATAAATCAAACACTTGTGGATGCAAATCAAGAAATATATTGATCCAATTCAAAACTATTCTAGTGTGTAATTTACAACCTATAGGTAAATCTATTGATCCAATTTTAAACATATTTGCAATCAGTTTTGAAACTTTATTGATTTATGTAATTTTATTAGAAAAATATGCTTTTCTAGGTTGTGATGTTTTTTTGTCCCAACGAAGCTTTTTTAGGTTTGTGTTGTTTTTCCATCATTGTAAAAAATTTATAGACATGTGATGATTTTTTGTCACTATGAATCTTTTCTATACTGATGATTATATTTCATCCCTATGAATATTTCTAGGGATGTGAAGATTTTCTAGGCATGTAATGATTTTCATCTCTAAGAAGCTTTTCTAGACCCGTGACGTTATTTTTTCCATTCAAAGATTTTCTAAACCCACGATGATTTTATATTACGTGATGCTTTCCAATTTCTGATGCTTTCTATTATGCAATGTTTTCCATTATATGATGCTTTTCATTAATGTGCCACTTTTATAACTATGATGTTGTTCAATCAATGCAATGTTTTTGCATCACTATGATGCTTTTACAAGGTAGCAGTGATTTTCATCAATGTGATGATTTTCCATATTTGATGCTTCAACACTCATTTTTGGTCCTTTCATTATCTATGTATTCTTTGCCATCTTAACAATCATCAATGATAAATTGAATTATGTAAGAAATTGTGAATTTTTTTAATGAAGATTATGATTGCTCTATAAATTTAATTTAATGCATTTCAACCATTTCATGTCAAATTAATGTTTTCAATTGGAAAGTAAAAAAACATAGAGTAAGGATGAAATAAAACTACAACAAATATTTTAAAAAAAATCATGTCAAAAAAAATCTTTGAAATCTTAACTTGAGAAATCATACACACTATTACAATAGTCATCAAGTCTGACTATTTTCGTAGTGGAGACCTCCTTCATATTAGTAGTAGCATTAAATGAAGAGCTTAACCCTTGTATGTATTCATTTGAGTCAAAAACATTTCTCATTATTTCAAAATAACTGCAACAAAATCCATATATTTCAACATAATCCAACCTTGAAAAGTTAAAACTTGAGCTTCCATATTTGGAATTTATTTTAGAGAAGACAAATTAGTAGTAGGAAAATTCATGCTAGACCAGAAGTCCCCTCCACATAGACACTTATAAATTTATTTTACTTGATCCAACAAACTTAAAAAATGCTTATTAAGAGCTATGAATTCTGATAATGGAATGTCGCTCCCATTATCCCCACTTGGAAAATCAGATTAGTGGAAGACAAAAGAAGCTAATGCAAAGTCTAGACCAACTCTAAGTTTTCCCATTATGAGTATTTATACTAAGTTTATTATTAGACCTTTGTCATGGAGGATAGATGAGAGATTACAAACAAAAGTTGATGCCATTTAGGAATTAATCCTATTGTGGGCATCCAACTTCAATTATTCTACACTTAGAACAAGTTGGTATTATAGAGATTAAAGAAAACTATCAATCTATTTCCATAGATAACACCCCAAAAAGTTGTTTCTTATTTTTCAAGTCTAAGAAAAAAGTCTAGAAACAAATTTTGGGCAACCATTAAACAAGAAAAAATTAAGACCAAAGAACCAAATAAGTGAGTAAGCATGAGCCTCAAAAAAATAATGGGTAATTTGAATTGATATCTAAAATATTTAATAAATAAGGGGACACCTTCCTTTAATCATGTCATTACTGCTAAAATCACACCAATATTCATTTTCAGCATTATACCCATCATTCCAAACCTAGAGTCACTCTTTCAATCTAAAAAAGGAATTGCCAATTCTTAAATCACAACAAGGGTGACATTAGTAAAATTCATATAAGCCATCCCATCAAAATTTATTCAAATTGACATTGAAAAATTAAAATGAAAATTCTCCATTTTTATCTTTATTTAGAATGGTATCAAGGTTATCCAATTCCTCTTCCCTATAAACGTATAAATCATAAATCAATAGTAGCTTGGCTTAATATAAAAGTCATTAAGGCATCTGGCTAACCTAATACAAAACAAACTAAAAGTATTAAAAATACTTCAGTCTCAACTAAATAAATTTTATTTAAACTAAAATCTCAAAAATACTAATTTTACGCCTTCTTTATTCAGTTATGAGTACTAAATGTCTTGGGAGAAGAACTAGGAATGAGATGACCTTTTACCCTACTTCTAATAACCTTCCATTCTTCTTGATTACCTAATTTATCTGAATCCAAATTAAACAAATAACCCCCATTCTTGGGTTTATCTCTATTTACTTTATTCTTACTAATAAAATCCATAACTCTTTTTTCAATAGACCCAATTATCTTAGAATTCTAAGGTGGGAACATAGAAGGATCAATATTGATGATGAATCTTTTTCTAATAAAAACTTTGATACAACTCTTAAAGGAAACACTAGATCATTGTCCAAAAATACTATTAAATGTTCCTCACTTGCCTCCTTCCCCCATGAATAATTTTATTTTCTCTTGGATTTTTGATAGGAAGCATAAATATGACCAATTTTAAAACAATTTTGACATCTAAATGGAATCCCCTCAAAATCAATGGTTTGATACCAACATCTATTTTTCACTTTTAACTCGATCTTTTTAGGCAAGTCCTGAGATATATCTAAACAAACTAACACCTTAGCAAAAGTTATTTGGGAATAATTTAATAAAGAAGCATCAATTTCTAGCAATTCACGTAGTGCACCTCCAATAACTAAAAGACCAAATTCAATCTAGAACTGAAGTAGAAGATATGTTAACCTCACCTAGATGTGATGAAGAGAAAGTTTTTTTGTCAAAGGGTTAAAATCTAAAAACTAGGGTTTCATAAGAAGAAGGTGATTCTCACAACTCTAAGATTTTGATTGAAAAATATTATTACGATCAACCAAATTATCAAAGACCATAATAAAAAAACCTTTGACATAGGGATACATTTCCTTAATGCCTTCCAACATAGACTGCCAATAATCTCAAAAGCCACTAGTGTAAATTAAGAAGGGAAGGCCAAAACCCATCAAAGCATTACACCAGACCCCTCTTCCCATACCAACCTTTAACCTCAAGGATCTCATCCATAGATTTATCTTTGAATTTTACCACCAAAGGTCTTTTTCCACACTCAAAACCCTAAACTGATTAAAGTGGGAGAACACAGAACCCAAGGATGCCCTAGCTTCTTGATTTTATAACCTAGCTAGGGTTGATGGTTGGCCTATTACACCCCCTACTATCTCCTTCCATTCTCCCTCTCCTACTATTGATGCAGTATTCCTGGCCTTGCCTGCCTAAAGTCAAAGTTATGGTTGTGACTTACTACCCACACCCTTACTTTGCCCCTGACTTACCACGACTTGGATGCCATCCATGCCAAGCTTCCACCCATTCGAAGATATATTTTTAGACCATCCTTAATGTTGAAGTGGGTGATATAGTCATCACACATGAGGCAAATCCATAGTTTTCTGTGATCCTCAAAAATAAATTTCATGCCAAGGGTAATAGTCCAGTGTTTACTTTTTTGTAACTTTGAAATTTTAATATTCTTAAAATGTTGGGTACTAACATTTTTGTAACCAAAATGTCTAAACCAGTGATGAATAGTATCCCTAGACATAGACTATGAACTTATTTTGTCATATTTAACACAGGTTTTAGGCCACGTGTCAACCCCCATCACATTGAACATCAAGCTAGTTATCCCATTACATGTGGATTTTTTTCACAAAGATGTGCATACCTTACCCCCTACAGGATTAGAACCCAAGACCTCCCTTTTGAGAACACATGTTCTTCACTGTTAGGCCAACTTAGGTGCACTTAAAATATTAGGTATTGATATTTTTGTAACCAAAATATCTAAACCATTGGTGAATAATTTTTTTAGCCATAAACTGTGAACTTGCCTCATCACATTGAACATAAGTTTCAAGCCATGTGTTGACCCCTATCATATTAAACACTAGGTTAGTTAGCCCATTACATGTGGATAATTTTCATGAAGATGTACATACCTTACCCTTTGTCATATTAGAACCCACGACCTCCCTTTTGGGAAAACATGTTCTTCACCATTAGGATAACTCAAGTGCACTTAAATTTTTGGGTAACCTAATTTTTGAAATGGACCCAGAACTATAGACATTTTTATAAGTGGAATACCCAAACTAGAGATGAATAGTATCACTAGCCATAATTATCCATTTTTATCTTTTTATCCATCAAATTGAGTGTATTAAATGTGACTTTTTCTTATCAGATATTTTTCTACTTTACAAAAATTTGTCATGGTGTTTTAATGAATCAACAACATTATTTTCAAGTATTCTTCACCGATATGTTATCAAAAGCACATGATGTTGTCCAAATCTTGTGATGATTTCCAAAGCATGGAATGATGTCTAAATAAGTGATGAAGCATGATGATGTCCAAATAAGTGATGATGTCAAAGCATGTGATGATATTCCAACTCTATGATTATTTTTAATGCATCAACATGAAGTGGTTACACAATTTTGCAATGTATTTATGGGAACATAATGCTTGAGATGAATTAATTTTCACATTTTTACACTTATGTGATGATTTTTCAAATCCATCGCTACTTCTTTATTTGATTTTTATTTTTTTAATTTTCATTTTTTAATGTATTTAATTTTTAGATTCGATGTATTTTTATTAAATTTTATTCTATGTTTAGTCTGTATATCTCCACATTAATTTCAATTGAGGGAGATGCATTTTAAAAAATGGATATGATAGTGTGATAACTTAATTTCATTGCTTGATGATTGGATGTAAAGTGGTGGCTTGCAACCAAATTTACTTATAAAATCCCTTATAATTAAAATTATTTATCAAAGCTCAGTCGAATTAATAATTTTGGCTCTATGTTATTTATATTGTGTGTTTAGACTTGAATATTTAATGGCTGAATCTTCTTGTTAACTTTAAAGAGTTACTAAGAAAATTTCAAAAGTTTTTAAACAATTTTCAAAATTTGGTGAGCATCTCAAGCATGTCAAGAAGTCAATTTCAAGTTTGGACTCACATGGAAGAAAGCTAGTTTCTACTTCATTTAGTCATGTTCTTCAACATTATTGGAAGCATCCTTCCTCTAGAAAATGTGGGAATCCACCCAAAAAAAATGAGGACAATAGTATCTCCATAAAAGACTATATTTTACATGGAAAAGGAACAAGGAAAATTTAGGATTTATTTAAAGAGACACCACATTACTTTGCAAAGATCAAACACATGGGCATGGAACCTAGATTTGCATTAGATGTCTCAATCATGTTTACATCTTGGGGTGATTCACAAGAATTCAAATTGATAAAGAATAAGTTTTTGGCATGGTATCTTTCACCTAAGCCACATATAGAGTCATTGTTGAAGCTAGAGAAAATTTTAGAGAGCACGATGGTGCTATTTAGGCCTATTAAAAGTTGTAAAAAATGAAATCCATGGAGATATACATTGATTTGACATTATGATTTTAGTTTACAAACAACTAAAAATATTTGTTACTTGTTACTTAATAGTTATTTAATTTTTTTTTATTAAAACTACTAAATGTAATCAATAAAGTGGTGTTTTATGTTTATGCAGTGATGTATGTAGGAGTATAGTAAATTTTTTAGTATGCAGTGGTACCAATATATTATGAATCTATCATATTGTGATATATGTTGTCTGTAGTAAATTTTAAGTATTAACTTGGTCTTTGAATATTTACAAATTTTTATTTTAAATTTTCCAAGTGATTCCATCAAGTTATAAAGATTAAACAAGATTAACCTTTACATCCACAATGAGTTTTAGTAAGTCTATTTATTTTTTTCATGGTCACAAAGGACATATTCCTAAAATTATTGACCCCAACAAATCCCTTTTGACATGATTGACTAGCCATTCTATAAAATTTTTTAGTGGGTTCCTTAAAATTTGCCTTGATTGATTGTTACGTTTATCAAAAGAAGAGGAGAAGGGGCTATCATTTATATATAATAAGCTAAGATAATAATGTTTGAAAGGTGTATCAAAATAATAAGTTATGAGAGTGACTCCACTACCACCTAGGTGTTGAAGGAGGAGAACCTTTTTATAAGATATCAAATGAGATTTTTTTCATGGTGCGTAACACACTCCCCTAAAAATTGAGAAGGTCTTGCAAATGTTGAAACTTGAGAGAAACTTTCAATACTTAATCTTGGATATAGATTTACCAAAATATATTAATCCTCTATAATATGGTCTTAGGATGGAAGGGAGATAAAATAAGTTATGAATCAATTTCAAGCACTTTGGGTACATTGAAAAAATTCTTCAAGGTCTATGACCTATTACAAGTTAGACACTTACGATAAATAATACCTATGTGATGTAACAACTTACCCAATGGTAGCCCTTGATAAACTAAACACCAATAAAATGAGGTAACTTTGGCTCCAATGGAGTCTCTAAAATATGGTCGAGAACAAAAAACAAATCCTAGGTAACATTTTAAACCCCATCGATTGTTAATCTTATCAAGATCCAAGGAAAAGGGGTTAAGAATTCTATATAGTAAGCCAAGATAATAATTTGAGAAAGGTATATCAAAACCCCAACATTAATCTTTCCACCAAGAAAATGTTTGTTGTATACCAAACTTGTGTATCATAACATATGGCATAAGCTCTTGGATTCATACGATGGAAGAACTTCAAAGGAAAAAGGCATGTATTTATATTGTAGAATGGACCAATGAGTCCAATCTCACAAAAAAATAAGATCAAAATTTCAATATGAATACCCTTTTTAAAAATCCCAAGTTCCTTAATTATTAGAGTTTAAACTAATGTTAGTCTATTATTATCAACTATGGGAGACCACCAACAGTTAGGATTATTGTTATAATATCTAGTTGAACCCATCACTAACCCATTTGAGAAACATGTTGATAGCCTCAAAGAATTTTCAAATACTATGAGAAATAATTTTCCCCTCAATTTTAACTAAGGTGGTGATAATGTGCAAGGTGTGAACATCTACCAAAATGTAATTCTTGAGAATAACTTTCCATGCTTCAATAATTTCAATACCCTCAATGACCCATATAGAACAAATGGAGATAATCTAGCTATAAACATCAGTAATGCCCATTCCTCCTTTGTCTTGAGGAATACAATAGATCTACAAAGTACCTCCATAAAATCCATGATTATGTTTGGCATTAGTCCAAATAAAATATTGTAGTAACTTGGAATGATTTTCATATGGTGCCTTAGATAGATCCCAACAATAGAATTATTAGATGTCAATGGAGTTATGAAATATCACTTAGGGTCTCTCCAACTTGTCATTACCATAATCATATTACATTTCACACACACAAAGCTAATGTAAACTATCTACTGATCAAATAACTTATTATAATGTTGAAATTCTCTCCACACACTCTTCATGAAAATACACTACTAAGGTGATCATTAAATAGGGGAGAGAGTAAGAGATCAAAATAATCACATGGTAACTGATGATATGTGGGTGAGTTGGTCAAGTCACTTGGTTACTACAATCACCACCCAGGTTCAAATCTTAGATGGTATTGGAAGCCTATTATGGTCGATCATTTGTATTGGGCTAGTTGTGGCCATTAATATTATTCTTAGACTAGTTGTGGCCATTCTTGGTAATTTTAGTACTTATTTACTTGGGGATCTAGGCCCCTGATTATGTTCAGGACTAGTTGGAGCTCTAGTCAAAAGTATATAAGGGCAAACATCCCACCAAAATTGATAACTAAAAAAAATCACCTGGTGCATGCCAAGTATAAGGCACTCATAGTGGTGAGTGACTAGATGTGCACTCAACATGTGTACATATTTGACCATAATTAGGCTCCTAAATAGAGCTTAATCTAACCAAGTGGACATAACTAATAACATCTAGTGTGAACACTCCAAAAAGATCCCTTAAGTGATAGTGAGGGAGAGAAAAAACACAACACAAATGGGTCCTAGCTACTAGGCCTACTAAGGTATCCATGTACAAAAGCACAATGAAATACTAAGTATCCCTATAGAAACCAATCAATATTACCATAATACATGGTTGTTGAGTCACTTTAACTACCAAGTTAAATAAGAACTAGTACTCTATATAAGGCTCATTCATAGAAAAACACTAATCATAAAACTAGAATAAAATAAGAGACAAAACAATGGTCTCTAAAAAAATATTACATTGTATGGGATAAAATCCATCATTGAAGTAGGTGAAAGGGATGATCAACACCCAAATATGCCATCAACTATTTGAAGTAGGTTCAAAAGACAATCAACACCCAAAGAATCTATCAAAAGTATAAATGAGTACTACCTAAAGATGGTGCAAGGGAAACTCACACACACAAAAAAGTAGTATCTAGACACCCCCATTATGCTAAATGGGTAGAATGGATGAAAAAATATGTACAAGTGGGTTGATTCAACCACTCAAACATTGAAAAATGAAAATAGCTAGGAATGATTAAAAACACTCACAAAAAGGAGATGAATAAACTATCAAGGTGTCTAAGAATACATAATGGTCTCTTAAATAGGGATGGTCTAAGTGGTGATGGGGGATACTAGCAACTGACATAGAAAAGGGTGAAAAAAAATTACACACAGATGAAGGTAGACTAGGATGTAAAATTAAACCCCCCATGGTAATTCATAATTTAGTGCAAGTAAAATATAACCCAAAACACACTAAATAATTGAATAGATATTGGAAACACCAAAAATAGATCACTACAAGGAGCATTCGATCTTTCAAAGAAGCCATCACAAGACCTAAAATTTGCTCCAATAAGGTGCATTGATAGACAATATGAACAATGTGTGAAAAATTAAGTTGAAAAGTGGAAGAACCATGCTAATAGATTTCACACAAAGAGTGCCCATGATGCCACCATAATCAATCATCAATCCATCCAAAATGAGTACAAACGGTAGTAAAAGATGCTTGTAAGTGATTTAGTGCCATGGGCACAAATGGTGAATGCAAGGAAATGTTTATATCAGATTTAGGACTCTCATGCCTAAAAGAATATGATAAGGTATTATAAATCTCATGCCTAACAAGAGAACATGTAGGTTGTTCATGTCTGAGTGAAGGGAAAGACGACTCAAGATTTGCATGATTGAGTATAGTATATGATGAGTTCCTAGATGTAATACTATTATATCTCTCAATGTCCTCTAGAAGTGTAGCACACAAAAAAATAGGTGTGAAGCTGCTACAAAATGGTCCCAAAAAATATTTAGAATCACTTGATTGATAACCAATGTCATAGAAAGTAATCTAGTGAACAAGTTCTAGTAGTGTGACACTAGGAACAAAGTATGCAGGATCCAAAAGTAGTGGTATGCTTCATAAAATATATAGGCATGTATGTGAATGGAATTACAGTGGGATATATAGAGTGTGTAGTAATAGTAGGCCCAAAAACATCAACTAAAAATAATATAAGCAATGTGTGGCTCAATAAGTATATTAGACAACCAAAAATTAGAAATGGAACAAAAAACATACTCAAAAAATATAGGACATCAGGATCTACAAATAATGTGTTCACATGTGCATAAATAAAATGAGTATGAGTAAAATAAAGTGTTTTTATGATGGGATTTGACCACCTACCAAATTGGACCTCACCTTGCAGTGTTTGACACTCAGAAGAATTGAACAAGGGGCCAGTTGTCACCCCTAGCAAGGTCAAGGGGTAGTACCCATTTTGGGGTCTAGGGTAGTGACCCTGGTGTGCTCCCTATCATGGTACAAGATGGGGTCAAGGCCCCCAACATCAAATGCAATTTAGAGATTGCATGGTCTTTGAATTTGCAAAAAAATAACCCTTGAAGAAGAAAAAAGCTATTCTCACTTAACAAATAATTTTACCCTTGTTTGATAATTTTGCATCTTCCAAAAAAAATACCCCAAAACAAAAAATAGTCCTCCACTTTAATAAAGTAACCCCCATACAATGAAGATTACCCCATTTAATAGAAAAAGGCTTCCTCCTTTACATTAAACACCACTTGTGAAAAAGTGATACCCCCTTTTGAAATGGCCCTTCGACATTATTTTTCCACTTTATAAATGCCCCCACTTTAAAATAAATGACTCTCACATGTTATTAAACATACCCCTTTCTAAAACATGGTGAACTAACCAAATGTGTTATTGTGAAACTATGGCTTTGATAAAAAAAAATCACCATTTAAAAAAATCACTTAAACCATTAAAAAAATGTTCAAACCCATGGCTTGAATTAATGAATTAATGAAAACTTTTAATCACATCCATGAGACCAAGTAGTCTATGGGATCAAGGGATATAATAGAGCTATTCCATGTTAACACAACTCCCTAACACATGGGTTGTCCTTTTGATCATGAAAAAATTTAGACCCCTTTTTTATGTTAACTCTTCTATTATGGATATTGATTAGAAAACTTGTTATACTATCAAATCTCTCCTTTTTACACAATTCAATGAAGTTGTTGACCCTTAATCTATCTTTGTACTTGGTGTATATGTCATTATAGGCTGTTTAATTTCATAATAAAGTTCCATTTTATCTCCACCACCCCCTTATCACAAAATAAACATATTCTCATTTCCTATTCTTCCTTGGGCACTATCCACCTACCTATTTCACACCTAAGATGATGTGAGATAATCTTTAACTATGCAATCAACATCTTTGCTTTCTTTTTTATTTTTGTCCCTATGTACGTTTTTCCTCGTGCTCCCATGTGGGATTAAACTCTTTAGTGTAGTCTGATTTCTTCCATCCTAATTGCTTTGTCCACATGGCTATCCTAAATTTCTCTATGACATATATATTTATTTCATCATTAGTTTTTGGACATTCTTGCATGTTGATGTCTCATTTACTCATCCATTTGTTGTTTTATTTCATCCATGTGTTTTTCTTCTATTTAGCTCTTCTTCAATTACCATTTTGGGCCATCGATGGTTCTCTATATTATTCATATTTTTTAGGTAACTTAATGTCCAAGTCATTGTTGATGCTTCTAATATAAATATACATGTTTTAATTAATAGAATATCATATGGAACTGAAGCTTTGACTTTGAGGTTGTTTGTGATTAGATGTTTCTGGATTCTCTCTATCTGTATCCAATTTAGATCAGATACATTGTTGCCCCAAACTTCACATCCATATAGGACCACCAGTGTGATGAGTAGTTTGAATAAGTTCTCTTTGTTTTCCAATCCCATAATTATGCATTCTTACATCTATTTTATAGTGAATATAAATCCTTCCAACCTCTTTGTATTCTTTTTTTCCTGCATTTCTCCCAACTAATCTTATTGTGGAAGTCAAGTTTGAGATATTTGTATTCTTTCACTACCTCTAGTGGACTTCCTTAAAAAATTAAACTCAATTTTTTTACTTTTTCTCTGTAAAGAAA
>JARHVA010000983.1:1507500-1670000 GCA_037957365.1 Torreya grandis | reverse complement strand
TAACCTACAAGTAGATAGCAAGCTTGAATAGATTGACTTTGAGTTAGATGTTGAAAGTCTAAAAATGTACATGTGAGACATGAGGGAGAAAAAGGAGACCTATTAAAATATAATTCATAACTCTCAAAATTCTATCATTTGATGATCAAGCACATTTAATAAGTGAAACATAAGTAGACCTACACTCAGAGCAAAGAAGGCATACATGGATGGCTAAATAAAAGAAAGTGCTAATAAGCCTATAGAGAACTAGGTTGAATATGAAAAAGATTTAAATGAAGTTCAATAAATTTCAAGGTTATAATTATTTAGTCTAAAAGGGTAGGTTTCAAGTTTCAATACTCAAAAGAACCAATCACCACCTACGACCATGTACTAGATAGAAGAAGAAAGAGAGTGGATGCTTATGGAGATATGAGGTCTTGAAAGAGTTGAGAAGGTTCAAAAGAGTTAACTAAGTTATAAATATAATTTAAAAGTATTTATTTTGTTTAGTGACTTGTAGAAAAGGTATTAAACTCCAAATTCAACCCAAAACCTCAATGACCACCTACAGGTTAGTCTAAGTATCTCATATTGGTTATAAACTTGAAGAGAAGACACATTATACATAGTGAGATGAGAGTTTAGGTAAATGAATGGAAAAGTATAAAATGTAATTTTAGACAAAAAAAGGAAACCTGAAATAATGAAAAAATATATTGGTTAATATATACTCACTTGAATCGTACATACACATAGTTGGCATCATTAGGCCTACCTGCCTAGAGTGAGAAATATGTGCTTGTTTTGAGAGAAATAGAGGTATGAGGGAAGGAAAATAAATTAGAAATTTTAATCTTATTATATTATTAATCCATACTATCATCATAGTTAATGAAAGTGGTACCAATGTTGATAGGCCTGTTTAGACCTAGCAAGCCTAAAGCCACATACACATGTTTGTATGTATAGTCATGGAAAAGGTGGCATATTGAGGGTAAATTAAGAGTTTGAAGACATTTGGAAGTGTATAATTTTGTCACAAACTATATAATATCATACATAGATAGTGGAAAATAATAAAATGACAAATTTGGCTTGTGAAACCTCCTCAACCTCTCTAGGTACATGACTATAGTTCAAGACCAAGTTTATCTTGATTGGTGTAACTTTGACCTAGTGAATGGAGTGAAATGGTTTTCAAAAATGATGAAGGGGTCCAAAAACTTCAATATCCTATCATTATTTTATGTTTTAGGTCCCTAATCTTTATGAATAAAGGTTAAGATGACAGCGCACTCTCCAATGGCATATTTTAGACTCGAGGAACAACTTCTTGTGATTAGAACTATAAAAATAGATTTCATGGGAACCTAAGAACATATAGGTGGTTTATGATACTATTTTACTTGAAATTTGTGGCATTGGTTCATGATTTGAGCCCCCAGGGTTTATGAATAATTGTTAAGAACTCAAACCACTTTAAACCCTCTTAAAACTCTAATAATGACCTGATGAGAGAAATTGGCCTATAAGGTGCCTTAAAAAAGTTTGAATATTCCTAAAACATATTTAAAATTATTTATAAATCTAAGGATTTTCTCATCATGTACTTTTCTTGTACCTACACCTGTATGGATTTAATAAATGTTGTACTTTTATGATATTTTGAGCCCAAAACAAGGTATTGAAGATCATGAAGAGATGAAAACCATTGGGAGAGATAATTTGGGATGTTCTATACCTATTAAATCATAAAAATACATATAATCCACCCTAAAATTATTCTTACAATTCTAATTATTGAAGGTAATATGAAAATGGCTTAAGAATGACTAGTTTTTTGGGCCATTTTGTGGTTTACCTATCTACACAAGGTATCATAAGCTCAAATTTGGTATGGAGAATAGTTATATCTTATGGAAATTGAATAAAAAACTTTATGAAATTTTCACATGTGTGGAAATTATCTAGATCAAATTCATAGTTTCTAGGCCTAGAGGCCTAATTAGGGCAAAATATTAGATGAAAAAGGACACTTCCACGTGGTTTCGGGTCATGAAACTTGGTATGGATCTGTAAGGGGATAATAGGTACTAAAAAATACCCTCATTTTTCTAATATAATTTTTACATCCTTCCACATAAGGATCCTTTTATGTTTTCAGGGTTTTAAGGATTTGAGGGCTAATGAGAGCTTTGAGTGCAAAATGAGATCTTGGTGAGTGTTTGATGGGTCTAAATGAGTTTTTCTAGGTCTAATATGATATAGATAATCCATAAATGGAGATATATATGGAATGAAATAAATAATTAACACTTATAAGCAAGGATAGGTGTAATAAGGCCAAGTGGGCTTCAAGACACCTAAGAGGTGTAATCATCATTGTAATGTGAGTTTTAGGATCCTAAAAAAGTGTAAAGTGTCAAAGAGTAGAGAAATATCAGTTCAACATGACTTGAAAATAAATGAGGCCACTTTTCATCTCACAAGCCAAGACAAAGGGTAGTTTTAAATGAAAAAATAAGGTGTCAAGCAAAGTTTGAAAATCCTAAGCCACTTAGAAGAGGAAAGACTCTTCAAGAGAGAAACACATTTATTAGAGACCTGATGAGATAGTTTGACAACTCCTGCTCCCTTCTCTCTTATTCTCTCTCATTTCTCTATAAATTTATCCTTGATAGGTTATGTATGTATCCTCCACCTAGGTATCATGAAGCCTTTCTTATTTGCAAGATTTTGATCAATGAGAAACTTCTAGTTTTACCTCATCCTTTGACTAGTTTCAATGTGTGTGCATTACTAGTTGATCTTGTTAAGTGATTAGCTTATCTTCCTTGGCATGTTGTCGTTTTATAGCATTCACATTTAGTTTTAACGCTTATTTGTAGGTCTTGTGAAGTGTCTAAGTGAGGTGTGAAGGTTGAGATAATTTATATTCATTAGTGTCATTATGTGACCTCTTGACTAGTCCTCCTAGCCCAAGCATCTTTCATAACCTTCATGTGAAATGTTGATGTAGAGATGTATATTAGGAATATTTTTTGTTTTAGGTTAGTCTTATGGTTGATGTGCACTTTCATTTGGTTGGTAGTAGTCAACTTATTTGGTGTATCACATCCACTAGAGTAGGTTTATCTCTCTTTTCCTAAAAAATTGATATATTAGTGAATGTGTCTAAGTGATACATTAAGTGGAGTTATCCATTTAACCTAGATATTCAATCCATCTTAAGGTCACCCACAACCTAGGATTGTCTCCATGTTGCCCCAAATTTAGAAGTCTTGAAAAATATTCTAAGGGTAAAAATTTGGGCTATAATAGGCCCAAACAATATTCCATCATGATGAATAAAACTCTCGATACACCATAACATACATTACAACAAGTAACCTTCCCATTGTATGGAAAGTAAAGTTTCAATAATATAATTTATCATGGAGAAATGTCTCATCTTTGAATTATCACACAAGGGCAAGAAAACTATGGGGTGACCAAAGCACAACCATAGATTGACAAGTAAAGATAAGATGTAAGCTAAGTGACCTTACTCCTCTTGAACATAGTGAATCAATCAAGATTCACGTAAAATTTATGCAATAAAATAACATATTAGTTTAAGTAAAAAAGGAAGCCTACCAATCGGTCCAAGTCCTTCTTGGGATCTTTTATGAAGTTTTTTCTTCTAGCCAAGGCTATCCATCTCCAGGGTATTTTCTTGTTTGCCTTCTCTTTGTTACTAAAATGGCCAAAATTCCCTTTCTAAGAGATATACATTCCTAAAATATTTATTCTCTCCTCCTCACAACCCAATAAAAAACATTACAAGTGTTTGTTCTTTCTTTGGACTAACTAACCACTCTTTTTGCTAGCCCATGCCTACATAATAGACATATTTTTTAGTACATAATGGCACATGAAAATCTTGAATAATATTTTTGGTTGATTATAATATCAACCCATATCTTCCCTTTAGTTCAAGGTAATGTTCAATTAATAGGTTGGCCTATAAATTGGCCACTAGACATTTTAGACATTGGACTTCTCCATCCTTATGCATTAAATATGACTAGTTAAAGGTAGTTCAACCAACCCAAAAAATATTACAATACAATAAACACACAAATACTAAAGATAAGGATAAATGATACAAAAGGAATCCAAATTGGATTAGGTAAGGTTTAAGACAAAATATGGTTCAGAGATAGGATCACATATGATTTGATAATGCCTAACATAGTCCGTATTCCTTCATTGGTAATGATCTATTCTTGCACAATTTTTCACCCATGAAATCTTCCTATTATAATAGTCTAATATTGAAATTATAATCATGCTAGATCATTTAATTTTAACCAATGTAATTAGATTACCAAGCAATTCACAAGGTCATGAAGTGAGTTCAATATATCACCTAATACATGTATAGTTACAATTACAACATAAGGCAATAATTAAATCATTGCTAAACCAAAACTTACCATTTACATAATCCACTCACATTTTTAATAAACACCACCAAGGGAGTATAACCCTCAAATTAGAATAGTCACCTTGTCGATACTTGAATTACATCTCAATGCGTTGTGAGTAGTAATATAGTCTAGAGTCAAATAAGAGTATCAGTGATCTCAGATACAACATGTATCCATCAATGAAATTCTTGTCATCCCATTTATCCATAAGTGATTTTCCTATCATCTCATTGGTAGGGATCTTAATCTTATTAGGCAATCATACATTAATTAGCAATTAAAGTCACTTTTTGTCCATGAGGTGTATTACATTCTCCCCCCTTAAATGGGAATCATCCTTGATGTAGGTCTACTTTACTCATTCATTGAGGGTTCCACCAACCACTAATGGGGATCCCTACCAAGGAGATATCTCATCCTTAAAAATAGTTGAGATACCATACTAAGTTCACATTAAATCATTAGAAACATACTGGGTAACCCTAAGTCACCATATATAGTGCCATCTAAAACAAAGAGGATCTTCTGAATAAGCAAAACATGGGGAAATGCCTCCAATCAGCTTAATTTTTTTGAATAAAAATATTGACGTGAGATTTTTTTACTATTCAATATATCATGCCATTCATGGAATATTTTAAACAACCTTTTATCATACTATTCAACATATGTATGCTCCCATAACATCAGTCCATCAGATGAGATAATAATATGTCAATCAATATGTATGAGGCTCTCAAGATATCAATCCACCAACTAAGATAATCAGTACATGTACAAACTTTTAGGAGCTACTTCATTAACCCTAGTCTAATGTGTAGAAGCAAAAGATACACTTCAATGATCTTGAGACACTTTAGTGTATAAAACCACCATGTCTGATCCACCAACCAAGATAATCAATACATGTAAAGTCTCTTAGAACCTAGTTCATCAATCCTAGTCCAATGTGCAAAATTAAAGGAGACATGTTAGTGATATCAATAAACCTCAATCTCTAAAACCACCATATCTAGTGAGTGAGAAGGATGGGGTCTTAAACTTGTGTGACAAGTTCCCAACACAACCCACTAGATATGTTCTAATATAATTATTTTCCCATATACTTTCCCCAAATGACATATATACACATACCAATACATAAAAAAAACATGGACAAGAATTAAAATAATTTAAATAAATATCAGCGGATTCTGTAAGTTTGAAATCAATAAAATGAGACCAAATCATCTTGGAAATGAAATCAAATTTAACTAAAAATTCATCAACAAATTCCATGATTGAACCTTTGCTTAAAACATTTGAAGTCAAAATAAAACAATGTTGGTTTTTTTAAAAAAAATAAACAAAAGCTTATACAACTTAAAGAAAGCTTGATAATCACACTTAACATATCACTATGTAGCTCTATGAGCCACTCAGGGGGAAGAGGACAAAATTACCCATTTGAAATCAGTTTACTAGCCATGAGAGCATTCAAGCATATCTTGAATTCCTCCATCATGCCAAATTCATTGTTGTGTACCCATTTTAACCAGGTTACTTTCCATGGGAGTAATCAATCATGACTTGACTTCCTACTACAATGTCATTCATGGGATATCATGGGAATTGGATTCAAAACCTTGATTCCTCCACCACCTCCTCTACATATAAGACATATTGGGAATTCAATTATGTACACAAGAACTTAAATCATTATTGACTTCTAATAGGACCCCTTGCATATTCTCATTACTTTAAATTCATCCCTAATAATCTCTAAATAGACAAAATTTGAAGATCAACTAAGCCTACTTCAAGCATACTAGGATAAGCATATTTTCACACTTTGTCATTGTCACTTAGACTATCAAGGCACTTCATCCACTCACTTAGACACCTTTATGAAATCACCATGACATCATTAATAAATCTCAAACAATCTCCCCCTTTGTCATTGATGTCAACACACATCAAAACAACTCACCTTCCTTCTCTTTCTTCAATCACTCTCAAAATAGGAACTTTTTCCCCCTTTGACACAATGATAAAGTGGGCACCAACTGATCCTAAGGACCTAAAAATACCACCAATAGGATATGACTACCATGATCTTACCTATTTTTGCCTTGAAAAATTCCTCTTATTACATGCTAATACACTCTTCAACCAAGTACTATAACCAATTAAGAAATAACACACAAAAACATTGATATTTGATGGAACTCACCAAGAAACATTTGAGAGGGACTCCCCCCAAGATATTTTAGACATTTTTCCTCTTAAGCATATTCAAATCTCCACACACCATGAAGAATCATCACACAAGCTTACTAGCCTTCTCTCTCAAACAACCTCAAGGACCACCAATAGAAATTTATGCCACTCACCAAACAAAAAAAATGCTCTAAACAAACCTAAGAAATTTCCTTGAAATACTCATGCCTTTCTCTTTTGGAAAATTTGATAAAAAAAATCACTCTTGTTCACACTAGGCCTATTTAGTCTCCTTGTAGCCCTATCTAGAACTTGTAGAACCCACAACTTTCAATAGACACACATTCAAGACATAAAACTCCATGTCTAGATCAATCTCATATTCCCTCCTTGAGCACACTAAATTACATCACCTATCTCATCTTCTGCTACTTACTTCCTTCACAAACCTACTAGACAATTAGGCCTCCATCTTGACAAAAACTAGAATACTTTGAAATCCACAAACCTTAATATCTATATAAATATTTATTTGACAACCCGCTTATCTCATTCAACCTCTTAAGAAGCCTTTGATCTCAATTCATAAGACAAACAAATTTTCTAGCATAACCCAAAACACTAGATCTTCAAAATAAACAAGGTCAATAAACATTCTTTGGGTCAATTCCCACCTCTAAAACTTATTTCACACCTAAAATAAATCATCACACACTTATGGACCAATATTTTAGCTTTCATACCTTTTGGGAACCCATACATCCTATAACCCATTTTAATCCTGTTTGCCCTTAAGCCAAAACTGAGAAAACTGAGAGCACTCAAAAATATTCAATTTGACTTCAACATACCTTCAGACCCCAAAACCACTTGGATTAATATATAGTAAAGTCAATAGACCTTTCCATGCAAAAATATCATCTTGACAACTCAAAAATCCTCCTTTCCACTTAGAAACCTCCAATCTAACCCTGCACTATATCTCTAATTAAAAAATACCCAACTCTTGCCTTCTGAGACATTCTAAAGAAATGCCATATCAACACTTATTTTTCCACTAAAAGGAGTCTCTTAAGAAGCATAGACAGAGACCTCCTCTACTTCACAATTTTTTAGAACAATGTGAAACCAGGAGTTACCCACAACTCCTCATATTCCTTCTCCTCCTTGGTCATCTGATACTTATAGTTCTTCTTCTTATAATTAGGCTTAAGAAAAGCAACATGATCATCCACTATAATATTCTCCTTTTATTCTAAGATTGAATTGACAACACAAAATGAAAAAAAGATTCATGACATACCTTTTCATCTAAAAAAATCATCTTTTAGTTTGGAACTACGTCACTAGGAACTAAGAACTGATGTTATTTACATGATACTCAACAATAGTAGGATGTTTACTTGGATCCATACATACCTCAGAACTAGCCTCAACCAACACTTTTATATTCTCCTTGAGCTTGGTCTCTTTACTCATTACATGAGAAAACAATGAGAGCCCTTGGCACTCTTGAACTTTTGTAACATTCTCCACCATAGCAAATAGATTACTTGGAACTGTAGACTTATCATGACTCAAAATTATCGTCTTTATTTTCCATGATTTAACTTTCATTCATCCTTGTACTCTGTAAGCCTAATTAAACCTATCTTCACTTATGGGTCTTTACTTGTAGAACCTAGTAATGTGACCAACTTGTTTATTGTTGTAGCAAACCATTCTTCTTGAAGTGAACTCAACTTGCCCTACCTGATATAGACAAAATATTTCAATGTTTCCTATGTCATATAAACTTAATCAAAAAATTTATTTTGAAGAAGACTCACCTTGCCTTACCTTATTTGGATAATTCTTAGAAAAGTGTCCCTCATCAAGATAGTTGAAACACTCAACCTTGCTCACACTACTTAAATGATTATTCCCATCATAGTTCCATGCAAACTCATTTCTAACATGTCTCTTGCATTCTCTAACCCTATGACCAAATTGATTACATGTGTAATAATAACCATTGAAACTTGCATACCTCATGGCATTTGGTTGTCTAATTTGATTTGTCTTCATTCTGCCAGTACCTTCATTCCTTGTTTGATGATTTGTCTTCAAAGTATGATTGTCCTTATTCACATTAGTCTTCATCTTGTCTTGAGTTATATTTTTTGGTTCTTATTTGTATCAAAGACTATTTCTATCTCTTGCATGTTTTTTATCATTTAGAATATTATATATATTACTTGAGATATTTTAAAATCTTAAAAATGACTTCACTTTACTATATGTATTTTCTAACTCAGCTTTAAATTACTCAATTTCAAGTACATACCTTGAAAATTCATCCTCTTTATCTTTCAATCTTGTAGATAGGATTTATATTTGATAACTAAGATGTTTGACCATATCTTCATGCTCCTTGGTGTCCTCTTTCATTTTTTCTTCAAATACACTAAATTACTCTACATAGTCCTTGATTTGTGACTTCATCTTCTTGTTTATCTTCTTCTCAATATTTAGTTCTTAAAGTCCATTAATCAATTTAATCTCACAATGCACCTCATATTTATCATCATCTAAATCACTCCAATTAGGCTCCTTTTGATATTAGCAAATTCCTTCCTCAGCCATGAAGAGGAATTCATCTTCAATAGGACCATCATCTTTATGATCATACTTTGAGTCACTATTTTCACTCTCATTTGATGAGCTACAATCTTTATTAGTGTAGATACTCTTCTTATTCTTGAATGACTATTATTATAATTTCTAAATTATTTCTTCCTATATGTCTTCTTTTCTTCATCTTGGTCTTCACCATATTCTTCATCATCATGCTTATGAAGGCACTTTCTAGTAAAATGTCCTAACTCTCCACAATTGAAACATTTGAAGGGTAGTTTACCCTTATACTTTCTTGAACCTTTTTCAATTTCCTTGTAAAAAAAGCAATTAGTTCATCCTCATAAATATCATAAATTTCATCCTCTTTGGGTTTCTTACCTTGGAACTTCTTCTTTGGCTTCATTTATATCTTAAATGTTGCTTCTTTCTTTGGTGGTATATCATCATTTACTCTCATCTCATAAGTAGTAAGGGTGTCATGCAATTTATCCATCTTTAATTGAGTAATATCATGACTTTCTTCTATACTAGATACTTTTAGATCAAACTTGAGGGATAGAGACCTTAATACCCTTTGAACTACAATAGCCTCTTCAAGGTTCTCTCCAAGACCTCTAATGATTTTCACAATCTCATCAACTCTTTGTAGAAAGGATGCCACAGAATCTTCTTCCTTAATCTTAAGACTCTCAATTTATCTTTGGTAAGTCTATAAATTTTTTAAATTAACCTTTGAATATCCTTCATAAATGATCTATAATTTGTCCTATATCTCTTTAGCAAATTTACAATGGATTACCTTGGTGAACACAATCTATGTAAGACCACAATTAATGGCATTCATTGACTTAGAATTATTATCAAATAGATTATTGTCTATAGAAATAAATGGAGGAGTAGTATGAGCAACATAACCATCTAAAATATATGTCCATACATCAAAACCTAGGGACATAATATATGTCCTCATCCTTGCACTCCAAAAAGCATAATTGGATACATTGAACATTGGTGCTTTCTTAGTAGAGAAACCTCCTTGAATTTAATGACTACCCATATCATACCTTGGATTACCTTCAAGTTGTCAAACCTTTACCGAAGGACCATATCTAATACAAATTATTATAGATACAATTATTGAGAGTTGGGGGGGGGGGGTGAATCAACGAACCCAGATAGTCCAACTTCAATTTAAATGCTTTCAGAGTCTTAATCAATTACCAAAAACATTCATTAAGCATACACATCATTCATAGCAATGAACAAGAGGGATAATGAAAGATAAAACACATGAAATATATGGGAAACCCTCTTGGGGGAGAAAACCCATTGAAACCTACAATTAGACTACTATCATATAATAACAAGAACTAATTTAGACTAGCTAGAACTTATCAAGGAACTACCATCCCTTATTTTATTGATACTAAAATCCCATAAGGATCTAGTACACCTATCTAGCTAATATATCACAATAACTAGACCTCTAACAAGTTTCAATTTGAAAGGAGGTTGTACCCCCTAGATTTTGAGCACCCATAGCAACACCTATGAATGGAAAATCTCCTGAATATTGATTACCTACCAATATAATGGAGAAACAATGTATATCAACTCTCTTCAACTCTACACACTCTATCTAGTCTTCACACCTTATTAATGCATCCAAATCCACATTTTGGATAACTATAAACTTATAAAAAAAAATTGTCAACACATTAAAAATATGACTAGATGGTTATACACATAGTCCATACTCTGATCTGCCTTGTAGATTAACCACCAAACTCATATAGATATCAACTATTCTTTGCTCATCCTTAACCTATAGGATCACTATTTAAACAACAAATATGTGACTTAAAGGTCATATACATTGTCTTTAATCTTATCTTCTCATCACCCTAACCATTGGGCACACTCACTCTCTTCTCTTCTTTGCTTCAATGAATAATCCTCACACATAAAACTAGAAACCATCTTCTTTGGTTTCTCTATATATAGAGTCTTCATGATAAATAACTTCTTAGTTGGCCATTATAATTTTATTAAACCTTAATGGTTCTCTCACATCAATACATGGTTCAAAAAAATATTCATAGGTCATCCATAGCATTTATGAGTCACCTTTAAGTAGCTACACCTTTCAATTAGGCCATTGTAGCTTTTATAGGTATCATAGAGACCTATTCACCCATTTATCACTTTATCAAGAAAAATAAGAATATAAGACCACTTATTAAGACATTGGTCCACTCCTTATGTACCCTTTGACATCATTAAATTATCATAGTCATCTTTACTCACCATTGCCTATGCATAATAAACTCAAACACTGACATGGTGCATAAGAACATGAATAAACATACAATCAACTTATTAAGAATTTTTCATACTCAATATAGATTTATCACACCTAAAAAATCCGTAAAGATAATCCTAATAGAATATACAACACTCTCTAATAGATAAGATAACATGGAACATCTAAACAACATCAACATAAGCTCAAATATCCTTCTCAAGTCACTTGAAGAACATAGTCAAACACATAGTCAACTTTAGATCTCAATAAATTTTAATGGATGAACAATCAAACCTTAAAAATATGTTTAATATATTTATCTTTGAGTCTTCTATAACTTGTATTTTTATAGCACCATCACATTCAACTTAGATCAAAAGTTCTAGCCAAAATATAAAGCATTGGTTTTCCCTTTGTAAATTTGAATATTCAAATTCAAACAATCACACTTAAACATTAAGTACATTATATTCATCTCATTACTTCATATAAATTTATATAAAACATGATTCATCAATATAATTGAAATATATTGATATTTAATGTCATTAAACAACTAACACTTTCACCACTTTGACTCGATATGCACCATTAGATCAATTTGTACGAACTCTTATTCATCATTAGATCCTTATCGTTTACCTTTAATCAATGTTAAATATCATGAAATTTTATCATCTCACATATTCTTGACATATTGGATAAAAATAACTCCATTTATCTCTTTGATATTTTCTTGAACTTTACCTTGTGCAAAATTTACTAAGGAACCATTGCAATATGCCTGGAATGCCAACTTTAGACATATATATCTTTTGATGCACTCAAATGAATGTTATAAAATTTGTAACATGTGATATTTATTCATATGGGAATCCAAACATGTGTCAAACTACTCTTGAAACCTTTTCACGTGTGATATATAACTCCATTAATCTGCTCACTTAGATGTTTCTACCATAGAGCCAACTATGTCAAGAACTACCTAGAAGGCCAAGTTTGCACATGCATATCTTTTGATGCACTTCATCGCATGACATTAAATTTAGTGTATATCAAATAGGAACATAAATAAACAAACCCATATGATAATTTTATCTTGACACCTTCACATGTGTGAAATATAACACCATCAAAATGCCTATTTAGATTTTCTATCCATATTGCAAATTTGGCTAAGTATGTGAAAACACTATCAAACTACCTGGGAGCCCAAATTTGAACGTGTAAATATTATGTTTAAATTTGTTTCATAAATGAAATTTAGCACATATAAAATATGATTTTTTTTTTTATCATAACCATATGACCAAATCCCCTTGACTCACTCACACATGGCAATGGTGACATAAATAAACTACCTACTCAGATTTTTTGCCACTAGACCCAAAATATTTAGATGAAAACAATGGTCAACCAAATCAAATCCACTCATGTAAACAAGAAATCAAATCATTATTTAATTCTCATATGACCCCTTTCACATGATCATACTTCAAACTCATCCCTACTCATCTCTAAATAGACAAACTCTAAAGATTAACCAAGCCTACTTCAAGCATACTAGGATATAAATATTTGCATACTTTGTCATCATCACTTAGAATATCAAGGCACCTAATCCAATCATTTGGACACATTTATGACATCACCATGACATTATTTAAAACTTTCCAACATTCATACCTAAATTAGATCCACCATTTCCTTGTTCAATGCTTAATCCCTCCAATATGGGCCCACATGTGCTAAATTGTGACCTTTCACCTCCCCTAGGTCATACAACTATGTAAAACACTATCTTTACCTCATATTTCCCCCAATAAAATTATTAATCTATATTTTAAGGCCAAAATAGGGATATTTTCAAGAAAATGGGCACTTCATAGGTGTTTTCTCAATAGTATAGATCTATATTGTATGGATCAGCTCAGTTAGGGGCATATTTATACAGGGTGAGTTTAGAGATGTTCAATTGTGGATGCATCACAATTTTTCATCTTGATATGATCCAAAAACTATTGCTCTTCCACTTTTATCTCATTGGTGATCTCAAAGGATCCCTTAGGTTTATGGTTGTTTTTTACAACACAAGTATAGTGAGGGTCTAAGCTCTTGATTGTGGAAGGTGAAATTAAGGGGATAACCATCCATGGAATTTGTTTGAGAGATGAATTTATATCCTCTATGAAAATTGTTTAAGAATTTAAGGAAATTTTACACCCTCTTATATTATACAGACACTTTTGAGGCCAATGATTTTCTAAGAATTCTGATCCATTTTCAAAAACCAATTTATTATCCTGATCTCTCAAGTCATGTAGCATCCATATATGATTATTTTATCATAAAATCCATTCATGTGATCTTATATATAAATATAATGTCCTTTAATGGTTTCTATGCATGGTTTACAGACCAGTTTGTGCAAGAATCAAGTTTTAAGTGCCTCTATTTGGGGTTGTAAACAAAGTTGCATGGTTACAAAGATGTGTCATGATCCTCAACAGATTATAACCTATTTTAAAATCCCAATGGTATTTACTTTTCCTTAGAACACTCCATGAAGACCCATTTGTGTATGGTTGAAAGACATTTCAAAGTGGACTATGTATATGGTCCAAGATCACCTTTAGGATTCCAATATGCCTCAAAGGATGTGAAAGGAGTGGTGTTATGGTGGTGATTTACCTTCATGATTATAGAATATCTTCCCAATCCTCCATATGATTTTTTAGTCCTTATATACCTAGTTCTATTCCTTTAGTAGACTTAGTCACATTTTGTAAAGGTTAAGGTTTCTTTGTAGATTTTAAGGTAATTCTGAGAATCCTATGTTTCATTGTGAGATCATAAACACCTTACCTCTACTTCCAAATATTTAAGTCTCTATAAATATCTATTATTGTTTATGTATGGTCTACTTAGGTTAGTCCTATGGGAGGTCTTGTGTTTACTCCATACCCATTTCTTATTCACATTGTCCCACTACAGTTTTATGGGTAGTATATTATATTCCCACTATGTGTTATGCCCATTCCACTCTAATATGTATACACTATCACCCTCCCCATTCACTTAACCTTACCCAATAATTGGGTAACCCAAGTTAGTCCCCATATTACACTAAAACCACTCACATAATTGAGATCACCTAGTTAGACCAATATGGCCATATGGCAATGGGGTGAAAGTGCAATATGCACCTACAACCATCTTTAGGGTTATGGTAGTCAAGTTTCAAAATGGACTGTGGAAACCTTCCCAGGAATAAATTTTGGTGTAAATATCATGAAACCTACATGATAAGGAATTTGAATATTGGTGAAAGTCACTTTTGACATATTTTAAGAACTATTTTAGTCATAACCAATTTGTGCATGTTCAAAACCATCCTACAGGAAGTCTCCTTGGTATAAAGCAACTCAAGATGATAGCACTGACCTAAGATTAGTATCTCCACCTCATGTGATATTAATAATATAGGGTCTATGTAACAAAGACAAAATTTACACACTATTGAGGATATAGACCTAATGGCCATCACCTTGAGGAGAAAAACTGACATCATCACAATCATGATGATGTATAGTCTATATATAGAATGAGACCTAGGTTGAGTACAAGGATGGGATATATAGTGAATTAGTGTGGAATGGATATAATACAAGCATGTAGACCATTATAAACATGTTATAAACACTTCCTAGAGTCACCAAAATCCTTAGATAAAACATTTTAGGCCATTTTCTAAAATGCAAGTATGAGTGCACTATATAGTAGGTAGTTTGAGACTATTTTGAGCCAAAATGAGGATATGGACCACTTCCAGGCACAACCAGGCTCCCAAATTCAATAAAAAATGTGTACATGACCAAAATAAGACTCCTAAATTCTCACTTGGTTGAGACAAATAATGGACATATTCACTATTTTGTCTCAGACCAAAGCTAGTCTGTGTAGATAAATAGTGGGGCTAATGGCACATCCATGCTAAAAGAGGTCTCTAGTCAACTTGGGGTATATAAAAGATATGGTTCTAATATATAATGATGTTTAAGGTCCCTTTAAATCCATCCCAAGGTCTTAGACTTATATTCATGGTCAAATACCTTGAAGGTGGGTTGGTGCAAGCAAGTAACCTGATGAGGCCACCAATTGCTCTATTTTGTAGACTCATCCATACCTAGTCTATATATTTTTCTATGTAAATCCCCATAACCATCCATGACTCATAAAAATGAATGAATTTATGATTTTGTGTGTACATTGATGTGTGTGTGTGTGTGTGTGTTATGAATTATTGATGCTTTTTCCTTGATTAGATTATACTTGTGTAGCTTAATTTAACAATAATTTGAAGGATAATGTAAGGTCGTAGGATCTCATTTAGGCTCAACACTTACAATCTTCCCACAATAACTATAGTCTCCACCTATAAGCTACCCATAGCCACTGTAGGTTACCCATAACAATTGTAGGATCCACCTACAGGCTACCTATAGCCATTGTAGGTTTCCATAGAAATTTTAGGCTCCCCTTATAGGCTACCCGTATCCATTGCAAAGTGCCTATAGTAACTATAGGTTTCACCTATAGGTTGCCTACAACCACTATATAAAACAAAGCTATTATTGTGATTAGATCTTTTTGGCACATCCAACTATCTTGGAAACCAAATGGATGATTTGAAAGGACCATAGCTATTATACAGAATCCTTACATATAATTAAATTTAGATGTGCTACAAAAGATGAGAAAGACAAGGATAATGGGAAGAAGATAAAAATAAATAAACTAGAAAAATAGTAAACCCTATCCTTAACCTAGTTGAGCCTAAAAATAAGTAACTTCAGTTACTAACCACTTAAAGATTAACTAAGATAGTTTATAAAGAATTTGTATTTTTCCTAGTTTTGTGTCTTTGATTAGAAGTTAATAAACTACCTTTTATATTTAATAGCATAACCTAGATCAGATTAGTAGTTAGTGAAGTTGAAATTGAGATTAGGTAGTTAATATAACTATAAAATTTATTACATTGTAATCTTATATAACAATATATAATTGCTAAAAATTTGAGTAATGAAAAAGTTGATTTTGTAGTAAGCTTTTGCAAATCTCTTGAAAAAAGATTGAAACTTAGTTCTGAATGAAGAAGGGCCCCCTCAAAAGGAGTTGTAGTGAAGATCCTAACCCTCCTTAGTTAAGAGTGTGTAAGTAGATCTCATTATTAATCTAGTTATATAGCGTGATGCATGTGCAATTTATAAGTGTAAATTATTTCTATATTTCTATTAGAATAGTTTCATAATATAACTATTTGGTAAATTTAATATAAGTTCATTGTATTAAAACCAATAAAATATGCTGATTTATGAATCAATAATGCATATAGTGTTGACATCCTTGAAAAGTGTATAGACCCTAGGTTGATAATTAATGTTAATCAGACTCAAGGATATGGTACTCACTGGGTAATTAGTCTGCACAAAATTTTTGTGCCATCACCAGGGAGGGTGTCAATTATTATTTTCTAAAATCAATCATTATTTTTTACGATTGGTTAATTCATTATTCTACCTAGCCAGGCAAGTTCAGTGAGGATGCTACAGTGTCTTATGCTAGATGTCTAAGTTATTAGACATATAGTTCTAGTTAGGCAAGTCGAGTGAGGGTATTATGGTGTCTTATGTTACATTTTTAAGTTTTTGGAAGTAAAAGGTGCATAACCTTGAATGCCTCTTTGCAATATTTTAATCTACTTAGTTCATGTTTTTAGGATTTATTTCTTATAAGAGTGATTTATTTTCTACAAAGTGTGCCTTTAATCTTCTTTCTTTTATTTCTTATTTTATAAGATAATTTTCCTTCTTCCATTTCCTATTTTCTAGGGTAATTTTCCTACTTTCATTTTCTGCTTCCTAGAGTAATTTTCATGCTTTCAGTAGATAACTTTACTATTTTCTAGAAGTAAAATTTGAATTTTAGTTATTTTAATTTCCACACTCATTTATTGTAATTTTTTCTTATTCTAAAACAACCCCCTAGAACACTAAAAAAACACTAATCCTTTGCAAGAAGGAACATGACAACTAAAAGGTGTAGTAAAACATTTATGCAGAGAGAAAGAGATTCTTGAGGGAGATTCCTACCAAAAAAATCACAAGTTGCTACCAAGAAAGAACTGCAAGTACCCACATCAACCAAGAATCTTATTGAAAAATATATCATAATCCAGAGGGTTCATGAAGAAGGAAACACTACAAATTGAAGGAAGCATCTTGCAGAAGAAGTATTATTAGCTTTGAAAAAGGAAGAAGAAGCAGAGGAAACATTAGCTAAGTTAGTAAAGAGAAATGAAGGAGAAGAACTTCATGAACCAAACACTCTAAAAAGTATCATAAAAAAAACATTCCATCAAAGATTTCTTGAATAAATCCAAGAAAGTTCAAGAGAATCTTTAGATTTCTCATCAAGAAAAAAAACTGCAAAGTAGTAGATAAATGTTTACTATAGTACTAATGAAGGGACTGATATAGAATTTGAAGATGTGATCCTGAGTACCTTTGGTATCCATATCATAAGAAAATCCATCATGAATGGAGAAGGAGACTTTGTGGATAACAATGGGACTCTAAACATAGTTACTTTTGAATTTCCTATTTCAAATGCAATAGGCATAACACAAATGAAAAATACCCCACCCTCAGCCTTACCCAATTTTAGAGGCACATTCTCAAAAGACCCAAACACCTTTTTATTTAAATTTGATATCCTCTATAGAATCTATGACTATAGGTATGATGCACAAAAATTGAAATTTTTTCCAACCACCCTCAAAGGCTCAATACATCATTGGTTCATGGGACTAGGTAGTAATTCAGTCCTCACTTGAGAGGATATGAAAAAGAAATTTTTGGCTAAGTATCAGGAATATGGACAAGGAAGAATTTATAAAATAAATGACATCTTTAGGATGACTCAAGAAGGGGATCAATCTTTGGAAGACTATGTTGAATGGTTCATGTTCAGTGTATAAAAATTCAAACAATGTGCACTAAGAGAAGAACCTCTAAAACTCATTTTTATAAAAAGAGTTTGAGAATACTATCTAGAAGCATTGTACCTAATGAGTGGGGGAGATATATCCCATCTACCATTTTTAAACATCAAGGAATTGAGCAAAAACTATTCCAGGTCTGCCATAAATAAAGTTAGGGGTAGCAAGCTTCCATTGGAAACTACAAGTGGCCTATCAAAATTTGAAATTAGTAACCTATTATAAGACATGAAACATGATATCATTAGTTATTTGGCCACCCAACTAGATAGCCTACACTTTAGGAATAATCAGGCAACCTTGGATCAATCTTTGACCATCTATTGTCTAGACTGTAAGAGAAGGAAGATAGATTATAGGTGTCATGAGGTTTGGGTTAAAGTAGCTAACATCATAGCTGAAGAACCAAAAACAATAGAGCTGCATGCTGTAGGAGGAGACAGATACTAGGTTTTCTATGTTTCACAAAAAAAGCTATGGGTTTAATGACCATATTATCTAGGTATGGGACAAAATCCACCTTTTTTAAATTCTACCTCTTTTAACTCTTAATTTATAAATACTACTCCCAACTAGACTAGTCCATGGATTAATGTCCCACCTCCTAATTCTAGTTGGCATACACCTTAGACAAGCTACCCCATGACCTCCTACAAACCTCCATAAAATGCATCCCCACCTCCTAATTCTAGCTAGCATCCACCTCAGACAATCTACCCCACCACCACCTATCAACCTACACAAAATGCATCCCCACCTTGGACACAAGCTTTGCAACCACCCTAAGGCCCACCTTTCACAAACTAGTGGTAGTAGCCCTGGAGACCCAATCTACCCTGGGGAAACCATCAAGGATGATTCTCTCCATAACAATAACAACCTCATACTCTTATGGCCAATACTAAAGCTATACCCAAGATTAATCATCTCCCTACTCAACCCATGTAGAACCTTACAAATAAGCTAGTTCAACTAACCTTTAGTACTAAACCTATCCAGTACCTAGCTTATGTGGTGAACATTAGTGAAGTTCACGTATGTTCAAGAAAAGTTCTACCACCTCCAAAGCCACCCATAATAATGGAGTCAGATCAAGAAACTATAGAATATCATGTTAACCCACCTTCATCACCACAATAACTCTCTGAACTAGAAAATAAATCTATTGCTTGAATTTGATCTCATAAGATAACTCAAAAGTCTCTGTGTTAAAATTACCCTCTTTTAGACCATCAAGAATGTGTCCATATATTCAAAAGCTATTATAGACTTATGTCTATATAATCCTAGAAGGAATAAAAAGGATCCCAATACATGCATGTGATTGGCTAGCTCGTAGATCTTATGCTAAGAAACATCCTACCAAAGAAATACTCAGATCTAGGATTCTTAGTACTAATAGTCCAGATCCATGATCAACAATTGTCTAATAAATTGATAGATCTGGGGGCTGAAATAAATGTAATGACAATTGAAACCATGCAAAAACTATAGCTAAATAATATTCATCCCACATCTACAATGTTGTAAATGGTTGATAGGTCTATAGTTAGACTAGAAAGAATCATTGAAGATCATATCATTATTGTAGATTTTTGGGAGTATCCTACAAATTTCATTATGCTATAACCTAAGTCTAATTTGGATGGATATCCTCTTATCTTAGGACATCTTTGGCTTGCCAAAACTGATGCCTTTATCAACTGTAGATCAAGTGACATGTTGATCTCCAATGACAACCACATTAAGAAGTTGTTCCTCTATCCCCCAACATAGCCAGCTTTAACACTAGAACATACATTATGGGTTGAAGAAGATGAGGCTAAACAACCTCCTTGGATTCTTGTATTCACCCTAGACCATTCATGCACCTTGGATGATCAATTATCAAACTCATTATAAAAATCTCAACCACTTGCAATGTGTTGAGTGCCCATTTTCTAGCTTCCAAGAAGCAAATAAATTTGATGCATCTATATAGGAAATATTCTACCAACTGATGCCTCATAGATGTAGCTAAACTAGATCCATTATCAATATATAAATGATGAAATCACTCTCACTATAAATTAAAATGTCTCTAAGAAAAACATTACTTATTAATAGTAAGCTAGAATCAAATGAGTAAAAGTGCCTAGTTAGCATGTTGCATACAAACCAACATGCTTTTGCATGGGATTATGAGGACATGCATAGAATGAGCCCAAAAATATGTACACATCATATCTATATCAAAGAAGAATGCCAACCAATTAGACAGCCATAATGTAGATGAATTCCCCATTTCAATAGTGAATGGGTTTCACCTTTGGTAATTGTAGCAAAGAAAAATGGAGAATGGCATGTATGCATAGATTATAGGGAACTTAATACAAAAACAAAAAATGATCATTTTCCTCTAACCTTCATTGATTAGGTGTTGGACACACTAGAAGGGAAGAAATATTTTGCCTTTCTAGATAACTTCAATGGTTAAAAACATATTAACATTGCTTCTGAGGAACAAGAGAAGATCACCTTCACCTATCCCTAGGTTACTTATGCTTATGTTGTATTACCTTTTGGGTTATGTAATGATCCTAAAAATTCCAAAGAGATGTCTTGAGTATATTTATAGATATGGAAAATGAATGTGTCAAAATTTATATAGATGACTTCAATGTTTATGGAGAAACATTTGATGAGTGCTTGAACAACTTGTAAAAAGTGTTAAAACACTGTCAAGAGCACCATGTTTACAAGAAATGCTACATACTCATGATAGAAGGAATTGTCTTAAGCCACCATGTATCTACTAAAGGAATTAATGTGGACCTTATAAAAATTAGCATCATAAAAAATCTCCTTGTTCCTCAAAAATAGAAAGATGTCAAGAGTTTTTTAGGACATGTTGGTTACTACAAAAGATTTATCAACAATTTCAGCAAAGTAGTAGCACCATTATTCACTCTCTTGACTAAAGATGTTGAATTCCTCTAGACTGTTGTCTATGATACAACCTTCAAACAATTGAAGGAATTATTGACCACCATTCTTGTTCTATATGGTGCTGATTGAAATCTTCCCTTCCATATTCACATAAATGCTTCAGATACTACCCTAGGAGTTGTGTTAGGTAAAAAATAAGGAACACTCAATAATGTTATCTATTTTTTCAGCAATAACTTATAGGTAGTATAATTAAATTACATAATTATTGAAAAAGAGTTCTTGGCAGTAGTCTATGTTATTAACAAGTTTCATCACTACATCATAGGGTATCAAGTCTTTATTCATATATACTATGCAACCATTTATTACCTTATGAAAAAATGATCTATCCCAATAAGATTTATCAGATGGCTGATCTTATTACAAGAATTTGATATCACCATTGTAGATAACCTTGGTAAGGATAACATTGTGGCTGATTTCTTATCACACCTACAATCCCTTAAATAAGATACCATAGTGGATGACTCATTTTCAGATGAGCACCTATTCTCTCTCACCCTTACCACACCTTGGTATGATGATATTTTTAACTACCTTACCATAGGATTACTCCCATAACACTTCTTCCCTAAACAAAGAAGAGCTTTGATTCAAAAAAGTGGTAGGTATTCATGGCTGTCTAGATTTATTTTCTATATTGGGTCTGACTCCATCATTAGAAGATGTCTTAGAGAAGATGAAGAACTAGATATCCTCAAATCCTACCATGATTAACCATGTGGAGGGAAATTTTTAGCCAAGCATACAATAGTAAAAATCTTTAATATAGGATATTATTTTTCCTCACTCCATAAAGATGCAATAAGGTATACTACTCATTGTGATAGATGTCAGTGTATGGGGAGACCTACACATTTAGATGAGATGATTTTATAGCTTCAAATGGTTCTTGAACCATTTTTAAAATGGGGTTTAGACTTTGTAGGACCTTTTAATCTAAAATCCAATAATGAAGAGTACATCCTTGTATGTACTAACTATGTCACTAAATAGGTGGAAGCCAAGGCTCTTACACATACTAGGGATGAGAAGGTGGTATTTTTATTTTATGAAGAAATATTCACAAGATATGGTGTGCCATGAAAAATAGTCACTGATCAAAGACCCCAATTTAATTCTAGTTTAATTACTACTTTGTTCCAATAATGTGAGATTAGGCATAGGAAATCAACTTCATATCATCCACAATCCAATGAATAGGTGGAAATCACCAACAAGGAGTTAGAAAATATTTTGACCAAGACTATTAGTATGTCCCATAAGGATTGGGAGGCTAGACTTATTTAAGATGTTTAGGCTTATAGAATCAAATGGAAGACTACTACAGGCTTCACCCCATATGAGTTGGTCTATGGGAAGAAACTTGTCTTGCCAATAGAATTTGAGCATAAAACCTTACGGACAACACTAAAACTTGGGATGAATATATCTAAAGCACAGAAAGAAAGACTTATGTAACTAAATGCCTTAGATGAATATATACAATAGGCATTGCAGACCAAAAAACTTATATAACACTAGTGGATTAGCTAGCATGATAGTTACATTAAGACTAGGCAGTTCAATGTATAAGATTGGGCCCTCCTTTTTTATTCAAAATACAAAGATCACAAGGGTAAACTCTAGACCAGATGGCTTGGTCCATTTGAGATTGAGCATGTTTTTTATAATGGATTAGTGCAACTCTAAACCATTGATCTAATAATATTTTATTTCCTAGTCAATGGCCATAGTCTAAAGTTGTACAAAAAACCATTCACTTAGGAGAATTTTTCTAATCACATATACATGTAATTATAGAATGGATACAATGATGTGTTGGATCAGCATGATGTCTCACCAAATAAAATGATAACCAACCAACACACAAATGAAGGAGAGGAGGGCATCCTATCCCTCCTCTGACATGAAGATTGAGACCTTTACTTAGTCCTTCACTAGTCACCCTCACTACTAACTTAGCAAGGACTTAGAAAAAACATTCTACTATAGGCAAAAGTTAGAGTAAAAAAAACCCAACAATGAAAACCCTTTTTGGGCATTGTTGGTAGTTTCTAAGTACAAAACCATTTTGTTGGCTACCCATAACTATAAAATGGGCTTAAATAGAAAACTAGCTTGTTGTCTATTTAAGGGTTAAAACAAAACAATGAAAAATAAATAATCATTCTGAGCAAACAATTCATCCTCCTCTAGTTGCCAAGGGCTATTTTGTAACTATTGCAAGCACCTCATTTAGTTGTTATGGGCTCTTTTGTAGCTATTTTGGGCACTTTTACCATAGCTAAGCATAATCTTGTAGTCACTATGAGTACCATCTCTGGTTACTGTAGGCATATTCTAACATCTTTTTAAGCACATGCAGGATAGTTTTTCCCAAACTCTAAGCTATGGTCTCGGTTATGAGCTTTTGAGCATACATGGAAGACACCATACTAGCTAGAGGAGGAATGAAGAAGGATTAGAGTAGAAAAGTCAAAATTTTACTTAGGCCTACCCCTAAATAACAAGGTAAAGTCACTAGGTAGAATCCATAGGCAGTAAAATAATATAGAGATAAATCATAGATGCTCATGCAATGGAAGATCACAAATCAAAAACACATTCAACTAACCTCATCCGTGTTCATGCAACACCTAACTTGGATCACCTAGCTCTACTATTACCGCCTTGTGGTAGGAGAGCAATAATCTCTCATCCAAGTCTCAGACCCCTGTTCTAGTTCCATGCAGGCTCTTATGAATCACATATAGATACACTAAGGGCACCATAGAAGCCCACATATTTTGATATCATAATTACTTGAAATGGGCCCATTTCAATCCAATTACAACTATGAGAAAAATTATTACCTTCTACCAATCACTCACATGCAAATCCTTTATGTCACCCTAAGTAAACCATTAAAAGTTACACCATATATTTTGATCATTGAAAAGTATTCATTATTTTAATATAGAATGTATGATATTGAAAATAATATTAAATCATGAAACATGCCATTCATTAATACCCATCAAATCACACTTAAACCCACATGAAGACATCTTAACCCAAACTTATACCCCTAATTATGACCCCATTCTATCCCTTCCATCATATTCACTCCATGTCACTTGATGACATGTGATGGCTCATGTGGGGTGGGAGGATGTTGTGAGTGAGAATATAATGCATTATAGGACCTATACATGGGGGATTAGACAATATAATGAATACATAATACCCTATAGGTAAAATAATAAATTTCATTGCTTTCCTTTATAAGTACAACCATTCACTCAAAACTGAAGCATGCCATAACCTACAACCCTACAAGCTACAACCAAAAACTACCATTGTTGAACAAACCCTACTTTGTTATAGATATATTTTTATAAGCTAAATAGAGTGTGTTGCCAATTACTAGTTGAAAGGATTGGAAAACAATACGAACTTAGTAAAATGGGAGGGTCAATTATGAGGAGAGAACCCATGGCTCATAGGCAACTTCAGGGAGACCAAGCTAGCTAGGTTGTCTTCAATAGAGCTGGTTGGAGCACTTATTTTGATAAATTGCATCATTTATTAAAACCCTTTATTAGGTAATTTGCAGGATCCTTAACTAGATACTAAACTACTATACATGGAATCACATTCCTAATGACTAAAGAACTAGTGATATAGACAATTGGGTGTCTAAGTATAGGAGATAATTGGTAAGATAAACCTAATGGTCATGAAGCTAAAAAATAATTTTTTTAGGGAAATGAAATACTAGTACTGAAGAAAGGTGGTGTGGAAAGACTCAGCTTGCCTACAACTTAGAGGGGGATAGCCTCATACATAATCAAATATATGACCTATGAAGGAAGGTATTCCCTAATTTATACTCTTTATTTTAGATTTTTGAATCATTTAAGGCATGAAAAAACCATTAGTGTTTCAAATCACTTATGGAAAATTATAAAAAGGATATCTAAAGATTACCAAAAAGGTATTGAAAAATCCCTATCCCATCATTGCCTAATATGGTTGATAACTAAACATGGAATAAACTCTCTCAAACCTGATCTAAGTTGGGAATAGTTTTAGTCTTAGAGAATAATTAAACTCAATAATAATAGGGTAGTAATAAAGAGGAATCCCCTAGGGAGTAGGCCCAATAGATTGTACAAGAAGATGCTATGGGCACTAGTGTTATTGGCCAACTCGTAGCTACTGAGGGTCCATCTGAAACTGCTATGGGTAGAAGTAAGAGAAGGAAACTGTCCTAGCTCCTTCTGACATAGAGGAGGGAAGTCCACAACAACATATTCCTTCTCCCACTATCTCTTCACCATAGATTTATATTTCCACCATGGCTTCTTTAAGACAAGAGAAAGTCCTTCTATCAACTATTTCATAAGAAGAACAAGCTTTGTCAGCCATCCCTCCTGAAAAGAAGATGAAAACTAAAGAAAAGAAACTCACTATATCAAGAAGGAGACCTCTTCCTACAAGATATCAAAGAATTAAGAAATAAAATAAAACTAAAACCTCACCCATAGACATCAGTGAGGATGAAAAGCCAAAGAAAGAGACCAAGTTTTAGAAGATGCTTGATGGGTTTGAAATTGAAAAATGGTCTACTAATGAGGAATGTACCAAGTAAGAAGAAGAACAGTCACACCAACCATCCAAAATAACTAAGAAATAAATTTATCTCCTAAAAAACATTGGGTATATAGAAGAATAATTGAGAATAGTAGATCAAGCTCTTATAGAAGAGGAATTGATTAAAGAAGAGACTATGGAAAAATAAGTAAAACAAGGGATATTTTCTCATGCCCAGAAGTTCCAAACATTGGAACAAGCTATGAAAGAAATATATAGGTTGAAGAACGAAATAATAGAATTGAAAGGTAAGAGAGGAATTGAAATGTTTCTAGGGGAAGAAAATTTTGTATAACCTTCTATGGATATAAAAGGGTTATTGGAGGCACCTACAATAACTTCCTTAGAGGAACCTATAACAAATTCATCTACCTTGGCCACAAAAAAACCTATAGTAGATTATGTTCTAGCCTTGAAAGTCTTCTACCATAGATTTCTTTCTCCATTACCCACTACAAAAACACCTACAATAGAAGAAGTTATTGATGTAGATATTGTAGCTGCCACACCTATAGAAACCGATGACCTCATACATTTTATGAAGGAACAATTTGGCGATGATGAAACTCACTATAAAAAGTTAGTACAAAGATTTAAGGTATATGTTGAAACAAGAGAACAAGAAGATGAATTAAAATAAAAACTATAAATAGCTAAAACTAGGATCAAGTATTTGAAGAAAAAGATTAATAAAATGCATGAAACTACTAAAATGTTAATAAGGTGGAGACCACCTTCTAAGGTGTATGCTATCTACTTAGAAGAGAGATGGTTTAAATTAGGAAATGATAGGATCTATAATGATCAGTCTTACATGGTTTGTGACCCCAAATATTTCTTTAAAGTATATAAAAATATTGATTCTAACCTCTAAGCTTAGTTAAATGAGTTTTACATCTACCAATATGTTGTACCCAATAACTCAAATTAAAATCCAAACATCTACTTCGGTGGTGTCCAACTGAATGCATTTTCTTCCTACATTCTTAATGAAATAGGAAGAAGGAAACAATTGGAAGGGTATTAAGAAAAATAAAAATAAGCTACCACAATGATCAGGGGTGAATCAAGTAAGCTAGATGTTATAATAGAAGAATGGATCTCATTCATGAACTCAATTACTCTAAAAGAATGGGTTATCAGGAAATAGGTATAAGTTCATAATCATTATTTGAGTCTAATGGAAGGAGATGGCAAGAAAAGTTTTCTCTCTTGTTCTCATAGATGGTTAGAACTCTCTGATGCTTTAAAAAGAAATGAACCTTACTCCCCTAAAAAATTTAGGGAAACCATACATAGAGTATACATGTATATTGATCTTGTCAAGAAGAGAAGGGTAAAATGGTTTGGATTGATGTTTCAACCTCCTTTGTTTTGGTTCCTAGTTCTTGATTGAGAGGGAAAGGTCCGAACTGATAAAGAGGATGAGAAGAAAATATGGGAGCACATTGATGATGATAAAGTCTCCTATATCCTTGAAGGGTTAGGCTACAATGAGCCCCTTGATTTCAAAAAAATTTATGGCTTCAAAATGCATCCAAGGCTTGCTTGAGGTCAAGCAAGAGGTCAAGTAGGGGGTGTGATGAAGCCACCAATTTCTCTATTTTTTAGCCTCATCCATACCTAGTATATATATTTTTCTATGTAAATCCCCATAAGCATCCATGACTCATACAAATCAATGAATGAATTTATGATTTTATGTGTGCATTGATGTGTGTGTGTGTGTGTGTGTGTGTGTGTGTGTGTGTGTGTGTGTGTGTGTTATGAATTATTGATTTTTTTCCTCAATTAGATTATAATTGTGTAACTTTATTTAATAAGTATTTGAAGGATAACATAAAGCTCTAGGATCTCATTTGGGTTCAAAACCTATGGGCTACCCGTAACAACTATAGGCTCCACCTACAAGCTTCTCGTAGCCACTACAAGTTGCTCGTAATAATTGTAGGCTCCACCTACAGGCTGCTCATAGCCACTGTAGGTTGCCCACATCAATTTTAGTCTCCACCTATAGGCTACCCATAACCACTATAGAGTGATCTTAGTAACTATAGGCTTCACCTACAAGTTACCTGTATCAACTATACAAAATAGAGCTATTGTTGTGATCAGATATTAAGGACATATATAGCTATCTTGGGAACCAAATGGATGATTGGAAAGGACCATAACTATTGTATAGAATCCCTACATACAAGGAAATTTGGACATGTTTCCAAAGATGAGAAAGATAAGGATAATGGAAAGAAGAAAAAAATAAATAAACCAAAAAAATAATATACCCTATCCTTAACCTAATCGATCCTAAAAATAAATAGCTTTGATTACTAACCACTTAAAGGTTGACTGGGGTAGTTTCTAAAGTATTTGTATTTTTCCTAGTTTGGTGTCTTTGGTTAGAATTTAATAAATTGCCTTTTGTATTTAATGGTAGAACCTAGATCAGATTAGGAGTTAGTGAAGTTGAAATTGAGATTGGATAGTTAATAGAAATATAGAAGTCATTGCATTGTAATCTTCTATCAGAATCTTTAATTTCTACAGATTTGAGTAATGAAAAAGTTGATTCTATATGAAGATTTTACAAATCTCTTAGAGAAGGATTAGAACTCAATTCTAAATGAGAAAGGGCCCACTCAGAAGGAGTTGTAGTGAAGATCTTGACCCTCCTTAGTTAAGATTGTGTAAGTAGATTTCATTATTAATCTGATTATATAAAGTGTGATGCATGTGTGATTTATAAGTGTGAAGTATTTATATATTTTTATCATAATAGTTTCATAGTATAACTATCTGGTAAATTCAACATAAGTTTATTGTACTACAAATAGTAAAGTAGGATAATTTATGAATCAATAATACATATATAGTGCTTACATCCCTGAAAAATGTATTCACCTTAGGTTGATAATTAATGTTAATCAAACTCAAGGATCTAGTATTCATTGGGTAATAAGCCTTCATAACATAACCAGTCATGTAATCAAGCCTCAGTAGTGATTTAAGACCTTTATAAGTTGTTTTGGTCCATAAAATGGACAAAGTGAAGAGTGGATGCATGTTTCAATCCCAAAAAATAAGTTTCAAGAGTTAGAAGGTGGAAAAGGTGTTTTAAATGCCTAAAAAACTAGCTATAGCTAACCCACCATATGCAAACATTTTGAACGTTAGATAAACATTCTCACCCACTTCACCACATGCCTCCTCTAATCTAGATTTCTTAAGTGAATTTAAGTCTCACTATGTACTAGACATGTATGGCAATTTTTTTGGTAATGAGGGATAAAATTTATGAACAATTATTAAGAAGTTTGGGACTCAAAACTGCCTTCAATTAACCCTAACACTAACTTATAACACTCATATATCCATGGAATATTTTCATGGGAATCCAACCTATTCAAGGTAGGAGGGGAGGTTAATGCCCTAAACATTCATGGCCTTTGTTGTAGGGTTGGGCATTCATTCTTCATGAACCATCTTTACGATGGTGGACACCTCCAAACATGCATAAAGTATAAAAGTGACCCAATGGTAGAGATTCATCCCAAAACCTATTCCAATGAAATTTTATAGACATCAAACCATCATTGAGGTTCCCTGAGGTTCCTTGGGCACTACCATGATCCCTTGCTTGACATGTTTATGGTTAGCATTGTATGAAAAAGGCCTAAAAAGGCTAGTTTGAGCATAAAGGATAACCTATAAAAGGTTTTCACATTCAAAATGAGTTTGATAAGGGAGGAAGGACTTCAAGGAATTTGAATAAGACACATGGAGGTCTCCATGATTGACCTCCATGACTGTTCTAAAGCTAGAGAGTTGCAAACCTTAATATACTTATGCATGTACACTTTAGGAAGGAAAAATAACATGATAAAGGTTAAAAATATAATTTATAAGGTATATAAGGTATTTTACTAGTCATTCATAAGGAATAGATGATCTATGGACTAATGTGTAGGTTAAAAGTTATAGAAAAAGAGTGAAAATAGTATGACACTCAGGCTCTACCATGATTGCACCATCAAATGAGTATAGTGGTGTGAAGGTTCGAGAGGTTATCAATAATATTTAGGGGAATTTTTACATTTTTATAAGGTCTTTTGGGCTAACCCATGCCCTAGAGAGACCACTTCAATACATATTTGTACCTACAGACCTATAAAAGCTTCCCAAAGGATAAGTTCTCCATAAAGGAAGCATCTTCAAAAACTTATCAAGGCAAAAAGGTATATGTTTGAGAAGTCAAAATGTCCATAGGAGATAAAAGAGATTGTTATCTTTGGATTGGTGTAGGTGGTTCATAAACCCAAGCTCAGGTTCTCAAGAACGAAGCCTAAAATACCAAACCCTCTAAAACCACCCTTAAACCCTAGTTGTAACCAATCTAGAAAGTTTTTGATTAAAAATAAATTATATTTATTATAAGTGCCTATTTTATCACTTGGACCTTGTAGAAAACTCATAGGGGCATCAACTCATGGAATTTAATATTATGGAAGGTGTATGGATGCCTCCTAAGAGGGAAGAATAACAAAGTTTTTATTAGTCTCTATGTTGCAGGGCCTAGCAAAAGATAATAAAATATGGAGGGATTAAGTGTAGGACTTATTATACCTATTAAACATGATTTCAATCCATGAAACTCACTTAAAAGGCTTTGAGCATCTTGTTCAAAATTGTCAATCTGTGAGGTACATTTTTGGGCCTAGTAGTGAAAAACTAAGGTGTGTTATAGGTAAAGAATTATTTAAGGTTATTGAATCAATGGCATGATGAATATAAACAAAATTTTGGAAACCTAACCATGTAATCCTACTTATCAAACAAGTGGAAGGATCTAGTGAAAGGAAGGTGATAAGAAGACATTGATTGACCCTTTCAAAGAATTGTAAATATCGTGTGAGCAAGCATACACTATAATGGGGGTAATTACTATAGGTTAAAGGCAATTTCATGAAGAATTGGCATGAATATTAATGAAAAGGCTACTTAATTCCTAAAAGGACTTTATTATACCCCTATCTGCATTGAATAAATATGAAAGAGAAGGATGTGGATCTATTTTAATAAAATTTAAAGAATTATTGACTGAAATTGAGATAGTTATAGCCTCTTCAACACCAAATTGGTCTCTTTAAGAGAGAATCAATGCTTAATGAGGGAGTAAATGCTTGTATAAATACCCCCATGCCACATTGGGCTCATTGATGACCCCTTCTATGCCAAAATACTTCTCTCTTGTCTTCAATTTTATCTATAAATGTAGGCATTGAGCTCTTGTTTGCCATCCCTTGGATGGGTATATCAAAGCTATGCTAAAATCATTGTGTAAAATCTTTTGAATTAACACAAGATAATTTCATATTCTAATTAAATACTAAGTGTGTCTCTTTGAAGTTTGATCTACATAGTGTATGTTTCCTTTTCATCATATGTATGTCCATGTATATTAATTTTAGGTTTGTTAGTTCCTTTCAATTTGTGTTAAGTGTTATTTAATGAGATTTCTCTTGAATTGTTAAGAAGTATATAGTTTATTTTATAGACCTTAACCTTTCTATCCTTCAAGTTGCAAGATTCTACCCAACCTTCATGCCAAACACTCATGTTTGGAACATTGTCAAATAATTTGATCAACCTTTGCCCCCATTAGATTCATTAGTAGTCATGAAAGTGTTTAAGCTAAGAGTGGATTATTAAAAAATTTGGTGTATCAACACATAGGTTAGATTCTAGTTTAGTTTTCACTTCTTTAGCTTTTCCTTGTGATAGACATATGTTTTAGGAAAAACATTATATTTTCATATCATGGGAGATAGCCCCTTAAATTCTAGAGGTTTTACCTACAATTATAAAACCTAAAGTCTTAGGTCAATCTCATGTTGGACTAGGTTTGAGTATGGGGCTTGAACAATAATTTTCTCAGCTAGGGTACAACCTAAAACTCTAACAATCCCTTCATGGCCTCCCAATTAGTCAAATAATTTGTACAAGTCTCAAGTGACCACTTCTTTCATTCACCATATTGGATTGTGTTTTTTGTGTTTGAATTCAATAGGGTATTTTGATGAGTTTGATATGTTTTTTTAAGTAATTTTAGGTTATGTTTTCATGTTATATATGTTTATACAATAAGGAATATGGTCTTTGAGTCATGACAATTCTTGTTGCACCTTTAAAGCTCAAAAATACACAAGTTACATTCTCTATCTTCCACATACCTATAGGTATATCACTCTGATAAAATCCATGTTTTCAAGGTGTTTTGAATGTTATATAATCATAGATAAATGTGGTGTTCTAGTTTTAAAATTGTTATGAATTGACAAAGACCTCTAAGCACCTACGATAGAGATTTGATGACAAGATTGCTCTTAAGGTACACCTACAAGATTTTATGTATAAGATAGTGGGTTGAAAAGAGTTTAGAGCCTCAAGACAATGAGAGATTTTATAAAATCTCAGCATGAAACATAATCATCAGAGGGTTTGAGGATTATTTTATAGGTCATCAAAGGCCTAATTCAAGATCATACATATTCAACTATCTAGAATGTCATCTACAACCAGTTAAATACTTGGATTTGAAAAGAGGATAATAGTGAAACGCATATAGGTTCAAGTATTTGATTAAGGTATTATATCATGAAATACATGATATAGTTTTTAATGGGATCAACATTGAGGATAGGGCTCTAAAACACTAAGAAAAGACCCATACATAGTCAATTATTCATAGCAAACACCTACAGTCAACCTATTGGGAATATTGGTCTCATAAAATGAATGTTTGGAGCTTATAAATTCAAGTAATTATAAGGGATTATTATAATATAAATGACATAACATTGGGATATTCATAGAAAGATAATTGAGGTCATGAAATCCCTAATTATATGCTCAAATAGGTAGAGAAACACCTATAGCCAGCCTAGTTGAGATCTTGTCTTGACAGTGGATGATGATGAAATAATAAGAGGTTTTTAGGGGATTTGAATGAAGTTTTGTGTCTATTAATATAACCAAATATTTTAAGATGTTTAATCTTGAAAGAAAGACTTCTAAAACACCTAAATTGGCAATCATAGTGCAAAATGCATATGCACAGGTAGATAGACATGTAGGTTTATTTAAACACATAATGTTTCTCCAAAGTTTGAGATAATGTCTTGTGTGAATGTTAAAAAAATCAAGGAATTTAGGATTTAAATTATTAAGAACAAATGAGTACCGATCAGAGGAAAAAACCAAAATAGGGGTCATAACCTTGTCAACATAGTCTTAAGCACCTACAATCAATGGTCAGTTAGATATGAAGAGAAGTGAGTTGAGTTGAGACTTTTAACTTGAGGGGAATGTGAGAAACATGTATATAAATTCAAAGAAGCTAAATTCCTCTAAAATTAAGACGAGATAGTGAAACACAGTCATGAACTTGCTTAGTTCAAGAAATCCATTTCATAGGTAGTCCTATATAAGCAAACCTTGAGGAGATGCCAAGTGGAGTTTTAAATAGATGAGGAAGTTAAAAAATTAATTAAATAGTTAATAACATGATAAAAGACTCCATTAATCACAAACCATCTAATAGAAAATAAAATAGGGCATGACAATTAGTTAGGGTATAGTAGGTGGTTTGGCCTAAGAACCAGAAGTCTGATATGATTGGATGTAAGAAAGACTTGATGAATGATGGTGATAATATAAGTATTATTAGAGGTTAATTAGGACATATAATACCTTTTTAGATTATTTAGATCTCCAAACAACTTAATAAGATCACCTAAAAACCTTAAATTGTTCAAAGAGTGCTCAAAATGCATGCTTGTCACCCAAAGAACATCTTCTTATGTTTAATACTTTCATAACAAGATTAATGGGACCCAATGGTGTTTATAGATGTTATAGGGGTCCCTAAATTCCATCTTATTTCATTATAAGAGAGAATAATGGGTTGTTCTTTATGAATAATCATTAAGACCCCAAATAGGCCTTAAACTTTTCTTAAACCCTAGTTGTGACCAATTTGTAAATAAATACCTCAAAATCACATAAAATACCACAAATTGATCTTAAAACCTCTTTTATTTTGTTGAGGACTCTAAATAGGTTCTTCACATGTACTTGAGATGTATAGATTGTTGTACAAATTTCTAGAAATGCCTTATTTTGCATGTTTTTGGTTTTTTTCAAGGATTTTGGAGAGATGGATACTTTCCAATCATTAGAGGAGATAATATTGTTATTTTTTTATCTCTTAAAATAAAAACATTTCTTATGAATCCATGGAAGTGACTAAATAAACTCAATTTTGTAAGGCAGTCTAATCAAGGTTTTAAAGGGATTATTTTTGGTTATTTCATGGTTTGTCTATAAAAAAAATGTTACATAATGCCAAACTTGACATGGATATTGGTTTTTTAATGGGTAAATTTAATCACATACTTCAAATATGTTTCAAAAGTGTAGGAGTTTAGAGCCAAAATCCACTTTCTAAGCATAATTGGTAGAAGAGATAGGCAGAAAAAGTAGACTTCCACTTGGATTCATCTCATGAAATTTAGTATAGAACTATAAGTCCATATAGGTTCTTATAATATACATTTATATTTTAAATAACCTCTATACATTTTTATAGACAAATATTTTTGCACCAAAAAAGGCTACAAGGAATAAGGCCTAATTAAGGATTTTGGTAGAGAGTGACTTGTTGGTGTTATTTGAAGACTTAAAAATATTTTTTTTCATGTAAAATATGATTTAAATAGTCCATACATGAATTTTTTATAAGCTAAAGTAACTGAAACCAAGTTTTGACACTTTTGTGCAAAATATGCCTAAGGAGATGAAGAGCACTCTAGACACCTTGCATGAGAAAGAAGTAATGTGTCAAAGAGAACTTGTTAGGGTCAGATAAGAGGTGTCAAGATTAGAGAAAACATGTAGGAGAAACTAATATGACCACCAATAATGCCACTTGTCTTTCAACAATTCAAGAAGAAGAGGAGTTTCAAAGGGATAGTCAAGGTGTCAAGTAACCATTTTAACTCTAATTCCACTTGGAGAGTTGGATCATATGAAAAATAGAAACACATGTCATAGAGCACCTATTAAGACATTTCCCTAACTCTCTTATTTTTAAATCATATTGACACTTTTCTATTCTCTCTCTCATACACCCTTCTTCTCTTCTCTCACACTTGTGTTATATATTGAGCCAATTTGGCTTTGAAATGTATCCTCTACCTGGGTATGGTGAAGCCATACTCATTTATTATACCTATGATAAATAAAATAACTGATTTTTACCTCATTATAATACTACATGTATTGATAAATCTTTAAATAGATTATATTATCAAGTGTAGATATATATCACCTTGTTTGTGTCCTATTTATCTTGCCTCATGTGGTTGTTTCACTATTTTAAGTTGTAGTTGGAGTCATCAAGGGTCTATTGTGGGTTTTGAAGTGGAATTATTCTTCCCTCTTAGACTTACAATGCCTTACCCTTATACAAAACATTAATGCAATGGGGTTCATTCTAGGATGTGTGTATGTTCATGTTGTCTTGTAGGTCTTAGTGTATTATGCAATGTGTGGTAGTGGGCAACAAAGTTTGGTTCATCACCCTTATATTTAGGTTAATTTCATTTATTCCTTCCATTTTCAAATAAAATAGGTGATAGAGTATTGAAAGTTATCCTAAGTGATTTATCAAGGGGATCCATACCTTCAATTTAGAGGTTTACCCCTGTTATAGACATCCCACAAGTCTAGGGGTAATTCCATGTTTAACCAAATTTGGAGAGGTTTGAACAACTTCCTCCAAGGGTTCAAAATTTAGTTATAAAAATTATGGCATGCTGGGTGGGACTCAAGGTCCAAAATAGTGGAAGAATTTTTGGTGTGTTATTCCTCATATCAACCTTTATAGGCACTCAAGTAAACACCAATGGAGACTCTAAATGCAATAAATTGGTTATAAGCATCTTAGGTACTTGTTATGAAAATAATTTTTTAGAAATATCATTTTTCATTTGAATAATGAATTTGGTATGGTTTTATATGATGAGAGTTACTATTATACACCTCCCTATCAACCTTGTCATGACCAATACTATGTTCCTAAAAAGCCATATCAAAGTTGTTATTATCCTTATGAGCTGTAGCAACCTTATGGCCTGCCTATTATTTCTCCATATGATCATGATGTTGTTGATCATCCTTATGAGGAATCCTATTAATAATTTTATCAATAATAAGATGATGTGATTAAGAACCTTTATGAAGAAGTCCAAGCTCTTCTTGGAAGCAGTCTTCCTCAAGTCTCTCCCTTCCCTCCTCAATGACCCTCTTGTCCAATCAGTTTTCTTGTGCCCCTTATCCTCATGAAATTAATCACTATCCTCAAGAGGAACCTCTAAGATAGCTAATAAAATCCTCAAAAGATCCTAAAAGCTTCAAATTTATAAATTTAAACCAAGTAGTGAAGTATTGGGGAAAGAAAGATGAAGAGAGCAAGGACCAATAGGTTGATCTCAAGAAATAAAACCTTATGTTTGTTCAAGACCCATTTCCTTCTCCTCAAGAGCCTATAACATGTCCATATTTGAGGTATATCTAAGAATTTTTTTAACTTAAAAAAGAGGCCTTAGTTGAGAAGGTGGAAGATAAAGTTGCAGCTATTGAAGAGCCTCAATAAGGTTATGAGAAAGGGGAGGTAATTGTTGAGGAAAATTAAATGTCTATAGCCTAGTTGAACCATCTCTCTCTCTAAGAATTATTTCAAGAGTCTCCCATTTTCAAAAATCCCTATTTAAAGAGTACTCCCTCCATCCCCATGCCCATTCATAAAACATCCATAACACATCATATTCCCTCTCTAATACATTGACTTGTTCATTTCCCTCCCACCTCATCCCTTCTTTAAAGATAACTCATCCTATGGGAGATAAGCAAAGAAGAGCAATCTCAAATGTAGTTGATCAAAAATATGACTCAAGTGTCTATGATGAAGAGTCCAATATAAGGACTCACCTTGGTGAAGGCAATCATAATTCAACCTTATGAAGTGGAAAAAGAGAAGATCTAGATCATGTTGTAGCTGTTCACAAAGATCTTGATAAAAAAATAAGATAGGAGGTGTTTGAGAAGGACATCACATTAGTTGAGTTTGCTAAGTCTTGTGACCATGATCAATAAGTTAGTTTTAAAAAATTAATATAATTAGAAGTTACTGATATTCCCATGGAGCAAGAGGACTTATGACAAAGATTCAATGAGATATGTGGAGAATTTGAGGCCTTTTAAAATCCTACACTTCCTGCTATTCAAAGTTAAGACAATGATAAATATGGGACTGAGTATGCAAAAATATTTAAGGAGATTGATGAGCTTGAAGATGATAATAAGTTTGATCTCATTCAAGATGCCATGAGGGAAAATTAATCATGCTTAGATGAATCATCATTGGATCAAGTTAAAACTAAAGATTACCATGATAAGATGGTTGAGTCACAAGAAGAGTTCACCTTCATAGGTGACATGTTTGTAGCTATCATCATTGCATTTGAAGACATGCCAAAGAGAGTGGAAAGAATGAAGGACTTGAAGATACCAAGGACAAGGTTGAAAACACAACTTGATTCATATCTTCTTTCATCTCATGAATAAAGATATGGTGTAAAATTCCCCTTTGATCCACGAGGAGAAAGTTTGCTTTAGGTTAGTTTGTATATAGTCGAGTTTGTTTATGTTCTTGTTATATTCCCTGAGTGATTGATAGCACATGTGTGTGTATTTATTTTCTTTATGTTTTATTTTGATGTTTTGTGTGTTGTTGAGATAATCAATTTGTCTTGTTGTTCAATTTTCAAGGTCTGATCTTGTTATTTCAAAGTGCAATTAACTCCATAGCCCAATAGAAGGAAAATGCTACTAGTCTAGTCAGCATAGTAGGCATTCTACCCCTATGAGACACTAATTTGTTATCCAATTTTTACCCCAAGGTCAAAATAATATCCCTATAGTCAAAAACCTAAACATTACATGATATAAAAGGTCCTAGTTGAGTCCAAGATACCTTATTAGCATTTATTAAGGTAAGTTTCTAATGATTAAGGTAAAGTCATATTTTGGTCACATAGTGGTTTAAGCATGTCATGAGGAAATGAATCATGGTAAAGTTGTTTCATAGGTGATCAAGGGTTGATTAATGTCATTTTATGTCGTAAACATCTTTTCACAACATTTCATAAAGTTTTATAAAGTCTGAAGACCATTTGATAATTTGAAGGTGTTAAAAATGCATATAAAGGGTGATTTTGGATAATATTTGTGTTTGTAAAAGTTATATAAATTCAAAATCCATAAATGACATGTTAAAAAGGTCTTGGAGGAGTTACTTAACTACCAAACCTATCAAATTTCTAGATAAAGTAATATTTGTGTACTCCAATGCTAGTTTAGGGAGTTAATAGAAGTTGTACGGACTTTTGGAAGTCACAAGAGAAATAGATTTATAAAATAATTTCATGTTATAAAGTTTAAGGAAAATTCTTTGGAATAAGTTTGGATCTCAATAGTTGTGGACATATCCTTCTCTCTCTCATCTCCCCTTTCATAAACTAGTGAAGGCCAACTTAAAACAAATGGTATCTAACATACATGTAGAGTTTATGGATATGATTTTGGCCAAATTTTGGGACCCCTATGGGATTCTAATTTTTTTTTTTGGATTGATGCTCTTATATTTATGAACAATCATTAAGAAGGAAAACTAATTTTTGAAAGCCTAAAACCCCATACGCTAAATTTGGAGTAAATTCAATGTAAATTTTGAAATCATGGATGCATTAAATTAGTTGGAGTGTGTTATCATATGTCTTTAGATTCCTCACATACCTTCATTCATCATGGTTACCCATTTTGATGTCTTTTTGACATGAAAAGTGGCTTTAGTACATAGTTTGAGGTGACTATCATATTTTATTAGTTTTTGAGTTCTCCAAGTGTTTTTATGCATTGAAATGATTATTAATTGTATTATAATCTCTTTATCATTCCATTCATGTCCTCAAAAGCAATCAAAAAATCTATACATGTCTCAAGTGATCACTTCCTATATTAACCATCTTGGACTATGTTTTTTGTGTTTGTATTTAGCATGGTATTCTGATGAGTTTGATATTTTTTTTCAAGTAATTTAACGTTGTGTTTTCAAATTATGTGTTTATAAAATAAGGAAAATGATATTTTATTCATCACAGTTCTTGTTGTACCTTTAAAGCTCTAAAATACACAAGTTGTAGTTTGTATCTTCCACAAACCTATAGGTCTATCAATCTAAGAAAATCCATGTTTTAAAAGTATTATGAATGTTATCCAAGAATATATAAATTTGGTAGTCCAATTTGAAAAGGGTCATGGATTGAAAAGGATGTCTAAGCACTTAGGATAGAGAGTTGATGATAAAACTGCTCCTAATATATACCTACATGATTTTGTGTATAAGATAGTGGGTTGATGAGAGTTTAAATCCTCAAGACAATAAGAGAGTTTATAAACTCTAAACATGAAACATAACCATCAGAGAGTTTGAGGATTATTTTATAAGTCATCAAAGGCCTAATTTAAGATCATACATAGTCAACTATCTAGAATGTCACCTATAGCTAATTGAATACTTGGCTTTGAAAAGAGGATAATAGTGAAATGCATAGAGGTTAAATTATTTAAATAAGTTTTTAGATCATAAATTACATGATATAGGTTTTAAGGGGTTCAACATTGAATATAGGGCTCTAAAACACTAAGAAATGACCCATACATAGTCAACCATTCATAACAAACACCTACAATCAGCCTATTGGGGAAATTGGTCTCATATAATGAATGTTGTGAGCTTATAACTTCAAATTATTCTGAGGGAGACTCATACTATCATTCACATAACATTGGGAGCTTCATATAAAGACAATTGAGGTCATGAAATCCCTAACTACATGCTTAAATAGACAAAGAAATGCCTATAACCAACCTAGTTGAGATCTTGTCTTGATAGTAGATGATGATGAAATAACAAGAGGTTTTTAGGGGTTTTGAATGAATTTTTATGTCTATCAATATCACCAAAGAGTTTAGTATGTTCAATGTTGAAATAAAAACTTATAGAACACCTGAACTGGTAGTCACAATGTCAAAGGCATATTCACAGGTAGATAGAGTTGTAGGTCTATTTAGACACTCAACACCTCTAAAAATTTTAAGACAATGGCTTTTATGAATTTTGAATAAAATAAATAAATTTAATATTTCATGTCTTAAGACTAAAATATTTTTGAGCAAAGGAAAATACCAAAACAAGGGTCATAACCCTGTCAACATAGTCTTAAGCACCTATAGTAAGTAGTCAACTAGATATGAAGAGAAGGGAGTTGAGTTGAGAGATGGACCATAAGGGGAATGTGAAAAACCTATTGAAACATTCCATTAATTCAAATACATTGACACTAAGAGGAGATAGTGAAAAATAATCATAAACTTGCTCAGTTACAATAATCCATTTCACACACATTCCTATATAGGTAGACCTTGAAGAGATGCCAAGTGGAGTTTGTAGTATATGAGGAATTTAAAAAATTGAGGTGATAGTGAATAAAATTATAAAACACTCCATGATTAATGTACCATCCAATAGAGAAGAGAATAGGTCATGACATTCAGTTATGGTATGGTAGATGGTTTGCCCTAAGAGCCCTAAGTTTGAGAGGATTGGATGTAAGAAAGACTTGATGAATGATGGTGAAAATATAAGTATTATAATAGATTAAGGAGGACATATAAGATCATTTTATATCATTTGGAGCTAAAAAAAATTAATAAAATCACCTACAAACCTCAAATTGCTCAAATAGTACTCAAAATGTATGTTTATCATCTAAAGAGCATCTTCTTATGCTCATTAATTTCATGAAAAGATGCATGGGAACAAATGGTGTTTAGAGGTGTTATATGGGTCCCACAAATTCCTTATTTTGTAATTATGATAGAGAATTAGGGGTTGTTCTTTATGAACAATCGTTAAGACCCCAAACAGGCCTTAAACCTCTCTTAAACCCCAATTGTGACTAGTTTATAGATAAAGGCCTCAAAATCACATCAAATGCCATAGTTTGATCCTAAAACATATTTTATGTTTTTAATGACTCAAATTAGGTTCTTCACATGTACTTTATATGTATGGAATACTATATAGATTTCTAAAATTGTCATGTTTTGCATATTTTTGGTGTTTTTTAAGGATTTTAGAGAGATGGTACTTTACAATAATTGGAGGAGGTAATTTTGGACTTATTTCATCTCCTTAAATAAAAAAAATTTCTCAAGAACCCTTGAAAATAACTAAACAAACTCCATTTTACAAGGCAATCCAATTAGGCTTGTGAAGGGCTTGTTTTTGCCCATTTCATAGTTTAGCTATAAGCACAATGTTATAGAATCCAAAACTTGAAATGGATATTGGTTTTGTAATTTTTAATTTTAATCACATACTTCCAATAGGTTTAAAAATTTCAAGAGGATTTTAGATCCAAAATCCACTTTATAGGCCTAGAGGTGTAATTAAGCCTAAATGGGAGAAGAGATAGGCAAAATAAGTATACTTCCACTTGGATTCAAATCATGAAATTTGGTATAGAAATATAAGGACATATATATTCCTATAATATTCATTTATTTTTTTAAATATCCTTTGTACTCTCTTTCAGATAAGGAGGTATGCACTAAAAAGGCTACAAGGAATAAGGCTTAATTAGGTATTTTGGTAGAGAGTGACTTGTTGGGGATAGTTTGAGACTTAAAAATAGATTTTTTCGTGCCCAATAATATGTAAATATGACATAAATTAATTTATTATTATCTATAGTAACTGAAACCAAATTTTGACACTTGTGGAAAATAGGCCTAAGGAGATGAAGAGCCCTCTAGACACCTTGCATGAGAAAGAAGTGATGTATTAATGAGAGAATATTGGGGTCAATTGAGAGGTGTCAAGAGTAGAGAAAACATGTAGGATAAATTCATATTACCACCAATAAGTCTACTTGTCCTTTAACATGTCAATAAGAAGAGGAATTTTAAAGGTCTAGTCAACGTGTCAAGTAACTATTTCAACTCCCATGCCACTTGGAGAGTTGGAACATCTAAAGAGGAGTAAAACATGTCATATAGGACCTCTTGATATAGTTACAGAACTCCTCTCTTTTTTTAACTCATATTGACACTTATATATTCTCTCTCTCCTACACTCTTCTTCTCTTCTCTCACACTTGCATTACATATTGAGCTAATTTGACTTTGAAATATATCCTCCACCTAGGTATGTTGAATCTCTAATCATTTGTGCTACCTATGATCAATAAAATAGCTGATTTTTACCTCATTATAAGACTACATGTAGTGATAAATATCTAAATGGTTGATCTTATCAAGTGTAGATGTATATCACCTTGTTTGTGTCTTATTTATCTTGCCTCATGTGGTTGTTTCTATATTATAGATTGTAGTTGGTGTCATCAAGGGCTATTTTGGGTTCTTAAGTGTAATTATTTTTCCCTCTTGGCCTTAAAATGACTTTCCCTTCTACAAAACATTGATGTAATGAGTTCATTCTAGGTTGTGTGTATGTTCATGTTGTCTTTTAGGTCTTAATGTATTATGCAATGTGTGGTAATGCTCAACAAATTTTGGTGCATCACTAATATAGTTAGGTTTATTTTATTTATTCCTTCCCTTTTCAAATAAATTAGGTGATAAAGTAGTGAAAGTGAGCCTAATTGATTCATCAAGGTGATCTAGCCCTTCAATATATAGGCTTACCACTATTATAGACAACCGATAGGTCTAGGGGTAATCCAATGTTTAACCAAATTTAGAGACATCTAAACAACCTCTTCTAAGGGTGAAAATTTTAGTTATAATAGTTTTGGCATGCTTGATAGGACTCAACGTCCAAAAGAGTGGAATACATTTTAGTGCATTCTTCCTCCTATCAGACTTTAGAGGCACTCAAGCAAACACTAATGAAGAATGTTAATGTATTTAGCTTGTTATAAGCAGCCCAAGTACTCATTGTGAAAAGAATTTATTAAAAATATTGTGTTTCATTTGATTAATGAAGTTAGTATGCCTATATATGATGAGAGTTCCTATTATATAGCTCCCTATCAACCTGGTCATGACCCATACTATGTTCCTAAATAGCCCTATCAAGGTTGTTATCATCCCTATGAACCATGATAGCCATATGGGCAGCTTATTCCTTCTCCATATGATCATGATTTTATTAAGAAGCCTTATGAGGAAGCCTATGAAGAATACTATCAAGAAGAAGAGGATGCGATTAAGAATCTTTAAGAATAAATCCAAGCTCTTAAGAGACAACTTCTCGAAATCATTCTTAATCAAGTCTCTCCCTTCTTGTGCCCATTATCCTCATGAAATTATACACTATCCTCAATAGGAACCTACAATACAACTAATATAATATTTAAAAGAGCCTAATAGATTTAAAGTTTCAAACTGGAACCAAGTAGTGAAGTGGGAAAGAAAGATGAAGAGAGTGAGGACCAAGAAGTTGATGTCAAGAAAGAAAACCTTATGTTTGTTCAAGCCCCATTTCTTTCTCTTCAGGAACTTGTACCCTATTCATCTTGGAGGTCTATCAAATATAATTTTTAACATAAAAAGAGGCCTTAGTTGATAAGGTGGAAGATAAAGTTATAGCTATTGAATAACCTCAACAAGGCTATGAGAAAGGTGAGGTGCTTTGAGGAAAATGAAATGTCTCTAGCCCAGTTGAACCTTCTCTCTCTCCAAGAATTCTTTCAAGTGTCTCCCAATTTCAAGAGTACTCCCTCCATCCCCATTCACATTAATAAAATTACCATCACACCTCATAATTCGTCTCCAATTCATTAAATTTTTCATCTCCCTCCCACCTCATCCCTTATTGAAAGAGAACCCATCCTATGGGAGATAAGAAAATAAGAGCAAGCTCAATTTGTAGTTGATTAAGAAAATGACTCAAGTTTCTATGATAAATAATTATCTATAGGGAATCCCCTTGGTGAATATTAGCACAAGTCAACCTTTTTGAGTGGAAAAAGAGAGGATATATATCATGTTGTATCTGTTCACAAAGAGATTGATCAAGACATGAGAGAGGAGGTGTTTGAGAAGGACATCACATTAGGTGAGTTTGTTGAGACTTGTCACCAAAATCAAGAAGTTGTTTTTAAAAAATAAATAAAATAAGAATCTATTTATACTCACATGGAACAAGAGGACTTATGGTAAAGATTCAATGATATATGTGGAGAATTTGAGGCCTTTTAAAAGCTTACACTACCTGTTGTTCAAGTTGAATACAATGATGAAGATAGAGATGAGTATGTATATCTCCTAAAGGAGATTAATGAGCTTACAAATGATAATAAGTTTGATCTCATTTAATATTACATGAAGGAAAATGAATCATGCCTAGATGAAGCATCATTAGGTCAAGTTACAACTAAAGAGTACCATGATATGATGGTTGAGTCATAAGAAGACTTAACCTTCGTAGGTGACATGTTTTTAGTTATCATCATTTCATTTGAAGACATACCAATGAGAGTGGCAAGTATGAAGGATTTGAAGATACCAAATACAAGGTTAAAAACACACCTTGCTTCATATCCTCTTTCATCTTATGAAGAAAGATATGGTGCAAACTTCTCCTTTGATCTAGGAGGAGAAAGTTTCCTTCAGGTTAGTTTGTATTTAGTCTAGTTTGATTATGTTCTTGTTGTATTCCTTAAGTGCATGATAACACATGTGTGTGTCTTTATTTGCTTTATGTTTTGTTGTGATGTTTTGTGTATTTTTGAGGTAATCAAGTTATCTTGTTGGACAAGTGTCAAGGTCTGCTCTTGTTGTCTCAAAGTGCAATTGGACTCCATAGCCCAATGGAAGGATAAGTTTACTAGTCTAATCAGCATAACAAGCATGATACCCTTATGAGTCACCAATTTATTATCCAATTTTGACCGTCAAGTCAAAATAGGATCCATATAGTCAAAAACATGAACATTAGGTGATATAGGGGCTTCTAGTTGAGTCAAAGATATGTTATTGACATTTATCAAGGTAAGTTTGAAGAGATTAAAGTAAAGTAATATTTTAGTCACATAGTGGTTTAGGCATGTCATGAGGAGATGAATTATGTCCAAGTTGTGTCATAGATGATTAGGAGTTGATTAGTGTCATTTTATGTCCTAAACATCTTTTTAGAACATTTCATGAAGTTTTGTAAAGTTTGAAGACCATTTTCTAACTTGATGGTGTTAAAAGTGCATATAAAGGGTGATTTTGGCTAATATTTGTGTTTGTCAAAGTAACCTTGCTTAAAAATATATACAATCCACCTTAAAAATATATTGGATTAGTTACTCAACTACCACACCTATAAACTTGTTAGATAAAGTCAGATTCTTGCACTCTAATGCTAGTTTGGGGAGTTAAAAGAAGTTGTATGGAGTTTTGGAAGTCAATTCAAGTGAAACATATTTAAAAAATTATTTGGTCTTATAAAGGTCAGTAAAAATATTTTTAATAATTTTGGATCTCAATAGTTGTAGACATATCCTTCTCTCTCTCATCGCCCCTTCACAAGCTAGTAAAAGCCAACTTAAAGTAGATGGTATAGGCCATACAAGTAGAGTTGAAGGGTAATATTTTAGCCAAGTTTGGGATCCATATAGGATTCTAATGTTTTTCATTTTTTATTATATTTTTGCTCTTATCTTTATGAACAATTGCTAAGAAGGTATACTACATTTTGAAGGCCTAAAACCCCACAAGATAAGTTTGGAGTAAATTTAATGTAAATTGTAAAATCATGGATGATTGAAATAAGTTGGAGTGTGTTCTCATATGTCTGTAGATGCCACACATACCTTCATTCATCAAGGTGACACTTTTGGATGTCTTTTTGGTAGGAAGAGTGGCTTTAGTGCACAGTTTGAGGTGACTATCATATTTTCTAAGTTTTTGAGTTCTCCATGTGTTTTGGTCCATTATAATGATTCTTAATTTTCCTCTAGTATCTTTATAGATACCTTCATGGAATCCCAATTAGTCAAATAGTTTTTACAAGTCTCAAGTGATTGCTTCATTCACCATCCTGGACTATATTTTCTATGTTTACATTTAGGAGGGTATTTTGATGAGTTTTATATGTTTTTTAAAGGAATTTGAGGTTGTGTTTTTCAATTTATATGTGTTGATAAAATAAGGACAATGGTATTTGAGTCATAGTTCTTTTTTCACCTTTAAATCTCTAAAATACACAAGTTACAGTCTTTATCTTCCATATAACTATATGTCTATCACTCTAAGAAAATCCATATTGTCAAGGTGTTTTCATTGTTATCCTATAATAGGTAAATGTGCTGGTAAATTTTTAAAAGGTTCGTGACTAACAAGGACCTCTATGCACCTAAGATAGAGAGTTGATGACAAGACTACTCCTAAGTACACCTACAAGATTCTATGTATAAGATGGTGGGTTGATGGCAGTTCAGAGCCACAAGGCAATGAGAAAGTTTATAAATTCTCAACATGAAACATAAACATTAGAGGGTTTGAGGATTTTTTTATAGGTCATAAAAATCCTAATTCAAGGTCATAGATAGTCCACTATCTATAATGTCACCTACAACTAGTTGAATATTTGGCTTTGAAAAGAGGATAATAGTGAAATGCATAGAGGTTCAAGTATTTGAATAAGGTATTGGATCATAAAATAAATTAAAAAGGTTTTAATTACTTAAAAGTATAGTATATTGCTCTAAAACACTAAGAAAGGACCCATACACAATCAAATCCTAATAAAAACACCTACAGTCAGTCTATTGGTGAAATTGGTCTCATGCAGTAAATGTTGGGAGCTTATAACTTAAAGGTATTCTTATGGAGTTTCATAATATAAATAAAATAACATTGGAAGCTTCATATAAATACAACTAAGGTCATGAAATACCTAACTACATGTTTAAATAGGCAGACAAACACCTACAACTAACCTAGTTGAGATCTTGTTTTGACAGTGGATGATGATGAAAGAACAAGAGGTTTTCAGGGGCTTCGAATGAATTTTTGGGTTTATAAATAACATAAAAATATTGAGGACATTTAATGTTGAAATAAAAACACATAAACTAGTAGTCATAGTGTCAAATGTATATGCATGGGTAAATAGACTTGTAAGTCTTTTTAGACACTCAATGCCTCTCTAAAGTTTGAGACAATGGCTTGTGTGAATGTTGAAGGAAATAAAGGCATTTAGGATTTCAATTCTTAAGACCAAAATATTTATAAGTAAAGGAAAGGACCAAAATAGGGGTCATAACCCTATCAACATAGTCTTAAACACATACAGTTAGTAGTTAGCTGGATATGAAGAGAAATGAGTTGATGTTAATAATTAGAGGAGAGTTGAATAGATTCAATTCATTCACAGAGAAGTTGATTACATAGATAGAATTATTTCAACACAATATTGTATTTCACACACTCTATTCTAATTAATTCAATACAAACATATTAAAAATATATAGGAGACTCCTCTCCTAAAATATAGGGGAGTTACAAACAACTCAACCCAGATACATGAGTTAGTTTATTAACACCAATCACATACAAAAATATAAAAATAGATAATAATCACAATATTTTTATACAATAATATTTTGATTACTTACTAATTAATAACAACCTATTACTACTTACCTCTCTATAAATATCAATCTGTTACTATTTACCTCTTGATAAATACCAAAACTAACATGATGTAAAATTTATCCTAACATTCCCCCCATAGTTTTTACATGGTGAAAAAATAGTCACACTCTTATCTACAGTATGCTCACCCATTTTAGCATGCCAAACTATGTGGCTCATGACCATGATACAAAGAGAGCCTCACTCCTCCCATGGTTTTATAGGTTTACCACAAACCTTGACATGAAAAAAATGAACTGAATTATATGCCACCACATAATATTAGGTCTACATACATCTTGTTGCACATGATCACTATATTTGAAGGAATGTATCCTGCATTTATAGTATCTGACTACAATGGATGTGTCACTAAGAGTCATCTCCATGAAGAATTAAGGTAGTTTTAGGATCTCTATAGTAGCTTCTCTCCTAATTATTGCCAAAACATTATTTACATCTTGTGGTTTTCTAGATCTCTATGACAAACCCTTTCAAGATCCAATATATGACTTACATTGGTGATTTTGTCCTTTCATAATGTCTTCACATTAGAGAGTCATTTTTGAAAATTTACACATGAATTATATTACATGAACAGGAATTAGTCTTCTATTCTTATTTTTTACAAACAAAAAAAATTAAAAAACACACCATAAAATGTCACTACATCATTGGTGTGGCCCCGTCGTTGGTGACTGATGAGAGGTCATTGAAAGACCTCCATCCTCCATGTATCCTCCAACCTCTAGTATATGATGCTAATAACTCAGTCTATGTGTCTATGAAGCTTTTGTACATGATTTTTTCTACAAAAATATCCCCCATAATGTATACATCATGTACAAGTGAAAATGCATCCATAAGGTAATTTTTTTATTTTTACAAATTGGACTTTTTGACATATGATGACAAAATGAACAAAAAATAGACACTTTGGATTTTGGTCAAAATATAAAATATTAAGATATCAAATACTTTTTTTTTAAATTTTGATTTTTTAAAACACATAAAAAAGGCTATTTACAATACCAAAAGACCATATCGACCACTTTAATAACAATAGACTCAAACTAAAGACTTGGCAATACTTTAATACTAGACATAATGGGACTTTAAAAAACTATTGACTTATAATAATAACCAAGACTAACCATATGAATAGACTATTTGAATTTATAGACTTCAAAAATAAAATGACTCATATAAAAGTGACTATTAAAATTTTTGACCAAATTTAAAAATATAGACTTGAGCATGGTTAGGCATAAAATAATGACTATGATTTCTGATCAACTATTAAGGAAATGCACAACATAGAAGGATATATTAATAAAGAAAGGAATATGATAACTTGCCATTAAAAATTTATAAAACTAACAAATATTCCAATAAATACTACTTATTTTGAGTTTGAAAAAATAGAGCAGAGGAGTGGCTGAGCAAGTGATTTGTGCAATGTTAGGATCTATTTTGACTCAAAGTAATTTTGAAGGTGGCACATATACTACTTTTTTACACAAAAGACACATGGGTACAAGCTTGTTATAAATTCATATCTATCAAAATAAATTAAGAGATCAAGAAAAGAACTTCTTGAATGCCTTTCCAATGGTTTTGTCAGTTGGCAGGTGGATGACATTGATGGTTTAGTAGATATGGAAGGGTAATGAAGACCATGCACATGAACTATTATAGTTGAACATATAAATATCCTAAATATAGAAGATATAAAATATATTTGACTTGTGAAATACACCTAGGTTGATGGTGAAACTAATAAAATGCAAGGAAGGTCTGACTATGTATGTAGACATTGAATGGTAAGTAAATGAAACAGCAGTGGGTTGTTTATATTTATATTGATAGAGATACATTGAGCCTTATTAGGGTCATTGTGTCTACTAAAAAATTCTCAATAGGTATACATTAACAAATACATATAGTACATAACCTAAACAAATACAAAATTGGCAAAAGAAATACTTTAAAACTATATTAATAGTATACAAATCTACTTGAAACAAAAATATTCCATTACTAGGGGAAAGATAAAATAGTGGATACCCTTCAAATATTCTCACAAGCCCATCTCACTCTAATACCATTATTAATATTTGGAGGAGAGTCGAACAGATTCAATTCATACATAGAGAAGTTGAATACATAGATATAATTATTTCAACACAATAATGTATTTCAAACACTCTATTCTCATTAATTCAATACGAGCATATTACAAATATATAGGAGACTCCTTTCCTAAAATATAGGGGAGTTAAAAATAACTCAACCTAAATACATGAGTTGGTTTATCAACACCAATCAAGTATAACAATATAATAAAAAATACTTATCATAATATTGTTATATAACAATATTTTGATTACTTAGTAATTAATAACCTATTACTATTTACCTCTCGATAAATACCAAAACTAACATGATGTAAAAGTTATTAATAACAGTTGAGTTGAGACTTGGACCTTGAGGGGAATGTGAGAAACCTATACAAACATTCCATGAAGTCAAATGCATCTGACAGTAAGAGGAAATAGTGAAACACAATCATGAACTTGCTCAGTTTAAGCAATCCATTTCACATGTAGTTATATATAGGTATACCTTGAGGAGATTCCAAGTGGAGATTTCATTAGATGAGGAATTGGAAACCTTGAGGAGACAATGAATAACATGAGAAAACACTCCATGAGTTATAGGCCATCCAACAAAGAATAGAACAGGGCATGATAGTCAGCTAGGGTATGGTAGATGGTTTGGACTAAGAACCCTAAGTATGAGATGATTAGGTGTAATAAATATGTGATTAATTATGGTGATAATATAAGTATTGGAAGAGGTAAAGGAGGACATCTCAGGCCTTTTTATATCATTTGGATCTCCAAACAACTTAAGAAAATTACTTGCAAACCTCAAATTACTCAAAGAGTGCTTAGAATGCATGTTTGTCACCTAAAGAAAATATTACTATGCTCAGTAATTTCATGAAAAGATGAATGGGATATAGTGGTGTTTGGATTTGTTATAGGGGTCCCCTAACTTCCCTCTTATGGTATTATGAGAGAGAATGAGGGGCTATTCTTTATGAACAATTGTTAAGATCCCAAACATGCCTTACACCTTTCTTAAATCCTATATGACACCAATTTTCAAATAAATACACCAAAGGAACATAAAATTACACAAATTTATATTAAAACCTCTTGGATTTTGTTAAGGATTCCAAGTAGGTATTTCACATGTACTTGAGTTGTATAGACTACTATATGGATTTCTATAAATGCCTTATTTTGCATGTTTGTTTGTGTTTTTCAAGTATTTTGGAGAGATGGATACTTTCCAATCATTGGAGGAGGTCATATAGGACTTATTTAATCTCTTCAAATAATTTTTTTTTCTTATTAACCCCTATAAGTGAATAAATAAACTCCATTTTTAAGGCATTCCAATCAACCTTATGAAGGGCTTATTTTTTGCCATTTCATAGTTTGGATATAAGCACAATGTTCTATAATCCCAAACTTGACATGGAGATTTTTTTTGAATGTATAAATTTAATCACACACTTACCATAGGATTCATAAGTGTAGGAGGAGTTTAGAGCCAAAATTCACTTTCTAGGCCTAGAGGCCTAATTATGTATAATTGGCAAAAGAGAGAGGCAAAAAATGTAGACTTTCAATTGGATTCAACTCATGAAATTTGGAATGAAATTTTAAGGACATAGATGGTCCTATAATATGAATTTAATTTTTCAATATACTTTGTACTTATTTTTAGACAAGAAGGTTTACAAAAAAAAGGCTATAAGGAATAAGGTATAATTCGGGATTTTGGTATAGAGTGGATTATTGGGTCTAGTTTGAGACTTCAAAATGTATTATTTCAAGTAAAATATGATGTCAATAGGCCATCCACAAATTTTGGATGAGCTATAGTAACTAAAACCAAGTTTTGACACTTGTGTGAAAAATAAGCCTAAGGAGATGAAGAGCCCTCTAGACACCTTGCATGAGAAAGAAGTGATGTGTCATGGAGAACTTGTTGGGGTTAGATGAGATGTGTCAAGAAAGAGAATACATGTATGAGAAACTGATCTAACCACCAAAAAGGCCACTTGTCCTTCAACATGTTAAGAATAAGAGGAGTTTCAAAGGGATAGTCAAGGTGTCAAGTAGCCATTTCAACTCCCATGTCACTTGGAGAGTTGGAGCATCGAAATAGGAGAAACACATGTCATCTAGGCCTTATTGAGATAGTTACCTAACTCCTCTATTTTTTGTAACTCATATTAAAACTTTTCTATTCTCTCTTTCTTACACTCTTATTTTATTCTCTCACATTTGTGTTACATATCGAGCCCCTTTGGATTTGAAATGTATCTTCCACTTGGGTATGGATAATCCCTTCTCATTTTTTCTACATATGACCAATAAAATATTTGATATTTAAATTATTGTAATACTAAATTTAGTGATAAATATCTAAATGGTTGATCTTATCAAGTGTAGATGTATATCACCTTTTTTATGTCCTATTTTATCTTTCCTCATTTGGTTGTTTCTCTATTATAGGTTGTAATTGGTTTCATTAGGGGTCTCTTATGGGTTTTGAAGTGGAATTATTCTTTCCTCTTATCCTTAAAATTTTTTACCCTTCTACAAAACATTGATTCAATAGTTTCATTCTAAGATGTGTGTATATTCATGTTATCTTATAGGTCTTAGTATATTTTACAATGTGTGGTAGTGGTCAACAAAGTTTGGCACATCAACACTATAGTTAGGTTTATTTCAGTTGATACTTCTCTTTTTAAATAAATAATATGATATGTTAGTGAAATTAAACCTAGGTGATTTATCAAGGGGAGCTAGCCTTTCAATCTAGAGGTTTACCCCTATTATAGACAACCCACAGGTCTAGGGGTAATCCCATGTTTAACCTAATTTGGAGAGGTCTGATCAAACTTCACCTAGGGTGAAAAATTTGCTTATAACACCACCTTTAAGTTGTAATGAACCCTAACCTTTTTTACTTTATTGAGGTGTTCCCTTACTATAAACTAAAGATGTAAAATGCTTTTTGGAGTATTGTGATAATAAGCTTAGTGTTTGATACTAAGTTCCTCATCCACACTATTATATAATTGATGATAAATTTCTTGTTATACCACCTTATATAGGATGTGGCATGGAAAATACAAGGGGGGGATCTAGTCCCTTCAATTCTAATAATGGTATAGTCTAAATAGTACCAATAATCTACCAATTTGGATATGTTCCTTTTAAATGTTTTGAATAGTCTAAGCATCTAGGTTTCATAAATGGACTAATAGACATATGGATAAACATCCTCACAAATTTTTATGATTTAATTCCTAAATATATAAACATATAATAAATAATAATCATCAGGACTTATGTTATTTAGATATTCATTGGATGGCTCCCATGGCTCTCTACAAGCTGTGTGGACTATCCCAATGGATGCGTCCAATAAAAAGGACATCATATAAAAATTTATGTCATCCAACCTTTGTTATAGTTTTAACATCTACCCCTTTAATATAGAATTGATAATTTCCACTAGTGATATAATTTTATCCTAGTTTAAGAGAATATCCAATAATGGCACCCCCTCTACCTATACATAAGTGATATTAGGAAAGCCATGTAATCTATTCATATTTCCATTGATACCCTAATTCTTGCTATAAACTTAATTATGCCATTGGAGGAAATACCTTGCTTGGGATTCAATTTATCCCCTTTTACTAACCATTATTTCAATTTTCCTTGCACAATAATTCATTTCATCTGTACATTGGTAGAAATTGGTTATAAGTGGCTTTGGGACCTAGAATCATAATATTCCTCTCAAATGCTCATCTCTAAACATAATAAACTACATTTTTTCATGTTCTAAGATGAAATAAATCTCTAGTGTAAGTGCCATTAAAAATTAAATCATGAATTAATTCTATGCAAGGTATTACCTTAGATTTTATAGTCGTATTATGTAATCCCACACTATTTATTGGAAATAATTCATCGATATATTGTCTCTCTTCCTTAGATAACTTATCCTATGAGGCATATGGTATTATTCCCCCCACTACATTCTAGATAGATGAATAATAAGGGAACTTGAAATCAAGGGTACTCTTGTCAAATGTAATGTCTTTATATCCAGTGCTCTAAAAATGGAATATGAAGAGGGGGCTTCACTACATGTTGATATTAGAGAAACCATTATGGTATCTAAGACTATGCAATATTTTTTATAGAATGATTGAAATCACTTGTAAATTCCTTAAGAAAATAATGGATTTTAGTTTTTTGAAAGCTTAGAATCACAATATTCAACTTGTAAGTTAATGTCAAAGTGACTTTACATTACTCAAATTTTTCATATATCACCAAAGTCTAGATCTTGAATGCATAGTTCATGTAAAATTAATGTGAATAACAACTTTTTATTTTGTTACAATTTTGATTTAAACTTTCTAGTTAGTTTTGGTAGGTTAATTTATACCACATGGAAACTTCTCATTAACTTTTGAGTGTTAAATCACCACTTTAAGATATGTGTTGATTTATCGCTTATTAAACTTTTGTGTAGTTGTCGAATCCTTTATTTTCATCTTGGACATGCATATCCTTGATTGTGAAACTTGTATTCATCTCATTTACTTAAGGTCCTTAGCCTCATAATCTTACTTTACATACTCTATGGGTTGTGAGTTAGCAAGATTGAGCCATGTGGAGTGATATTGGTGCTCTAAAGCTATTCGATATTAACTGTGTATTTTTTTCAATAGAGTTTGTGTGGTTGGGATGTTGACATGTGGTATGATCTTAGAGTTATAAGGATATGGGACTGCTTTGCCATTAATGTTTTATATCTCTTAGAGAGATTCAAGTAAAAGTGATTGTACCACCTATCATGATATTAAAGTTTTATGAACTTAGAATATAAAACCTATTTTAACCTTTCAATTTTTAATTACATGAGATTATGCCACATGGTACAATATCAAAGTTTTATGGATTTGGAAGACTTAATAATTTTAGGAAACCAACTTATCTTGAGTGAATGAGGTATTTCCACATGGATGACTTATGATAACTCAACTTCCTTAAAGTTACATAACTTTTATTTGACTATGGTGAGCTTTGATGAACATGATGATGCCACTTGTCTTGATCTCAAAACTTGGGGTTATGGTACTTTGAATAGTCATGAAAGTTGAAAGATTTCAAATGAACATGATCATGCCATCTATCTTGATCTTAGGACTTGGAGAATATAACAAAGGTAATGCTTGAGTGTAGATAATCACAAATCTTGAAAATATCCCTAAGTACACATGAAAACATAGAGATAATGGAACATAACATATTAAAACCGTTATCTAAAAAAACCCATAAGTTTAACTTTGGATAAACTATATGAAGCCAAGGTTTAAAATAAATCACAACTAATTTCTTTTTGAATTTTTTAATTTGGACTCAGACTTTTGAAAAAACCCTTAAACTTATTCATGTTAAAATCATTATCATGGACTCTAAGACTCTTAGGACCTCAAATAAATATTTTTAATAATAGTGGGTCCCTATGTAAATTCTAAAAATGGGGTGTTAGGGTATAAAATGGTGACTTAGTTGGAAATACTACAGAGCATTTGAGAACCCATAATCTTGGTAGCACATCATAATAAAACTTTAATCCCAATAAGTAAATAATAAGTAAACCACTTTGTTATTTTATTTTTTCATTTTTATTTAAATGAAATTACTTACTAAAAAATCAAATGAAAATTAGGGTTTATGATGGATACTTGAAGATTACGAGGTGTTGTGCACTACTTGAATCTAGTGACTGAGGGAGATTTTTTTTGGTTAGGAAGAATAACTTGTACACATATAAAAAACTTAGATAAAAATAGATTAATATATAATTAAGTGAGCTACCTAGTTATAAACTAGTCCTAGGAAGTTGTGAAGTTCCTCAAATGGATGTTAGCTCACTTTTTTACACAATAAATTGAATAAACAATAATTAAAATTACAGTAGATATTGATATGATAACAGTAATGATTAAGATTCAATCCTTTTTTGAGCTATCAATATAGGCAAAATATTCATCCCAATAAGTTGTGGGAACATTTACATCATCCTACATAACATCAAGTTGGTTGGTAGTGGCTTCAAATGAGGGAGAATAAATAATAACATAGAGAGCTATCTTAAAATCTATACCACACTCATTAGAAAAAAAAGGGTTGGGATACTCTAGGAATATCAATGATATTTATTCCATCATGTACTAAGCCTAGTTGAGTCACCTACATATAAATCCATGTTTAAAAGGATAGGAAATATATATGAGTTAAAGACAAGGGTCTAAGATAAAGTTTGGGTTATGAAAATTAAACACAGTGGACCTATGTTAATCTTAAGAGAATCAGTGTTGATCTATAGAATGAATGTCAATCATTAGATATAGTGTTGATTAAAAATGAATCAACATTGATTCTATCTATAACTATGCTTAATTAAAATAGAGATTATATTAGATGAAAAAGACTAATAAATTAATACTAAGGGATATAGATGGTATTATAAGGACTAGATAAGTAGATAAAAGTAAAAATATAGATATAAAATGATATAAATAAACATGATTACTTACCTTGAACTCATTTGAAAATAGAGTAAATATTTCTCATGAATGTAGGTAGTCCTTTGGGCTCATGACAAAGAATGTAGATTCAATGCAGTGGAATTCTAGCATAGTGATGTTAAGGGCATCCTTAATTCTCTAATAATCTTAGCAGAACTTTGAGGTTCAAAGTTTTTAGTTCAAGAATCCAAAGTATGGCTAGATATTTATGGATTGATGTCGATCAAGAGAATCAACACTGACCGTGGGTGAATTAACACTAATTCACCCAAATTGGTAGGTTTGTTCCAACCATGGGTAAAATTAGGTTTTGGTGAGTGTGAGGTTATTGGTAACAAAGTTATATGTGGTTAAAGTGGTTAATATTTAGATTCTCTAGGTTGTTAATGGATTTAAGAGGTTACGGAGAGTATAAAGGTAATAATAAAATCATATTACCAAGTTATCAATGGTAAATATACTAAACCTTGCGATAGAGATTATTTAGGGTATTAAATAAAAATAAGGGCCTACAACACCTAAAAAATCTTATAGGATATGAAATGATAGTGTATACATTTGCCCCTTTTTGTGGATCAGTATGGAATACATGCCATGAGACAAAATCCATGAGATATCTAATTCCCCAGGTTTAGTTAAGGAGATATTTCACCCCAAATTGGTAGTCAACGTAGGATAATGAATGGGTGATAGGTTTGAAAAAATGTAATAGTGGATGGGATGGGTAGATAAAAAATTATATCTAATAATACAGATGCATAACATGAATTATATGTTTTGCACTAACAAGGTGGAAGGTAATATAGGTATAGATGCCCCAAGGTAAATCCCATAATAAAAATCCACAACTATAAACATGGTAGACTTAACAAAAGGTAAAACAAGAGGACACATGATAGGATTTGGCTAACTGAAGCATCTAGTGTGTTATACGGTGTGCACACTACCTATAAACAACTATTCTCAAGAGAAAATGCACTCTTGGGACCCACTAAGGGGAGATACCCAAAAGAGTACATGCCTTACATAGGTTGTGGGACAAATAGGGAGTCAAAATCCACAAACCTAAAATAGGATAGGAATAATAAGAGGGTAGGTGTGGTAAGGTACTAGGATGAATCTAAATAGTAGGATTTGATGCATATAAACTATAAGTAGTGAACAAAATGGGTGAATTTATGATGATCTAAAGTGAATTGCATCGATTCATCAAATTGGTACCAATTTGAAGTTAGGTATATAAGTAAGTCTCATGTGGAAAAGTGCTTAGTTGTTATTTGTGAAAAGTGAAATGACACTTTAGAGCTAAAATGATGAGTGTGACATGAAATGAGGTGGAGGCTAGTGGTAATAGATTGAGATGATGATGATAATCGTAAGATGAGGTAGGTCATAATTTTTATTAATTTTTTTGTGATTTATTTTGATTTTTTAAGTTTTTTTTTTTTTTTTTTTTTTTGTAGTTAGGGTAGGTGTTAGGACTAGGGTAGGATGGTGCCATATAATTGACATTGATTCCCCATGAATTGATGATAATTCACTAGGAATTGACATCATTTCATGAAATAGTGCTTATCTAGATGAAAGGGAACCAATCCATAAGGGATCAACATTAGTTCACATGAAAAATGTGAAGATCTTAGATTAAAGTCTAGGTTTAGGACAAGTTATAATTTTTAGGGGAATTTAGGCTTATAAGGGATTATGGTAATAGGCATGAATGCTATTACAAACTTGAGATCAAGTGTCACCACTACTATAATGACTATGGGACTAGCTTGATGATGATGATTGGGCAAACCTAGAGGCCATAAGCCTAGGAGGAGTGCATCATTATAGATTCATCCATTGAGATATGAGCTTGTTAGTTACCTTGGTAGAGTGTTGGGATGTGACTACTGGGATGTTATGGATTCTTATTAGAGAGATGACCATTAATGATAAGGAAATCTACTAAATTATATTATTTACTATGCAAGAAACACCTATAGTACTTGTAGATGATCAAGGGTATGAAGAAACACTAACATGTTGATATGGTGGAGATGTTGCAAATTTCACATTGGTTATTGGGGGATTTGATTTTGAGCCTCTATATGTGGCTAATGCAGTGGGGAGAGGTGTACTTACCATGATGTTGGTGTTTATTCCCTACTATGCACTCTTAGACTTAGGGGGAGGTAGATTTCCATGGAGCTTGATAGGTTTAGTTATAGATATGCTATAGAATAGGAAAATTTATTGGATGGGCATCTACCTTGCTAACACAAGTTTATAGGGAACTATGGGGTTAGAGGATGTAAATGTAGTACATCTTAGATGTTATTATTATTTTATAGTGTAGGTCATATGAGCACATAAAGGTGGTGTGGCCCATTATTACCCCATGGATATGGTGGTACAATACTGAGTAAAACATGGCCTTTTTATGATAGAAGGACAATCTAGCATGAGGTTTCATAGATGGTATTGTTTGGGACTTTAATTAATACCAAGGGGTTATAGAGGGGTTGAGAGAAAGACATCATTTGGAGACATTATCTTATATTTCTTGCATGGCTTAGGGTGGAGGTAGAGCTAACATGTATCTAGAGAGTGAGGTGGGTGATGGGGAGGAGGATAGAGTATGTAGAGTATCTCAATTTTGGGTGGGTATGGTGATAGTTTGGGTTGTTATAGGACATTCCATGGGCCTCACATGTATATAAGAAGAATGAGATAAAGAGAGATCCTATAGTCAGACACTGTAGATGTCTTAGTGGAGGAGGAGGAATATCTAGTGGGAGTTGAAGTGGAGGATGTGGGGTGCACTCTAGCATTTATAACATGATGGTAAGGAGAGTGGGTGGAGAGGTAGGATAGGGTGGTGCATCCACATCAAGAGGGAAAGAATGAGGAAAATGATGAGGTTGAGAAGGATGAAGGAGAGGATAAGATGGGAAATGAGGAGGAGAGGGGAGAGGATGGGGAGAAGAGGAGATAGATGAGGATGAGATTGATGTTGTAGATATTATCATAAAGAGAGATATACTGAGGACTTAGTGTATCACCCTATAGGATAGGTGGATGAAACATAGAAGGCCCTTTATATAGTGTAGATTGAGTGGGACACACTCTAGATCAAATTAGATACCTTACAGGTGGAGTTTGACTCATTATAGCTGAGTCACAACTGTGTGGTGGAGGCTTGGGATCAATACCAAGTAGAGAGAGATAGTTTCAAGAGGGTGGGAGAGCCATCAATGTAAAAGTTGGAGGGCTGGTTAGGCTAGACATAGGGTAGGAAAGCACAGTGAACATTGATAGATATAGGGAGATAGCGATAAATATGTGATATTATGAGTAGATCATACTTGATCTAGATATATAGATTTTATGCTATTCTTCCCATTTAGCTGCATAGGGAAGGTCCTCCAGTCACACTCACATAGGGTCAATGAGTATGATATATATATATAATATTTAATGTATACATCATGAATAATTGTATACATGTTTATGGCTCTCTAGCTATTACAATGAATATAAATACATCAATAAGTGAGTTACTATTTAAAATGTAGCTTGTTTAGATGGATTCTCTTTAAGGTTCCACCACCATCTCTACTCCCATCCTCTCCCCCATCTCCTCCACTATCTATGTCTCTCTTTTGAGATACACTCCCCATACTCATCAACCCTATATGAGTGTGACTGGAGGACCTTCCCTATGTGGCTAAATGGGAAGCATATCATAAAATCTATATATCTAGATCAAGTATGATCTACTCATAATATCACATATTTATAAATGTTCACTATGCTTGCCTACCCTATGCCTAGCCTAACCACCCCTCCAATTTTTACATTGATGGCTCTCCCTCCCCCCTCCTGAAACTATCTCTCTCTACTTGGTATTGATCCCAAGCCTCGACCACATGGTTGTGACTCAACTATAATGAGTCAACCTCCACCTGTAAGGTATCTAATCTGATCTAGAGTGTGTCCCACTCAATCTACACTATATAAAGGGCCTTTTATGTTTCATCCACCTATCCTATATGGTGATACACTAAGTCCTTATTATATCTCTCTTTATGATAATATCTACAACATCAATCGCATCCTCATCTATCTCCGCTTCTCCACCATCCTCTCCCCTCTCCTCCTCATTTCTCATCTTCTCCTCTCATTCATCCTCCTCAACCTCATCATTCTCCTCATTCTTTCCCTTTTGATGTGGATGCACCACCCTATCCTACCTCTCCACCCACTCTCTTTACCATCATTCTATAAATTCTAGAGTGCACCCCACATCCTCCACTTCAGCTCCCACTAGATCTTCCTCCTCCTCCACTAAGACATCTACAGTGTCTGATTATGAGTTATGATGTTGTTATGGATTATGGATGTTTATGGATTATGCTTACATTTAGATTATATATTTTATATTATTCGATGATGTGATTTATTATGGTTGTTACATGTGATTGATTTATATTTAAAATGTTTATGGATTATGGGTATTATGGATATAATTTGGATCATGGATAATGGATTTTTATATGATGTGATTAGATTATTTGATTATGGATTTAAATGTTATAAAGTGTATATGAATCATGATTATATTATGGTGGATGTGATGTATGGATTTATGTAATGTTAAAATGTTCATGATTAAATTAGTATGGATATGACTTTTATTATGTAATTATGGATTTAATGAGTTGATTAGATTATGGATTATGGGTGTACACTAGATTATTGATTATAGATCTTATATTTTTTTCAATGTGATTATGGATTATGGATTTAAAACTTATAACATGTTAAAATGTCTCTAAATTATTATTTTGTTTTAGATTATGGATTTTGGATTACATTAATGATTATGAAAAATGTTTATGGATTATGATTATTATGGATCCAATTTATAAATTACGTATTTCATGTTTATAGATTTTTGAATTACTAGATTAGGATATTTGTTGATATATGTGGAAAATATTTAATTAAATTAGCACAAGTTTAATTTATGAGGGGATTTATTGATCATTATTAGCTCATACTATTATTGGTCCCGTTATCTTGTTAAGTATAAGATTTATGCTAGCTTGACATCCACCTACATGTGAAGGAATATTTTTATATAATTAGACATTGGGAATTTTGGCACCAACTAGAGGGTACAGTGCATATCTTACACCAGCTAGCAAGTGACTAACTAGCTCTTGTGAACTAGTAATTTGACTCAAGAGGGGTGATTAGTATTGTGTTAGTCCAAAAATGCAAACAAATTAATAAAAACACACTAATTAACATACATCTCTAGGTTTTAGTTACTAGGGTGAAATTAATAACAAAAACAAATGAAAATCACAACTAAAAAAGTAAATAAAAACAAGAATCCTTCACCTTCCTTGGATGTTCCAAATGCTTGTTGTAGTGGCTTGCTCGGCTTGTGCTCATGAAGTCTTCATCAAAGGAGGCTTGGCTATCTCATATTCTCCTTGGCACCTTGTGGCTTTGGCTTGGCTCAATATTTTGGCATCATAACTTTGGCATGTGAGATATCTTGGAATCAATTTGACATGGTAACTTTGTACAAATTAAGCTTAAAAATGATGTTCATAGCCTCTCTATTTATATATTTTCAAGAATGACCAAAATTAACCATGACCGTCCATCTCAAGATTGAGATGTGTGGTCATGGATTAATTGAATTATGTAATTAAATTACATAATTATCCTCATCATGACTTTGGAATAAGGGACATTAATGAGGCAGGGAGGTAATAAAGAGGCATGGGAGACCCATAATCTTGATATTTGTGGTATTTATGGCCTAGGGATGTCTTCCCAAGAAATGAGGTCACCTGATAATGTAGATATTCAATATTAATTTTTAAAAACAATTTTCCATGGAATTATTAATTAGGCTCTAATTTGGTTTTAATTAGCTCTTAAGCATGATTAAGCTCTTTGTGCACAAATTACTCAAATTGATTAAAATGCCTTGTTATTGGTCCAAAATTTGTCTAGATTGGAATTGGAAGTCAATGTTAGATGCATTGGATCCGTTATCCCATTTAGGATGTTTCCAACACCAAATAACAAAGACACACATCTTGTATAATAAATTTAATATAAAAGAGCAATCCAGAGCACCCAAGTAAAAAATTGGCATTTTGACTCAAAATGATCTGATAAAAGTTAGCTGGCCCATAAATTTCATTGCCCCATTTAGTGATTCCGTAGCCAAAATTGGCACTTGAATATGTCAATTTCAATTCATTTAAGGTGTTTTAGTGTTTTTAGGCCAAATTATGCATTTTGGTGGAAATTAGTCAAAAACTTGATTAGAGGTTATCAATGGCCAGATTTAGGTGTCTACAGCTCCCAGATCTTTAGGGCATCTTTAATGATTTGAGGAAACAAGACAGCTATATAATGAAATTTGTGAATTCATGGAGTAGGTGGGAATGATCATCAAGTTCTATCTCGACTCTCAGTGTGCACCTTCCATTTTGGTGAAGATGCTCCTGAAAGCTATGTAAGGAGATTGAATTAGTTGGAATAGAAGAGACGAAGATATTATAATAAAACTCTAGTGAATGGATCTTAAATAATTGTATATATTTGATTCAACATCTATTAAGACATAAGAATAGTTTAGAAGCCATGAAGGATCCATTTTTAAGTGCCAAATCTCTCTTGTGAGCCTCTAGGTTGTTATGTAGTATGAGAAAAGCATATACTCTATTTTGAATCTTATGAACTTCATACTTTATTTTAATTATGATTAATGGAAAATATTATTGTATTAAAACATAATGTATGGTTTATGAATCTTTAATATTACTATTGAAAGTTGATAAATGTAATGTTGTATCTTAAATTTGATTATGTTAAGTAGTGTTCATACATGTTTCTTGTTCATGTCATTAATGGAGTCCCTACAAATGTTAATTAAATCATCTGTAAATTACATAAATATTAAGCATAAATTATTCACCAAGTGTTCCTATCCTTATTATTAGCATGAGTCTAAAATGAGTGTTTTGAGTAAAAACAACCCTTTAACCCTTCCAACACCTATATGACACTAGGATTAGTCCAAAAAAGGCTTGTGCCCATATGACATTAGGATTAGTTCATGAAAGGCTTATGTCTATGGATCTACCTAAAGCTTTCTTTGAATTGATCAAGTCCCCTTGATGAATCCTTTCACCATGGCACAACTAGCCCAATGTGGGCCCTAGTTCCTTCTCAACTACACTTTAGGTGAGTACATAAGGCTTGTGCCTTATGTGGATTGATGCTGATATATCCAAGTGTTCAAATTTTGAGAATAAAGGGAGTATACCATGCTTACACTTGGTTATAATAAACCAATAACCAACTAAGAAAACCTTGTACACCCTTTTTTACAACATTTTGGTTCAATTACTAGGATTCATGTTGAATTTTGTTATTGTAATGGTGCGACAGAATGATGTACCAAATTTATCTCAAAATATTGAGTGTTGGCTGAAATTAGTGGAAGATAGCTTTGCATTAAAGAATCCAACCTATAAAGGATAAAAGCTAAGAAAATGGGTTCAGAAAAGCTTCTATGATTCTTTATATGAGGTTTTTTTCTATGAGCTACCTAAGCATGTGTATCGATGTTTGGATACATATTCAACCCACAAAATAAGAAGCTATGGACAATGTTATGAGTGGATGAAGGATCACCTAGAGTGACTTAAGACCTTGGATGCTACTTGGACTAGAGAAGTAAATAAGTGGTGGCAAGAAGCTCTAAATAATTACATACTTGAGTTCATAGTCTCAATAAACTCATGCCCTAAGGAATTATAGTACTAATTTTTATGTGACCCTAGAGGCACATTTGTGAAGGAATTCAACATAGAGATCAAAATACTAAGGGTAAATTAGGGTTTTGAAACTTTTAGGATAGAAGGATAAAGTCCTTTCACATATGAGAATTGAGTTTAGCATGATTAGTTTGAGTGAAAGTAGCCCTTTGACCCTTTAAGTGCTTATATAACACTAAGCTTAGTCCATGAAAGGCTTGTGCCCATATGACATTAGGCATAGTCTTTGAAAGGCTTGCACCTATGGATCTACATAAATCTTTATTTGAATTGATCAAGTCCCCTTGATGAAGCCTTGTACTACGGCACAACTAGCCCAACATGGGCTCTTGTTCCTTCTCAAATATGCTTCGAGTGAATGCATAAGGCTTGTACCTTATGTGGATTGATTTCAGCATAACTAAGTGTTCAAATATTGAGAGAAAAGGGAGTATCACATGCTTATTACTAATTATAATAAACCAATAAATGACTAAGACAACTTTGTGAACACTTTTTTATAACATTTTGGTTCTGTTGCTAGGACTTTTATTGATTTTTTTGATACAATAGTGTGACAATGATTTGTTAACTTTCTCTCAAAAATATTGAGCACTAGTTTCAATAGGTGGAAGATAGCTTTGAACTAAAGAATCTAACCTAAAAAGGATAAAAGTTGATAAAATGGGTTTAGAATAACCTATATGATGCTTTATACAAAGGTATTTTTATGTGAGATACCTAAGCATGTGTTGGTGGTTAGCTGCATATTAAGCTGACAAAAGATGAAGCTATGGATAATGCTATGAGTGGATGAAGAAGAACCTAGAGATACTTGACACCCTAGATGCTACTTAGACTAGATCAATAGATAAGTGGTGGTAAGGAGCTATGAATAGTTACATATTTGAGTTCATAGGAACAATATACTCATGCCCTGAGGAAGAAGAGTACCAATTTTTATGCAACCTTAGAGGCACATTTGTGAAGGAATTTGGTGCAAATCTCAAAAAGATAATGGTGGATTGTGGTTTTGAAACTTTGGGGATTGAAGGCTAAATTCCTTTATCATATAAGTAGCATAAAGGGGGACAATGGGATGTGTAGGTGAGATGTAATGGAAGGGGATGATTATATTCACACCTAAGAGCTTAGAAGACAAACTTATATTAAGAGAGATCACCAACTAATGGAAGATCTAGAAGCTATAAGTGCTAAGAAAACCTGTAGCGAGTAGGAAGGGAATGGATAAAAATCCCTTGAAATCCAATAATGCAAGGATGAGAGATAAAATGAAGCAATGAATCAAGCTTAACATTTGACAAGTGTGGAATTCCCTGGGTTCCTATAGAATTTGGTGACTGAAGATACACCTAATATGAATATCCCCTTTAAACTTATGCCATATGGTCACATGTTATATCCCCCAATTAAAGAAAGCTTATAAGTAATAATTGACTCTATTGATGATATATATCTTAGATGTTTTACAAACTTAAATTGTAATTTTGTGATTGAATAGATTATTACATATAAGGAAGTGAGTGTAACTACCTCTAGAACATTAGGTAATAGCTCATCACAACATAAATTGAATGCAATCATACCAACAAAACTGATGTCAGCAACACAAAGTTGGAAACAACATACATGAAGTGGTCTAACACCATAAGTAAGTAGCATGGTGCCAATGACATCAACTACACCAATAGTAATGATGGGACCATTGCCTAACCCCATGTATGGAGGAATTAGAGGATCACTAACAAGATAGGCACTAGGGGGATAAGCACCCTAGATATTAGTTGCCACCCACATTAAATCTACTACAAAATGAATATGCATTACCTGATTATCATGAAGTGGAGAATGCCATATAGTATGTGCTAAAGTGTGAACTATAGTGGCATGCATGGGATATAACCCAATTAGAGTGTAAGGATACCCAATTTTAAACCTTTTTACTTGATTGGTCTAACACTTTGTATAGGAAATTTGATCCCAATCAGGCCATGGTTGACTATGATACCCTAAAGGATGTATTCCTAAATGAATTTGACATTCTAGAGTTTGAAAAACACAACATCACTGCACTTAAAGAGATTACCCAAGGACTCTCCAAAAGTGTGTGCTTATATGATGAAAGGTTTAAAACTCTCTTTTCAAAGATCCCTTATGATATTCACCCTTCCCAACATGCACAATTATTCATTAGAGGGTTTCCCATGCCATTCTAAAGAGAAATTTCCATGATGATTTTTACAGAACCTTGAGAATTGCCAAGATTTTCAAGGGTCTATAAAAATCTTCATGGAAATTTTAACCCAAGGTAGTTAGAAGTGACAATACTAATATTAACCCATTTATGGAGGCATAGATTGAATCTATGGCATCCTAGATCTAAAATACTACCACCAGCTCTTTACATGATTCTCAAAGTGGACTATGGTGTATTGACTACAAAGTAGAAGGCCACAATATGACTAACTACCCAAGGAGGAATGTGCACACTCTGATTCTAAGCTATAAAGTCTATTAAGAGGCACATGATGTCTATAACTACTCTTTATTACAATGAGCCAACCAAGTTAACACAAACATTTATTGTTAGTTGTGTGATGCCAATACCCATATCACTATTGATTATTGGGTGATTGATGAAATACATAAGAATATGGAAAGATGTGCATGATATGTCACCACAACCATTATAGGGTAAGATAACTAAGGTAATGAGGGATATGACTAACAAACCATAGTTTTTGGGATACAATGATGCACTAGATGATGAGGTAGAGGAGGCATTGGTGGAAGGTTCCCACCATGCTCATGTTATAAGTATAACTCAACAAAACATTATTAGCCTGACTGCCCTACACATCCTATGTGTGGGTATTTTTGAGGGTCTCATAAGGTTGAATAATACCTTTACTTGTACAAAAATTTAACCCAAAGTATGCCTAACACAAAAAAGGGCGCTAGAATGATTAAGTGTGAGTAGAAAATATAAAAATGGACTCCAAAGGTATAACCTATGTGTACAAAGATAGTCAAGGTACAAAAAACTATGTTAAGTGGATTCACCACTCAACCACTAGTTATGCCAATACCTGAGTTATGCATAGAATATGAGGATAAGGGTTGTACTAAGCATATAATATGGATTAAACCAAAAGTTTCACCTTACCCAGACCCAACATGCCAAAAATATGTATTATAGTAGGCTATGAGTTTAATCCAAAACTTGCAAGGAGAGATCTAATTAGCATGATATCTATAAACATAGGCCATCACCTCTCATAATAAGCAAGATAGATAGGAAGTTGAAATACAATAATTAACTAAGATCCTATACCTCCTACAAACAAAAGGAATGTTTCCCCTATTGAGGAACTTACTATTAGAGCATGTAGGTCAAAATTAGGTTGAGTTCACTACACCACACACGAAGAGGTTATGAGAAGTTTTTCATACAAAAAATGTTGAATATGACGAAAAAATCTTGGTGAATGACACTATTGATGGATGTTTTATATATGAGGTTCTTTAGACATAGGCATTGAGGTCAACATCTTAACTAGGAATGCTTGGGAGAAAATGGGTAGGCTAGCCTTGAGACATGCCCCTCATGTACTCTTCATGACTAATAAGACCTGTGTATAGCCTATTGGTGGCTAATAAATATGGGTCCCTTATACTGAGAAGAAGGGAAAAAGAGTGTTTTGCCTCATTAAGGGAAAATTTGTAGTGATCCTAAGATATGAAGGGAATAATCTAGTGGAAGCCTATGTCCATGATCTCAAGTCATGCATCCTAAAAGAGGTAGATAGAATGGATGCACTAGTGTACACATAAAAAAACATTAATGCTCATTGGTGGGTAGCTCAAAATCGTAGCTTGCCAACTTGACAAGATGTGAAGGAAACCATTTGTGCTAGATTTGGAAAGATTAACAAGGACCTAGACATATCAATCTACTCTAGTGAATCTGACCCTATAGCACTTGTGCATCTTTGCAAATAAATGTGGACTATTTATGGAAAATGCCCCAAGGAATCTATGGGTACATGCCTTCTATATGACCTTGAATACATAGGCATGGACATGGTACATAATCAATGAGATGTGTTGTGAGATAGCCAATTGAGATTCCCTTAAGGAATGATTTTTTCACACCTTCTTTTCTTTGCAAACTTTGAATTGATTGAGCCATTATAGATAGTTCAAAGATAAGTGTTTGAGGACATTGTAATATTATAGGAGTGCCTAAAATACATGTTTGGTGAAAAAGGGTTATCACTCCCAACCTTATTTAAAGAACAAACCCTCAATAGTGACTCTAGTAATGAAGATTATGACACATAAAAGGCACATAAATGGAAGAATTTAATAATAGAAAAGAAGTTAGTACACCAAGTTAAGGATAGAATCCTAGAAGAAGAAAATCCTACCCATCTTTAGATAGAAACAATTGGGGGTAATAGACAAGTCAAGGATTTGCACTAAGAGGATAATGAACCCTAATACACACCATTTAGAAATAAAAATGTAGATATTAGTTTAGAATGAGAACTAAAGATCACCACTCTAGGGACCTATTGGTCTGACACAAATCTAGTATGTATTGTGGACCTCCTGAAGGAATTATAAGACTTTTTACCTTATAACTATAGAGATATTAAAGGCACACACCCATCCCTTGGGAAGATGAGCATCAAGGTAGTTGATGGCACAAGACCCATAAAGAAGTGACCTTATAGGATGAACCTAAATCTTCATGCCAAGGTCAAGATAGAGATTGATGACATGCTAGCTACAAGTGTCATCTACCCTATGAAAGAATCTAAATGGGTTAGTTCCATGTTCATTAGCATCAAAAAAGATGGGTACATCAAAATTTATATCGACTTTAAATTGTTGAATGTCTCCTACATAATTAACCCCTTTCTAGCTTCATTCACCAGTGATGTATTGGATGGAATTATAAGGTGTGAGATATACACCTTTACTGATGGATTCTAATGATACCATCAAGTTTAAATTGAGGAAGATAAAACCAAAACCACCTTTATGATAGAATGGGGTTTCTTTACATACAATGTGATGCTCTTTAGACAAAAGAATGCACCAGCCATATTTTATCGAGTGGTGATCACTACTTTCAAAGACTTCATTCACAAATTCCTCCAAGTATACTTATATTACTAGACAATGTGTGGGTTAGTGAAGGATCACTATGAAAACTTGCACCTTATGTTTGAAAGGTGTAGGTAGTTGAAAATTTCATTAAACCTCCAGAAGTGTGATTTTATAATGTCATTTGGTAATTTGCTTGGGCACTACATCTATAAGGATGGTCTGCTCATTGATCTAGAAAATATTTCAATCATCCTTCAGATCTATACCCCATCGATGTAGAAAGATGTTCACACCTTTTTTAGACATTATAGGTACTATAGGAAGTTCATAAGGAACTATGGCAAGATTATGGCACGGTTAAAAGAGATCTTATGAAAGGATGGTCAATTCTATTAGGGTGAAGTACAAGAAGATGCATTTGAGACCCTAATGCTTAAACTAACAAGTATACTGATATTATAATTTCTTGATTGGGTGACTCTTTTCCACATCCACATTAATGTATCTATTTCTATGATCCATACCATTCTAGTGCAACCAGGCAATGGCAAAATGGATCATCCCATTTATTTCATAAGCAAAAACCTAACCAAGGTAGAATAAAACTATACCACAATTAAGAATGAGGTGCTTACCATGGTTTATTCCCTACAAAATTTTTGATAATATTTGTTGGCAAGCCCCTTCATTTTCTTCACTGATCATGAGGTGTTTAAGTACCTAGTGAATAATCCCATTTTTCATGGGTGCATTTGTTGATGGATTGTTTTGTTTCAAGAATTCCATTTCTCTATTATAGTAAAACTTGGAAAACAAAAACCAGGATTAGACCATCTATCCCACATCAACTCTAGAGATGTAGCAGTGACTATTGAAAATGATCTACCTAACACATAACTTTATATGGTCTAGTGTGTCTCAAAAGACTTGGTGGATCTCACCACATTTCTCATAACTAGATTTATGTCCCAGACCATAATAACTAAGGAGAAGAAGTAACTCATAATTTATGTTGCCCCTTTTCAACTCATTAGTGGGGAACTATACAATTTGAGCTATAATGAGGTCCTGTGATAATGTATCCTATAACACAAATGGGACTTAATACTATAAGAAGTACATGAAGGGATTTTTGGAGGCCATTACACTAGAGATGATATATTGTGCAAGGTTATATAATTAGGATTATGTTGGCCAACTTTATTTCCAAATGCAAAATAATGTGCCAAAGCTTTTGACATCTACCAGTGCATGGGAAATCCAAACCATCAGAATGAGATACATCTCTTCCCCATCTTTATCCAGGTGTCATTTTAAAAATGGGCTATTGACTTTGTTGGGCCTATTACTCCCACTATGAGGCACATAAGTGCATGATATATTTTGGCTACCATAGATTACTTCACCAAGTAGGCCAAAGCAGTGCTAACCAAAGATTGTATAGACACCACCAAAATAAGGTTTATCTATGAGAATATCATTAGTTTTTATGGATTCCTACTTAGCTTGACTAGTGATCGTGGTGCACACTTCATCAACAAAACTATTTAGATCTTGATTATTAAGTATATGGTGGCACACCATAAAATAACACCTTATCATCCCCAGGTGAATGGCACCATAGAGGCATTTAATAAAATATTGGGAATGTTTCTCATAAAAATATGTGACATTGGTCACAAAGATTGGGATGCTTATGTGTCAATAGTTTTGTGGACCTATAACACTACATACAAGTTCTTGAACAAGGTTACACCACTCCAAGTGGTGTTTGGTATAGATGTTGTCTTACTTATGGAATTTATAGTGCCCTTAATGTGTATCATGAATATTGGTCGATTATATGACTAAGAGTCTTGAGCACACACCTACAAGACTTGGAGTGCTTAAATTAGACACACACCCAAGTAATATGGAGCCAAAAAATAGAAAAGGCATGATAAAATCTATGGCATGATAAGCACATCAAGCACAAGGTATGTATAGAAGGTGTATTGGTCTTGTTATATGAATCTATGTACCTCAAGTACTTACATAAATTAAATATTAGGTGGATGGGACCTTATGTCATCCAAAATATATTAGATACTAGCGCATGAAAGATACACACATTGATGGGTGAAATACTCCCTAGGCATTTCAATGGTAACTGATTAAAGAAATAAATTTAATAAGATGGCACTTACACCATCAGACACTGAGTTCTTGGTCATAAATCAGTTGCTTTGTTTTGACCATAATAAAATTTGGTACAAGCCAAATATTTCCTTATGTTTTTTCATTTGTGTTGAGTGAATAAGCATGATAATTTTAGGCCTACAAGAGAACTTTTCTAACACTTACATGCATAAATCTAGTTAGGTGAGTCGAGCATGGTCACTTTCTAAGTGCATGAGGCTAGACACCTATGTTTCTGGGCACGTGAATTTTTACAAATTTAGAAAGCTATGAGTATGAGCTAAAAAAGTTAAGAATATAATATATTGATGCACAAAGAATCAATAAAAGAGAATGAAGTGTTGGAGGAATATCAAAACGAATTGTATGGGGTAGGGAAGCCCAAAGTAAGAGACATGAAAGCATAGATAAATCAGCCAAAAAAGAGAGACACACTTGTAAATAAGTGAAACACTAAGTAGAAATGGAAATAGCGAGGATAAATCACATGCATGTGAAGAATTTCACCTAGGTTACCATAAGAAGGGCAAAGTTCATGCCAAGTTGAGTAAAGTGTAAGAGAATGACCATCAAAATAGATGGCACCTACCCAATAGTCAGTAGGAAGTGATTGTTTGAATTACCTATCACTTCACCAAAAAACCATTAGACAATTAATGTTGTGATAGTGGAATCACAAATATCTATAATAAATACACAATTGGTATCATATTTTAGCAAATATCCTAGGTTTAGTAGATTTCAATAAATCCACATGTCGCTAAACCATCAATTACCAACTATTAATGAGGTATTTAAAAATAGAGTATAAAAGGGTGAGTGACATACTTCAATAGCTTATATACCTTAGTAAGAATTAACAACAAAGCAAAATAGAGCTAAAGCCACTCAAACCAAAGAATGCTACCAAAACATCCACAACCCCCCAAGTGAGAATAGTTGAACAATGACAAGTTTGTATTCCAATTTGAATAGAAAAGGAGGTGAGTGGAGATAAATTTAGAGAGAAATAAGGGAGAAAGAGTTCTGTAAAATGACCAGGCCACCATTAAAAACACAAGAAGCTTGAGGGTCAAACATAGTCATATTTTCCATGACTATGAAGAAGTGTTAATCAGCATTTCAAGCTTCAAAAAGATAAACCATCCAAATTTTAACAATATATGGTTTATAATGGGAAAAATTATATAAGTATAGGTCTACCATATGCACAAAAAGATATAAAAAAGCATAGATAGTGAAAGAACTAATTGCCATGAAATGGGAGGCACAACTAGTATAAGGTGTAAAAATCATGGTAATAGATCCAGAATTGAACACAAACCTTGGTTATAGAGAGATGCAATTCCATCAGAGGTCATGGTGGGGGATAAATGGGTGTCATTTATGTACATGTGTAAACTCAAATATTATGAGCACTAGATAGGGAACAATGTGCAAGGGCTAAACCAAGATTGGATGATCAACACAAGGAAGAAAACAAAGGTGGGCACCACACTATTCAATGTCTACATCAAAGACAAATTGGTGACCACATGCACAACCTAATTATTTGAGATACAAAACTTTGGAAATCTAGAGGAATTGGTGCAATTCCTTCTCTCACATATACATGACAACCATTTCTACTTCACCGGATGATGCATGATGATCTTGGTGAGCCTAATTAGTATAATTATGGGGCTACCAAGTGTAGGAGTAGACATATATCAAATTATGGAATATTAAGTGGAGATTGAGAGAGTCACAAAGCCAAGAACAAAGATTAATCAATGTTGGGAATTGAAGTATTAAATCATAAAATTAAAATGATTACAATCTATTTGCAACCTGCAATATACTTGTACAAATATTTTCCTCTATTATCTGCTCTCTATCATCTAATATTTATATCTATAATATATGAAAATATTACATTTTATACTAATATAATCAACTCAAAATAAGATGTAAAGGAATAGGATTCCTTGGTCGATCCATTCATCGAAAGATAGGAGATTGGATTTCCAAGAGATCTGATTATTCTGATAAAATAGATATCCTATCCTATAATAATCCTAAGATCTAAATATATATACAACTTTATCAAAATTAAATCCTACAAAATAGTAGGTAGTTATTTTCCTTATTTGATTCTAGCTAGAATGATTCTCTCTTATCCTATCTAGCCACCAGCTTCCCCATTTATAGTTTCATCCTTATAGAATTCTTGGAATTGACCCTAAAAAGATAGGAGGAATGAACCTATAGAGTCTGTAGAAACAAGCTTATGGAGTCCATAGAAATAATCCTATGGATTTTATAGAAATGATCCTACAGAGTTCATAGAAACAAGCTTGTAGAGTCCATAGAAACAAACCTGTAGAGTCTGTAGAAACAACCCTATGGAGTTCATAGTTCTGTTGGATGAAGATCAAAATTGCACCTTCACTATACATCACTTGTGTCTTTTTCTTGAGCATTCTTGATAATAAAAAGTCACTAAAACATGTTATGTATTAGACATTAATGACAAAGTAAAGGTTTAGTCTTTGGTTCAATATAAACAAGACAAATATTTATTTTCCATGTAATAGCTATCTAACAATCTAAGTTTTGCATAAGATAATATCCTTTGAGAGAAACATTGAGGGAAATAACATGTCAATAATGAGCCATATTCTAAGCTCATCATCTCCCCCAATCTTTACCTTTTACAAGTCTCATTGTAAACATTTATTGGCATTCATAGCTCTGGCTTCTACTTTCCACACTCTAACTCAAATCATATTCATAAAATTCATCTATTATATGCTTATTTGAATTGCTTGTAAATCCCTGATATGCTTAAATCATTTATTTCCATATATTGAATTGCTCCTCTGATTATGGAGCCCAACTCTACCATCTTGGAATATGTATGATCAGCAAAGGGGGTCTATATCTCATGCTAATCCATTTCTGCTATCCCCCAAAGTTTATTACCTCTTATTAAGATTTATAAAATTGGGAATGTTCTCCTCATACTCCATATAAATTTATTTGGGGACATGACCTCTCATCTTTTAAGAGGCACCGAAAGTTGGTCCCATCTGTTTACACTTGCAGCCACCATTAAATCAAAACTCTATCTTAAAAACAAATCAAAATAAATGGCACAATAATTTAAATCCTATAAATAATGCATTTTAACCTCATCATCTAATAAATCATAGTTAAAATTTTATTTGATCAATCTAGGAATAGGACAGGCTGGTCTGACACACAATCCTGTAGTCTTAGCATGATTTGTATAGTCATAAAATCTACTTTTCCATGCTATTTTATTTTTTAATGTAGAATGTAATGCCCTCAGTTGAAATTATCCTACATGAAGGTTGATCAAAAATTTATTGTGCTCATGGTCTCCTAAAATCAAATCATGAAAATAAAATTCATAAAGTAAATCATGTTGATCAAGTTCAGCACTATAGAAAATTTCCAAAAATGTTGTTGGATGTGAAATTTTGTAAGAAAGATGACAAGAGATCCACAAAATCTTCCATCTATAAAAATTTTCAAATAAAAACAAACTATATGTAGGAGAAGGATTCCTACATGCCAAAAGAGATTCCCTAGGTTGCATGCATCTTACAAATTTTATTCTAAATCTTGGACTTTAGCTTCTAATTCTTTCTTTTCATTTTCCAAGAGTTTGTTTGAAGAAGTTGCATCTTTGTTTTTCTATTTAAGTAAAAAATATTCTTATTCAGTTTGTAGTATTTTCAAGGGAGAAATACCTGGATCACTTGTTTGACAACCGTGGTCAACAAATACCTTAGGAGGAGAAGGTGTGACATCAAGTTCTTTAGAAGAGTTTACCAAACTCTACAATATCCTATTTTCCTTCTTCATATTTTATACATATATCCAAAGATATATTTGTTCACTTTCATGTTCTTTTATTGTTTCTTATAATCTGTGAACTTCTGTTGCATGAATAATAAATGTTGTATCTAATTTTTATACCAATAATGAGTTGAGATGGTCCTTGTTCTACAATTGACTAATCAAGTCAGCAATGTCATCTATTTGTTGTTGTTCAAGAGCTTGAGTTTGAGAAAGCTATAAAGTTAACTGGATAATAGGATCATTTAGATTAGATGATTCACCTTTCTCATTGGTATATATAGTTTTCCCTTTATTCATTACAGTTTCAACTAGAATAGGTGGTTGTTCCACCATACTTGATTCCTCTGTCATGTGTGATTCTTCCTCTAGATTTGTCTCCTCCATTATGATTAGAGAGTTCCTTTCAAAAGGAATTTCTTCAATATCTGTAGGTGCAGGGATATTTTGATGTATGGGGGAATGAGATACCATTTTAAGACTTTTCATAATGTTTGTAGCTTCTTGTTCATATTCATCTGTCAGAATGATACTTCTCCTTCTTTTAGTCACTCTCTAAGCTACACTCAATTGGATTTCCTTCTCAACCATCAAACCCTCAAGATTTTTAGGTTCTGTAACAACCTTTCATCTCAATTTTTTTCTTTCTAACAAGTGAACTGGTTACACTATATATTTATGAGGTTCTTTTGGGGACCTTAAAACTTCAGGGTTTTAAGATCTTGTGATTCTTCTTGAAGAAGAAGAAGAAATAATTTCTATTGAGACTATAGTCTATGATTTCTTCCTTGGTGTTGTTTTCTTAGCTGATGTAGTAGGTGTAGATGAGTGTTCCTATGGTAAATTTGGGGTTTCTTGTGTAGGAAAATTTGGAATTTGTTGTGTTATACTGTTTTAAAATTCCTCCCAAACTTTTTGTTCTTGCTGAAGTAAGTGATGTTTGATAATGAGATGAATAAGGCCATGATGCCTAAGAGTAGCTAGGGGTTGTAGACATAGCTTGTAGAGCACCATATAAGAAGGATGGGAGGTTAATTTTGTATTGAGGATTTTTTCTACCATGCTTAAGGTGTATTAATATTTTCATGGTGTCTCCCCCTAAAAGATTGTGTTGCCCCTCACAAATGATATACTCGAGTACATATTTGGATACAGATTTATAGGGTTTAGGAAGTGAATTAATACTAATCCCTTTTGATTTTCCCTTGGAATCTACTAGACATGAGTCCTAGTCTACTCATTACCATTAAACTGACTAATTAAATCACTAAATGAAATTTTGCCTGTAGCTCTCATTACCTCTTCTAGAACTTGTATAATTTGTCTTGTAACTTGAGTTGTAATAGGAATAATAATGCCTTTCACAATTAAAAATTTAAGGGTGAGATTAGTGATGAATTCACTTACCATTATTTCATCAAAACCCTAGAACTTTTCAATGAAACGTACCCAGCCATTAGCTCTAAACACTACCATAGAAGCTTTGTTTTTATTAAACTTTACTACATTATTTAGCTTTGATCTCATCTTTTATCTTATTTATTTGAAGATTTATAGTCAACTCTATTCTTTTAACTCCAATTGAGGTGTATATTAGTCTTTTGTTAAAATTGATAGGCAACAGTCACTGAAGATTGGTAGGCAAAAATCATGGAGGATATGTAGACCAACTTCTATTAAAGTTTGTAGAAATGAAATGGTTCATATGAAATACTAAAACTGCATGAGTTCATAGTTTGATATGAGGGCTTAATAAAGCTAGGCACCACATGTTTCTATGGAGTGTGTTAGCAATTTTGTCTCCTTAATAAAAATTAGGTGAAATGATGACATGTCACTTTGATAGTGACAACAATTTATTACTTCATTTAAAACCCCTTTTTATGACATCCCATCATTATTATAATTGATGACTCAATTGATTATATCAAAGCTGCACACTTATTCATACACCTTTGATGGCTCGGTTGCATGCTTTTTTATTATGGCATATGTCATGTCATTCCATTTTAAAAGATTCAAATTTGGGTCATCTCCATAGAATAAGTCTTAATTAAATCAAAGATAATTAGTTAACTAAAAATAGATAAATAAAATATATGTCTTACTTACTTTGACCTTAGATATATCCTTTGCTCACCATGTGTCCTACACAAATAAGTTTGCATGGATTAGTTTATTGCATGGAGATGACTAATCATGGTGACATGATGATATTCTCTCTTTTTTATTTATTTTCTTTTTTTTAATAAATTTTGTTTTTACCCTTTGGCTAGCGATTGTTGGTTTTCTAGCCAAAGCCCTTTTTACAATGGATAGCTAGCCAGCAAGCTGGTTTTTTGGGCATACATTGTCAATAGTGTCCTTGGTTTTCAGGGCAAGTTTTATTTTTATTTTATTTATTTATTTTTTTGTTTTGTAGAACTGAAAGATTATCAAGGAGTATGTTCACTGGAAGAAGCAGAGCTCTCTAGAACAACTACTTGATCCTTTACCTTTTGAATAAATTCTTCTTTATTGAGAGATTTTTGATAGAGATTCAATCTATGTCCATTGAATAATAGAGCTATTCTATTGTCATCAATAGGTATTAGCTTAACAGAACCATTTTCATAGACCTCCTCAATCTGATAAGGTCCCAACCACCTTGTTTGTAGTTTTCCTTTGAACTATTGAAATTTAGAATTAAACAACAGTGCCCAATATCCTTTCTGAAACTTCCATTGCTTGATTTATGAATCATGTAATTTTTTTTTTTGATGTTGTACCAATTTAATTCTTTTTAGTACTTCCATTCTCATCTCATCAAGTTGATTAAGATGTAAGAGTCTTTCTTTCTATATTTCTTCTAATTCAATTCTTACTTCTACAGCTATTTTCAAATTTTATAATTCAAATTCCATAGAGAATAAAGGATTCTTACCATAGACCAATTCATAAGGTGAAAATCTAGTTGTTGTTTTCCAAGTAGTATTATAGGCCCAAATAACTTATAGTACCTTATCTGCCCAATCCTTTTTGTTGGAATTAATAATCTTGGTTAAAGTGGTTTCTAATTCTCTATTGGTGACTTCAACTTGCCCATTACTATATGAATATTATGGATATGTTTTTATATGTTGATTTTGATATACTTTCATGAAATGCTTTATCATGTTTGACATGAACTTCGGTCCTTAATCTGATACTATCTCCCTTGGAGCACCAAATTTTTGCATGATTTTGAAATATAATAAATTAGCTACCATCTCTTCTCTAGCATGAGTTGATACTTCCACTTCTACCCACTTGGTCACATAATTTTTACATACTAAGAGATATTCTTTTCCTCTGGAAGAAGGATATATAGGACCTATAAAATTAATTCTCCATTTCTAAAATTATTCTAAAACTAATTAAGGATGAGGGTTAGAGGGATCTCTGTTGAAAGAGTAGGCTGTCCAATTCTCTGACAAACATCATAGTGTCTGACATATCTTTTTACTTGATGATGAAGATGAGGCCAATAGTATCCTATTCCCAAGATTTTATGTATGATTCTTTGAGCTGAGTAATGACCTCTTCCTAGTTCATCATGACAAGCTCTGATGATATCATAAGCTTCATTATTTGTCATACACCTACAAAACACATGGTTGGGTCCAAGTTTAAATAACATTCCATTAATCCATTTAAAAGAAGAACTTTCTTTGATTAAACACTTCTTTTCTGTTTGTAAAAATTGTAGAGGAAACTTCCCTGTGGTGAGGTAATTGGCTATATCAACAAACCATGGAGATTTTGATGAAATAACAGATAATTGTTCATCTAAAAAGTCATCTTCTACTAGTTCTTCTTCACCTATAGTGTTCATTCTTGACAAGAAATCAGCCACCACATTAGACTTCTCTAGTTTATCTATACTAGTAACATCAAATTCTTATAAGAACAACAACTATTTAATAATATTACCTCCCATAATTGGTTTATTAGTAAGATATCTAATATTTGAATGGTCTATATAGATAAATACCTTGTAGCCTATTATGTAGTGTCTAAATTTGTTAATTGCATAGACTACATCTAAGAATTCCCTTTTAGTTGTGGTGTAATTTATTTTATCAGGTGTCATGTTTTTGATAATATAATATATAGCATACATGTTACTCTCTTCATCCTTTTGTCCAAGGACTGCTCCTAGTGCTATATTAGAAGTATTTATGTATACATGGAATGGCTTAGTCCAATCCAGTCCTCTCAATAATAGAGTAGTAACAAGTTTAGATTTAATAGTCTCAAAGGCTTGTTGGCAACTATCACTCCATTTAAATGTACTATATTTTATAAACAAGGTAAACATAGGGGTAGCTATCTGGCTAAAATTATCTATGAAGCATCTATAGTAACCAGCATGTCCCAAAAAACTCTTAATTTTAGTTTGTGTTTGTGGAATGGGTAAATTGGAAATTATTTTGACTTTATTTGGATCTAATTGAATGCCTTTTGCATAAATATGGTGTCCCAAGACTATTCCTTCATCCATCATCAATAAACATTTATCACGGCTCAAAGATAATTGATGTTCCTCACATTTGATCAATACTTTTTCCAAGTTGGTAAGAGCCTCTTCATATGTTCCACCATAAATAGTGAAATCATCCATATATACTTCAACATAATCATTCATAAGGTTAGAGAATATTTCTAGAACTGCTCTTTGGTAGGTTACTAAAGCATTATAGAGTCCAAATGGAAGTACTCAGTAAGTAAAAGTTCCCCAAGGGTAGGAAAATGTGGTTTTATCTTGATCTTCAGCTACTATCATTATCTGATTATACCCACTAAACCCATCTAGGAAAGAAAAATATCTTTTTCCTATCAATTTGTCAAGAACTTAATCAATGAAAGGTAAAGGAAAGTAATCTCTTAGTGTTTCTTTGTTCATTTCTCTATAATCCATACATACCCTTAACTTTCCATTTTTATTGGGCATAATTACCAGAGGTGAAACCCACTAGCTATCTGAGATGGGGTAAATAAACCCAACTTCCATCAACTTTTGGATTTCTATTTTGTCTATTTCCTTTAATGCTAGATTTATTCTTGTTTGTGGTTGTCTGACCATTTTGATAGATTATGTGTAAATGTGATGAGTGCATATGTTGGTGTGAATTCCTTTCATGTCTGTATAATCCTAATCAAAAGCCTTGGTATGTCTTTCTAGTACTTCAAAGAGTTGATCTTCCTCTTCATTTGTTAACCAACTATTGATGTTCAAAATCTTTCTAGGTAATACCATGATTGGTTTTGTACCTGGGTAGTTGAATTATATTTTCTTAAACTCACTAATCAATGAGTTAAAAATACATGGATGAGGAATTAAGTTATGAAACATGGTTACATTATTAACAAACTCTTTTCTAGGAGGAATCAGTCTTGCTAAAGAATAATGGAATGCATTTAAGAAATGAGTTTTATTGTTCTACCAATTTCCACACACTTCTTGAATTACTCCATGATAATATGATGAAGAAAAAATAGAATAAATAGAAGTGGAGGTTTCAAAATATTCTATCTAACCTAAGAATCCTAAACTAAGGTAGTCCATAGTTTTTGGATTGGTCGAGTCCATAGCCTTCAAACTGGTAGAGTCCGTAGATTTTGGGTATATGTCTCCATTTAATTATTTCAAGTGTTTTTTAACTATGATCATAGCTAATGAAGAAATGGTGTTTAATGTGTTGTCTGATTCATCCACCCAAATTCTTGTATGTAATTTGTTGATGATTTTGTAGGAGGATACAAAGAGATGCATTTGGACTTTATCTTATTATAAATGGTCATGTCTCTTGACATGTAATCAATCAATGCTACTATAGTAGCCAACCATGGTCTACCTAGTATTATGGGATATGTTAGATTCTTTTTTTTAGGTTACAAAACCATGAAATCTACTAGATACTCCTAAGACTCTATTAGTACTTCAACATTTTCTATAGTCCCTTCTAGTTTCATTACAGACTGGTCTACCATTTGAATAATGGTAATTGTGGGTTGTATTCTCATAAGAGATAATGCATGGAGAGCATCAGTTGTCATAACATTAATTTTTTCTCCCAAATCTACCAAGACATTAGGAATTTATTTACCTTTGATTGTGATTGTGATCGCTAGGCTTCTCAGATTTGCATATTTTGGAACTAATAGTTTTCTTGCTAATAAATCAACAACTTTTCCATCAACATGAATGGTTCTTGGATATTTTTCTTTCCTCCTAGTTGTCTTGATAAAAAGGTTTTTGATGATTTTATTTAATTCAAGTATATCCCTAATAGTGTGTAGAAGGGTTACCTCAATATTGATCTTTTGCAACTCATGGACCAAGTTTGATTTTGGTTTAATATCAATTTCTCTTAATATTTTAGGAAAGGGAACTACTAGGGTAGTATTTTTTTCTTTGTTTGATTTAGGGCTTATTTTGACTTTGCCCTCTCTAATGTTTAATTGAGATGATTCTATCTTTTCATTTTTATTAGGTATCTCAGAAATAAGAACTAGAGTTTTTTGTATAGTTTTCCCTGATCTCAAATGTATGTCTGAACACTCAATAGCTCGAACATTGATTGTTTCTTCCTATTCATTAACATAAACATGTTCTAGTTATTTATTTTTTGGATTTGCTATTGGTCATGCAGGCATTAAGGGTTGATTGATTTGTCCATGTTACTAAATAACTGGGGATGGCATAATAGTTTGCTATTGAAGTGGTCTTCTTAGTTGGGTGAATTATGGCTATGGGTTTCACTATTGATTCCATTATTGATATGGCTATGGCATCCATTACTACTGTGGTACCCATTATTGTTGTGGTTATGGCACTATTCATAGGGGTGTTAGCATCCAACCTTGTCCTATTCATGGATTTTGAATTGATGGAATTTGGGGTTGATTCCAAAATGGTGAAGGAACTGAGACATTCTATGGTGCCATCTAAGGATTAACTAGATTTCTTACATTAAACTATCCTTAAGCCTAGTTTTGTGGGGCAAAAGTTTTGTCTCTGAATATAATTTACTTCTTCAATGGATTGGACTTGTGTTTTCATTTGATTCTTTAAAGCAGGTAGAAAGGTACAATGTTTGGTATCATGATCCATTTCATCATAGATCCCACATGATGAAACATTGGTTCTATCTAGGGGTAGTCTCTAAGGGCATATTTCTATCTACACTTAGGATAGTAGATTGCTAAGGGTTCTATTATATTTGCCTTAGCTTGAAGGTCATCCAAAGTACTATTTAGTGTAAGTAAGATATCTATCTTTATATTAGTGAAATCTTCCATTAACTTACCCACTTCATTAGATTTCCCAAATTGTCCTTTCATAATTCTAGGTTTCATTCAAGATTAGTTGGTACAAAGCTCAAAAAATTGATTGAAAGCCAACTTATTTATATCCCCACCTCCCATCAGATTTAAGGCATCTCTAGTGTCTTCATCTAACCCTTTCAAAAAAACCAATTTATGAATGTCTTTAGTGAGTGGATAATTGCTTTTTTTATGAGTGAACATGAATCTATCCAAATAATCCTCTAAAGATTCATCTTCAATCTATTTAATTTTGAAGAAATCCTCTTTTCTTTCTCACACTCCACAGTAATCCTGGTATTTGTTCAAAATTTTTGTTTCCATGTCATCCCATGTTCTAATAGAATCACCAGGTAAACCCATGAACCATTTCATAGCCTCATCTTTAAGTGTAGAGGGAAATAGTTTTAATTTCTAGCCATCTGTTATGTACTCATAGGTTTGACATAGCACCTTAAACTCAAACAAGAATTGATCAGGATCTTTTGTAGATCTTCCCCAAAAATTTGGTAGATTAGCTGGTGAAATATTTTTCATGAGGGTTTGATCATTAGGATCTGCAATAATAGGAAATGAGAAAGTCCTTCCTAGTTGTGCAAGTTGTTGATTTTGTTAGAGAGCCATTTCTTCTTCTGATGATGTTTCAAAGCTGGGATGATCTTCCCACTGAATATTTATGGTATTAGTTATGGGTTGTTCAAAATTTTCTTCAGTTACAGATTTTTTAAATGCTTCTTTTAAATCCTTGGCAACTTCTAAATAGTGTCTTCATGTAAGAGATTGATCTTGAGAAATTTGTCCTATGGTGTTTGCTTATGGCAATGGCCTAGTTTCTATCCAAGTTTCAGAAGATTCTTGCAGATAGGTTTCACTTGTAGCTTTTGGTTCATTACTTAGAGATGTTGAAGGAGTGTCAACTTGTGTTCTTGGTGAAAACTTTGGGATGAATCATCCTTTAGAATCTCAAAGATGGTACATCAATTTATTGAATTTTTTATGGGATTTTATGGATTTTTCTATATTTTACTCTAGACCAATAATTATTACTTTACTAACACCTTGTGGTCCTCAGCAATGGCACCAAAAATGATGACTATCATTTAACTCCTCATTTAATCGATATTCAATTAATGTCTTATCAACCAGGGCTGGTGTCCAAAGCTATCTGCAGTAAGGTATGGGATGGTAGATTTAGAAAGTTGCTTATGTGGGTGTTTGATTGTCATATTTTAACTTTGACTAAAGAAATAAATGTGTCCTATATGACGTGATTCACTCTTTTGCTAAAAAGGAAGAAATAAAATCAATCCACTCTTTTGATGAAATTAAAAATCACACTTGTATTTATGCTTGCATGGAAATTAAAATCACACTCTTCAATAACAAAAGGAAATTTGTTTCACACATTTGCTGTAAAGGAAAACACACATTGCTTAGAAAGGAAATGACTTTGGAATAAGAAAATGATTTTTTAACTGTGAATTTATTTTGATAATTTTATGAATAAATGTAAATATTAACAAGATTCTAATTAATTTTAACAATGAATTAGTAAAACATAACATTAATACTATACATAGTTCCTGGTTTCAAGGAGAGTGGGCCCTTACTCCTCTCAGACTCAGGAACAAAGATTAATCAATGCTAGGAACTGAAGTATTAATTCATAAAAATAAAAACATTAAAATCTGTCTACAACCTATAATATGCTTGTACAAATCTTTTCCTCTATTATCTTCTCTCTATCATCTGATATCTATATCTATAATATATGAAAATCTTACATTTTATACTAATATAATCAACTCAAACTAAGATGCAAAGGAATAGGATTCCTTGGTCGATCCATTCGTCTAAAGATAGGAGATTGGATTTCCAAGAGATCCAATTATTCTAATAAAATAGATATCCTATCCTATAATAATCCTAATATCCAAATATTTATACAACTTTATCAAAAGAAATTTCTACAAAATTACAAGAAGTTATTTTCCTAATTTGATTCTAGCTAGAATGATTCTCTCTTATCCTATCTAGCCATAAACTTCCCCATTTGTAGCTTTATCCTTACAAAATTCTTAGAATTGAACCTGTAGAGTGGGGAGAAATGAACCTACTGGATGAAGATCATAATTGCAAGCTTGTAGAGTCCATAGTTCTACTGGATAAAGATCATAATTGCATGTTCACTATACATCACTTGTGTCTTTTTCTTGAGCATTCTTCACAACAAAAAATCACTAAAACATGCTATGTATTAGACATTAATGACAAAGTAAAGGTTTAGTATTTAGTTTAATATAAACAAGACAAATGTCTATTTTCCATGTAATATATATCTAACAATCTAATATTTGCATAAGATAATAACCTTCGAGAGATGAATTGAGGGAAATAACATGTCAATAATGAACCATATTCTGAGCTCATCAATTTACCCATCTAATTTATCATATAAGTACAAGACAAGGGTGGAATGGTGGTGAAAAGTTTACATTGAATCCTTTAGGATTGAATGGTACATCCCTTACGAACTTATTCATTTGAATCTTAGAGTAAACCAAAGGGGTAAGGTATTCATTTGTGGTCTTCTCATGGAACTTGTCTTAAGACACTAGGCGGCATGATGAAGCATCATGATCAGGTTTAGAGGCTTCTAAGATCATGTGAGAATTTTTGTAGGTATACCATGCTTTTTAAAGTGTTTTTGATAATTTTTATGTCTTTATTTGAAGAATAAATCATAAAAAATGGATTTGAGGTCTCTTGAATGCTAGAATGAAGTGTTGCATACCCGAGAAGGATTTTCTCATGCCTTTTGGCTCATCAATAATTTTCATGGGATATTGAATATTTCATGGTATTTTGAGAAGTTTCATATGGTTATTCTCCAAGAAATTAGTTTTTAGAATAAGGGGAAATATTTATGAATGATTGCTAAGAGTTGAAACTAGTTTTTAGTTCCTTAAAACCTTATGTTGAACCTAATGTTATAAATATGATTAAAAAGTGATTAGAATAGTTTTGAAATGTTATTTTGATGATTTTATCTTGGATTAGACTCTCTTATTCACCTATAGGTGGTATTGGTTAGATAGAGGAGAGAGAAAATGATCAGTTATAAGCATATTTGTAAATAAGTATGTGTAGTTATCAAAATTTGCATTGACCAAAAGAAGTGAATGGATGGAGGGAGAAGTTAAAGAATAATATTTTATGTCCATAAAGGTTTTAGACCAAGATAAAATCTCTATGTCAATCATTTTGGTCATCTTATTGAGCTAGTCACTAATTAGTTCTGCAATGTAAAATGTCAGTTTCTAGAATTGTTATTATTGAAGGCCTTAAAATAGTAGATTGATGCTCTTGAGTGATTAAATATGTTTTGTAGTAATTTTTTGTCTTATTAATTCATTATAGATAGTTTTAAGGTCAGTTGAAGCATTTGATAAGTTCAAAAAATTACCTATCTAGTTCAGTAGAGACTGTAAGAGAGAGGGTCATGGTTTGGGTATATAACACTGATGTTTTGATTCTAGACCATGTTGTTTTTATATTTAAATTTTTTATATGTATTTAATAGGATAATTTTAATGTATTTATGATCATTATAATTCTCTATGTTAGTGTATAAATTCAAAGGCATGGTGACTAGTCCTCCATGCAAAATGCTAGTTTTGAGTAATCATCCAGTAGAGATGAGTTTGAGGTGATTTTCATAGAGTTTAAGATTATAATGTATATGAAGATTTTATAAATGTATCTAAAGTTCATATTGTTTCATGGTTAATCATTAAATTTACTTATATAGATATTGTTGGTCACTTGTTCATGACTGGGTTTTAGAGTATTCAGGCAGTTTTGAGTGGTCATGTTGCAAAAGTGAGTTTGAGGATTTAAGATATATGTTCAAGTATATAAATAAGTTGGTGTTGACCCTGAGGTCATGAATTTTCTATTTATATGATTTTTTATTATCTTTATGTGTAAAAATTTGTTGTATGCTTCAATTGTTTAAGATAGACTTTCTAGGTGTGTGAAGACGTAATTGTGAATAGTGCTAATGATGTGGTCCAAGTATTGAATTGGAATAAAAGGTGGTATGGACATAAATTTATGTTAACACAACTCTATTTTATGTGTGTGTAAATTTTTTCATCCATGTTTGGAGTCTCAATAAGTTTCAAGAGGGCTAAGTGTAATGTGTTACTTAAGAAGGTTTAATTGCATTAGGTCTCCTTTAAGCCTAATGGTGGTTTTGATCTTTATTAGTGGTAACCAACATATGTAGTGGTTTTTTCATGTATGAAATGTGTTATTTGATCTATTTAAGGGTAATAAAATTTTTTAGAGGTTTATTTTTGGCCAAGGTATGTGCAAGCAAGAGTCATGTATAAGAATAACGCCTAATAGGCCTATTTGGCATGTTAGAGGAATGGTTGAATAAGTGAATGATATAGAAGCTTTGTGAGATTAATGAATTAATTTATACCATCATATAGGTGAATTTAAACTATCATGAATATTTTATATGGGCATTATAGGTTATTATCAAGGTCATATGACCTAATCAAGCCACGAATAGAGCTAGTTGAGCGAAGAGGCTTAGAATGTTGTTTGAGAGAGATATAAGTGTGTGAAAATTAGAAGAAGGTGATAATAATATGTTGTGTGATTAACATAGTTTTATGAAGGTGATAAAAATTTCTAGTTGGCTGAGTTGGTGCTGAGTCATCTAGGAGGTTGGTGCCTTCTTGCAAGTTGGTGTTTGATAAAGACTAGTTGAGTGGGTGCTTAACTAGGTAGGGTTTGGTGTTCCTTGTGGAGTTGGTGCTTCACTAAATTTGGATCTTGTAATTATAGGACTATATTCAATTTTTATATTTTAATTTTTTTTCCCCTTGATGGTCTCCCACATAGGTGATGCATTTTGTGATTCATGCTCTTATGTATGTTTTTTTATGCATTGGTTGATCTATGTGTTTGAATGAATGCTTCACAAATGATAAGTGGAATTGAATGTATGATTTGAAGACATTGATTCAACCCTATATAAATAGATATAATTGTCAAGATACGTGAAACACTGGAAGCACAAAATTGATTACCAAACCAAGCAACTTAATATGCGGAAATTAACCAGAATCACAAGTAACTAGAATTCAGAAATAACACATGATATGAGAGACAATACACAACTTGTATTAAAACTATTGAAGAAAAGAATACAATAAATAAGATGCCACTTCTTCTCCACCACCTCTTCAGAGGCTTCCCACACCTCAAGTGAACAGTAATTCTCTCATCAAAGCTCTCTCTCTCAGGTCCCAACACACAACTCAAACACAAAGTTGGTGTTCACCTCCAGTGCTCCACGCACACCACAAGTGCTCCACGCACTCCACAAGTACTCAAGGTACTTCAAGTAGATCTCCCATGAACCTGAAACAACCTATAATTCAACAGACCATACTTATGGAAGGAACTCCCTTGCCTTCCTCTTTGCTCTATCTGAGTACACACCTGTACTCCAAGTAGATCCTGCCTGATTCTGCTCCCTGTTGTGTTGCTGTCTTATCTGATCTTGCACACCTGCAAATCAACCTGGTTCTGCACACCTGTGAACCTTGACCTTGCACACACATACACCTATAGATCAATGATCTTACTTACCATGCAGATCTCCTATAAAGGCCATGCTCACCTAATTACCAAGATCATACATACATGAAGAACCCTGCTAATTCTCCAATCCAGCACCCACACACCTGGTACTGTGGCACTAGGAGGAACACACCATAACTCACCTCACACACAGAAGGAGCTTATAATATTTCTCTCTTACTCTCTAGCACAAGTTTCCAATACAACCATGAGTCTATTATATAAATCTCATCCAAGCAATAATTAGACATCTAATTACAATAATTAGATCCACAACTCTCAGTCTAAAATTAGCTCTCATCATGCAAACACTTGGTTCATCAACCCACTGCCCGTAATATACTTGCAGTCAAACCACACAGGTGACCGACATCGGTCCCTGTCTGCCTAGAGGTGACCGACATCGGCCGATCCCTGACTGACGTCGGTTGCTTCTCTTCACTATCCTGCCGACATCGGCTGATCAAACCGACGCCAGTTGCTCTGACACTCAGCAACCTTCAACAACCCCTCCAATGGCCTTCTCCATGTCTGCATTAGTGAAGCTTTTAGCTCCACAACCTAACAATCTCCCACTTAGAGATAAATAGTTACACTATACCTGTACCTGTACTCCATCTAATCTATTTCTTGGTTTGTATCCCTCTTCAAGATCAATCCTAAAGACAACCCACCACACAACCTGTGATGTACCTCCTGTCATCCGAGTACCCTGCCACATCCAAACCTACAAACCCATGTAGTGAAGTCCTGACCCTGCATAGCATGAATCCCTGCTGCTGGTCCCTCTCAAATACCTGAGAACCTAATTCTCCAAATTGGCTCCTAACTCTCTAACAGCTCCCACTACATGGGAATACTCAGGTCTATACCAAACCTCATGTGATTTCAGACACTATACCTATCCAGCCCTTAGTGTGTTCCAGCTCTGCATCCTAAACCTCGCTAACACCTAATTCACATCAGCTCCCACTGGAGACAAAATCAACCTGTGATCTCCATGTCTCCCATGTCAAAGAATTTCGCTGCTCCAAACTCCTCATGACATGCCACTGAACTAACCTTGCCCTTAGCTCAGCAAAACCCTATATGTCTCAACCTATACCAAGTTCATCCTCCACATACAGCAACAGGATAATGTTGTGACCATCATCCACCTGGTAAGACAAACACAATGGTTATACTGACATTGACTAAAGCCCTACTTTGTCATCCACCTGGTACCACCTGTCAGTCCTGTCCCACTGTCCTGCAGCTACCTCAAGACCATATGCCTAGTCTTCCATCTCACATGTCTATTCACTCTATTCTTCAGCTAAGGAATCCATTTGTCTCTGTGCTTTCGCACCGGCTGGCAACCCTACCAAAACTCCCATTTGGTTCTGCATCATATCCCTGCCATGCTCCCACCTGTTTCCTGGATCCTTCCTACTCTACAAACAACAACAAGTATAAAGAAGAGAAACAATGAATTTGAGGGCCTACTTACATCTTCAGTCCTCCATATGGGTGTTTAAGACTCCTTGACAGCGTGTTATCCACCCAAAATCTGTTACAGTGACCGACCTCGGTCACTCCACAGTTTGCATCTGACTGACGTCGGTTCCCATGCATCTATCCCTGACTATTGACCCTACCGATGTCGATGTCCCTGTTGCCGATGTCGGTCCTACTGACCAACATCGGTCTTACCTACTGGCCAACATCACTGGTTTCGATCTGCACATGACCGACATTGGCACCTATCTATTTGACGCCGGTTCCTCATGACTGATGCTGGTACCTGTGTTCACCTGTGAGTGATGAAGTTTTACTCGCGAGCTCCTTTGAATCAAACCCCATGTCCAAACTGCCCTACTTAGAAGTATCCAGCACCATCCACTGGTTTCTGTCTACCATCTCCTCCATAAACACCAAGGCTTTCTAGTTCTTAAGCCTATCAAATATATCTATCTTCCACTTAAGAACATGCATCTCCTTCCTGCTCATGTGACCAAGCCTACGAAGCCACGTCTCCACAACAAAAGAAGAATCAGTAATATAAACAAGTAGATAAAGAGTACCTATTTTCTTACCACCAGCTAATTTAAGTGCATCCGCTGTGAGAGTTCTTGTGCATCTCTCATCACCCAATCTTTCTGAAGAAATTAGCCATATCTCCAAACCTGGGACCTGCATGACCTTCATCAACACCTATGTGTTGGCCGCCTGCAATTTTAGCTTCACTTCCCCTTTGCCAATTCTTTGGCAAGGCTCACCAGCTCCTCTACCTGGGGCTGCATGGAAAGAGGCAACCGAATCTTTTAACCAAGATTCAACTTTATCCAAGAAACCTCCCAGAGCATCCTGTGCAACAACACCTGCAACATCTGCATCTTCAGTTCCTTCATGCTGATTTGCTACCAACCAACAATAATCTTTTACCTACTCTTTCTTTCCATGGGACCGTAAGTGACCATCTGTGCTTTTCAACTCCTCCATTCTTAGCTTACTTTCATCTACCATTGCTCTACTCCCACTCAATCAGAAACCCCTGAGAGTGACCTGTAACCAAACACAAACCCTGCTTCCTGCAACCTGGCTCTGATACCACTTGTCAAGATACGTGAAACACCAAAAGCACACAATTAATTACTAAACCAAGCAACTTAATATGTAAAAATTAACCAGAATCACAAGTAACTAGAATTCAGAAATAACACATGATATGAGAGACAATACACAACTTGTATTAAAACTCTTGAAGAAAAGAATACAATAAAGAAGATGCCACTTCTTCTCCACCACCTCTTCAGAGGCTTCCCACACCTCAAGTGAACAGTAATTCTCTCCTCAAAGCTTTCTCTCTCAGGTCCCAACACACAACTCAAACACAGAGTTGGTGTTAACCTCCAGTGCTCCACGCACACCACAAATGCTCCACGCACTCCACAAGTACTCAAGGTACTTCAAGTAGATCTCCCATGAACCTACAACAACCTGCAATTCAACAGACCATACTTATGGAAGGAACTCCCTTGCCTTCCTCTTTTCTCTATCTGAGTACACACCTGTACTCCAAGTAGATCCTACCTGATTCTGCTCCCTGTTGTGTTGCTGTCATATCTGATCTTGCACACCTGCAAATTAACCTAGTTCTGCACACCTGTGAACCCTGACCTTGCACACACATACACTTGTAGATCAACGATCTTACTTACCATGCAGATCTCCTATAAAGGCCATGCTCACCTGATGACCAAGATCATACATACATGAAGAACCCTATTGATTCTCCAATCCAGCACCCACACACCTGGTACTGTGGCACTAGGAAGAACACACCATAGCTCACCTCACACACAGAAAGAGCTTATAATATTGCTCTCTTACTCTCTAGCACAAGTTTCCAATACAACCATGAGTCTATTATATAGATCTCATCCAAACAATAATTAGACATCTAATTACAATAATTAGATCCGCAACTCTAAGTCTAAAATTAGCTCTCATCATGCAAACACTTGGTTCGTCAACCCACTGCCCGTAATATACTCGCATTCGAACCACACAAGCGACTGACGTCGGTCCTTGTCTGCCTGGAGGTGACCGACATCGGCCGATACCTGACCAATGTCGGTTGCTTCTCTTCACTATCCTACCGATGTCGGCTGATCAGACCGACGCCGGTTGCTCTGACACTCAGCAACCTTCAGCAACCCCTCCAATGGCCTTTTCCATGTCTGCATTAGTGAAGCTTTTAGCTCCACAACCTAACAATAATTCGAATATTTGGTCCTTTGAGAGAGTCCTAAATAACATAAATGTGATCCTAAGAAGCACAAGCTTGAAGTATGATGATGACAGTGTTTATCATGATTATAACAATGGTCTACCAAAGAATGATGGTATGGGCATAGTTGAATGAGAAGAAGAAGGATTAAAATATGAGTCATGATCAACACATAAACCAAGGTTAGTCATGTGTTACTATAGGACATAAGTTAGATTTGAAATAATGTCAAAAGTGTTATTTACTAGCTCAGAAGGATTATGTAGAAGCCAAGTCAAAGGTTAAGCCTAAGTTGATAGTCAAGTCTAGAAGGACATTGAAGACATGTTGAGAGAAATGTATAGGTCAAAGTGTTTCATATCTTCTTGATTAATTTTTTGTTGAGATCATAACATGGATTGAATAGGTCAAGGCATCAAGGTGTCTTATAGAACCTCATTCTAGGACTTGTAAGAAGGTATGTGCAGGTATCTTGGTGAACTAAGTAAGCCTAGGTATATGAGAAGTTATTTTGCACTATATAAGATTAAGATTTAAGTGTCAAATCCTTAAAAAAATGTTTTAATGTATATCTTTGAGGACACTTGTGCATGAATCATTAGAGACACTCCTTTATCAATAGATGTATTATGTTACAAAGTATTTATATGATGACTTGATCAAACTAGTCACATTTAAGTTCCTAAAGCAAGTGTATAGTGCCAAGAAGGTATACAAAGACATAAAAACATATTGGATGCTATTAAAAGGATTGAGGTCATGACGAATGTTTAAGAAAAGAAGGAAAGATGGATATTATCCATCCTTATTTTAGTAGATGAGATGGATTCAAGTAGAGTAGGTGTATAGTGATAATAAGGTATATAGAGACCTAAAAACATATTGGATGATATTGAAAAGACTGAGGTTATGATGAATGTTTGATCAAGGAAGGGAAGATGGATATTATCCATCCTTATTTTAGTAGGTGAGATTGATTCATGATGTATACAGGTATGAGCATATATCCTTGTTTTTGTTTGTATAATTTTTGAACGTATATGCATTGAGGTAACAAGACTCAAAGGAGGAGTTCATCGAAATAATGAGTATACATGTTGTAAAGACTAAGAGGGAGTCCCTTTTTTCTACAAAGAAGTCTGAGTTAGATAAGGTGATGGCATAAGTTAGACATGGTTTTATCTCCAAAATTCAAGATGATAGTTAAATAATATGATGAGAAGACCTAAGGTAGATATGAGCTATTCAAATTGATCATGAGTTCCAAGAAGGCATATGAGTTATAGATTAGTCTGCAAGACCAATTAGATTATGAAGACATTTGAAGTTTGTTAAAAAAGATGGAAGTGTTGTTGAAAGATAATAAGCTTTTATTTATTTTAGATTATTGGTTTCTAATAGTTGGTAGTTGAGATTTGTAGGTCTATGTTAAGAAAGTGGTATTAGTTTGAGAGTCCTAATGACTCATTATGTGAGCTCAAGTTTTGAATAAAAGGGAAGGTTCTTCAGTGAATGTCAAGGTGAGGTGTCCCAATGAGTATTCTATGTGTGATTAATTAGTTTTAGTCATGTCAAGGAAAAGGTGAGTAGTAGTGTGTTATGAGATCATCTAAAAATGGTATGCATGGTGTTAGGGGGAACATGTGTCTAATATGCTTCTTAAGTCTATTATATCCTATGAGTTGAGTTTCTAGTTGTTGAAGATGGTTGTCATTACTAAGAATATGCTTTATCAAAGGGGGATTTACTTCTTCATTTGTTACTAGATATAAATTAAGGAGAGTGATGTTCATGTATTTGAGGTATGCATAAGTTCAAGGGGAGCATGGTTGAGTAGTTTTATGAGTTGATATCTTATTTTGATGATCATAGGAAGATTGATCTTGTTTGGGAAGAAAGCATGTTTTAGGTCTAAGGATTGGATAGTAGTATTGTCAGAGATGACCCTTTGTCATTAATGTCAAAGGGGCAGAAATACTAGATTAGGAGAAATACTAGTTTGGGGGAGATCCATCTCTAGGAGATGAAAATGATCTACTTTGTTAGAGTGTTTTCCATCAATGACAAAGGGGGAGATTGTTAAGATATGTTATTTTTGTTGTGTTGAGGAATTGACGTTTTAATTTATTTCAAAGATAATTAAGTGGCATTGATGTCCTAGAGGTTCTCTTGTAAAGATGCATGGTAATTTATCATGATGGATTAAGCATGGTCTATTAGTTCATTAAGTTCTACATACGATCTTAGCATAACATTGTGATGTGGTAAACTTATGAGTAGTGTTGTTTTGTATTGTTATGAGAGATCATCATAAATAAATTATTTATTTTGTTTAAGTGTTTGTTTTTATATATTAATTGTTGAATAAGTTCTTAAGAAGCAAGTCTTTGTGGACAAGGTGTATTGTGAATCCTAGTCTTATCTTGGTGAAGGCCTTAATAGTGAAGCTTGGTGAAGTGAGTGAGCTCAGGTAAGTGAGAAGATGTGTGGAAATGGTTGAGAATGGAATGAGGTTTTTTGGCATGAGAATGAGATTTATAGTGCATATATATTAGCAAGAAGGTCTTTAGGACTTCATGAGTTTAGAGAGAGATAATTTGAAAACAACTAATGTCTTTTATCTTCATGTCTAGTGTGATCAAGAAGGCTAGTTCAATATTGGAAAATGACCTATATGGTTTTAGAAGTCTTGGTAAAACCATAAATATGGGAAATGTTGTGGATTCTATCTTAGATGTTTAGAGATGAGTTGTGATAAATAGGAGTCTTGAAGGTCTCAAAGTGGTATGGTGCCTAGTAGGTCTATTTGATGGACTAGTTCTTCAGTATGGATATGGATTATATAGGCATGATAATGATGATGATGATGATGATGATATGGATGTGTATGGAATTTAAGTTGTGAAATATAGTGATAGATCATGATATAAAAATTTAGAGTCAGTCACATGACTCTCAAGTGAATGAAAGGGGTAAGTTTTTCATTAGTGGTATTCTCATGGACTTTGTCTTAAGACATTAAGTGGCATGATAAGACATCTTGATCAGGTTTGGATTATTTTGAGATCATATGATAATCATTTGATGTTTGAAATATTTTTTCAAGTGTGTTTGTGAAGTTTTAGGTCTTGAGTTGAATAAGAAAGCATAAAAAGTGGACTTAAGGTCTCTCAAGTGCTAGAATCAAGTGTTACAGACTCGAGAAATATTTTATCATGCTTGTTGGATCATCAATACTTCTCATGGGATATTTATTAGTTAATGGTAGTTGGTTAAGGGTCCTAGGTGTATTCTCTAGTCATTATTTTTTTTGAATAAGGGATAATCATTTATGAATAATTACTAAGAGTAGAAACTGATTTTTAGTGCCTTAAAACCCTAAGTTGAACCCAATGTTAGAGATATGATTCAAAATATATCATAATGGTTTGGAAATGTTATTTTTATGATTGTATATATTATTAAACTCTCTAATTAACCTCCAATTGGAATTGGTTATAGAGAGGAAAGAGAAAAAGATTAGTTACATGTGTAATTGTAAAGAAGTCTATGTAGTTATAAAATGTTGCATTAACTAGAAGAAGTGAATGGATGGAGGGATAAGTTAAAGAATCATATTTTATGTCCATAAATGTTTTATTCCAATATCAAGTCTCTATGTCAATCATTTTGGTCATCCTATTGATCCAGTCGCTAACTGGTTTTGTAATGTAAAATGTGGGTTTCCAAAATTGTTGCTATTGAAGGATTTTTCAAGGTAGATTAATGATCCTAAGTGATTTAATATGTTTTATATTAATTATGTTTCATATTAATTTATTTTAGAGAGTGTGAAATATATTTTAAGTGTTTTATAAGTTGGCACAAAGTTACCTATCTAGTTTAGTGAAGACTATGAGAGAGAGGGTCATGGTTTGGGTATACAAGACCAATGTTTTGCTTCTAGTACATGTTATTTTTATATTTAAATTTGTTATATGGATTTAATAGGATAATTATAATTTATTTATGATCATTATAAGTCTCCATGTTAGTGTGAAAAGTCAAAGGCATGCTGATTGGTCCTCAAGGAAGAATGGAAGTTTTGAGTAGTCATATAAAAGAAATGTGTTTGAGTTTATTTGATCTGAGTTGAAAAGTATAGTGAATATGAATCTTTTATTAAGTTATCTTATGTTAATATGATTTAATTTATAATCACTAAATGTCCTTATATATATGTTGGTGGTCAATTGTTCTTGACTGGGTTTTGGAGCATTTAGGCAGTTCTAGGTGGTCATGTTGTAAAAGTGTGTTTGAGGATTTAAGATATGTGTTGAAGTGTATAAATAATTTGGTGATTACCATGAGTTTATGAAGGTTTTGAATATATAATTTTTTTATGGTTATGTGTAAAAATTGGTTTTATGTTTTAATTGTTTAAGACAAATTTTGTAGGTGTGTGAAGACCTAATTGTGAGTAGTGTTGATGATGTGGTCCAAGTAGTGAATTGAAATAAAAGGTGGTATGGACCTAAATGGATGTTATCATATGTATATTTTATGTGTGTGATAATTTTTTCATCTATTTTTTGAGGCTCAATAAGTTTCAATAGGGATAAGTGTAACGTGTTGCTTGAGAAGGTCTAATTGCTTTAGGTCTCCTTTAAGCCTAATGGTGGTTTTGATCCTTACGAGTGGTGAAAAAAATATTAAGTGGATATTTAATGAATAAAATGTGTTATTTTACCCATATTAAGGTTAATAAAATTGTGTATAGGTTTGTGCCTGACCAAGGTATGTGCAAGCAAAAGTCAAGTATAAGAATAAGGCCTAATAGGCCTATTTGGCTTGTTAGAGGAATAGTTGAATAAGCAAATGATATATAAGATTTGTGAGATAAATGAGGTATTTTAGACCAAAAAATAGGTGGATATAAAATATCATTAAGATTTGACAAGATTATTGAAGATGATTATCAAGATCATATGATCTAATCAAGTCAAGAAGAGGGCTAGTTGAGCGAAGAAGCCTAGAAGGTTGTTTGAGAGAGATAGAAGTGTATAAAGAGCATAATAAGGTGATAAACATATGTTGTGAAATAAATAAAGGTTTTTTAAGTTGAAAAAAATCTCTAGGAGTTTGGGTTGCTGTTGAGTCATCTAGGGGGTTGGTGCCTCCTTGCAAATTAGTTCTTGTTAAAGACTAGTTGTATGGGTGATTGACTAGGTAGGGGTTGGTGTTATTTATAGAGTTGGTGATTAAATAAATTTTTATATTATAATTATAAGAATTTATTCCATTCTTATAGTTTAGTGTATTTTATTTCCCTTTATTTTTTCTCCAGATGTTAAAATGATTTTCATAATAATTGTTCAAAGTTTTGTAGCAGTAGAAGATTTGCACCTTGAATAGTTAATGTGAAGACTAATTTACTTCATGATGACTTGGATGAATAAATATATATGGATCATCCATATGGATATAAATTCAAAGGTAAGGAGAAAATGGTGTGCATGTTGAATAAGATTTGGTATGGCCTAAATCAATCTCCAAGGTAGTGATATATTAAATTTGACATGTTTATGACAAAACAAGGTTATAGTATGTTATCTCCCAAAAATATCACTCATTTTTGGGAAAACATTTGAACTATTTTGGTCCTACAAACCAAAATTGTCTCTTCCCTTTTCAAAATTTGTCTTAGGCATTTAAATTCCTCATTTTTTAAGCTTCTCAAAAATCTACGGACTCTACAAGCTTAAATCTATGGACTCTACAGGCTTAAATCTATGGACTCTGCAGGCTTGAATCTACGGACTCAGCAGGAAGAGAAAATATATGGACTCTTCAAGAAGAGAAAATCTACGAACTTTGTAGGCCAAGTTAAATGAGCTTTATAGGCTGAAATCTATGGACCCTTTCAAGGTTAGAGAAAACTATGGACTTGATTTGTACGGACTCTATAGGCAGGTTTATTTCTACAGGTTCAAAGGCTTCTATAGGCAGGTTCAACCAAAAGAGTTAGTTTCTAACACTTGGTAATTTTTTGGGATTAGTTTAGTGCCTTGGTTTAAACAAAAATATCCATCAGCAAGCATTAGTAGCAGGTTCAATGTTTGGTTCATCCTTTGGTTCAACGTCAAATGGTTCAAAGGTGGGTTCAATCAAGTAGTTCAATGCTTTGTTTCACTCATTTGGTTCATCTGCTTTGTTTCAACACTTTGATTCATCCTTTGGTTCAATCGAATGGTTTTTCAGTTGGTTCAAGGCTTTGTTTGAATCATTGAACCAAAACTTGGTTCAATGGTGGGTTCAATGGAGCAGTTTATCGACTTGGTTCATTCAATTGAACCATTGGCTTGAACCATTTTGGTTCAAAGCTTGGTTCAACTGATTGGTTCAACAAAGAGGTTCAACAGTTGGTTCAAACAAAGGGTTCATTAGCTTGAACCATTTTGGTTCAACCAAGAGGTTCAATCAAATGGTTTAATGAAGAGGTTCAAAGCCTTGGTTCAATAGAGTGGTTCGATAGCTTGGTTCAAAGGAGTGATCCAATGTAAAATTTCAAAAATTATCCTAAAGGACAAGTGCCCTTGTGGAGGGCACTTGGTTAATGAAAATACCCTTCAAAAGGGTCATTTTCCAAAAGACTAAGGCAAGTCTAAGGCACAATTCCTTTAGACAAAAAATTTGAAAGAATTTTGAGGAGTCACGAGAGTAAATCCTGAAGGAATTCACGTATATGGCAAATGGAACAATTTTTGCAGACTTTTTGTCCACGAGAAATTTTTGTGAATAATTTGTCTGCAAGAATTGTCCACAAGGAAAAGCTCAGGGAAAATACCCATGAGAATTTGCAAAAGGCCACCAAAGGACCCCAAAGGGCAAGTGCCCTTGCGGGGGACTCTCCACTGTGAATTTGAAGAATACTTCCCTAAAACTGAAGGGTCACCCGAAGAAGCCTAAAGGCCATTCAAAGACCACCCGAAGGGTAGATACCCTTGTGGGGGGATCTTCTTGACCCAAAGTGGGTCATTTATTAAGGCCTAAAAGGGCAAGTCTAATCTGGGAAAGCACCAAATAGAAAATCTGAAAGAGGACCAAGGGGTGATGCACCCGAAGACGTCAAATTCAAGACAATGAACTAGCCATTAAAAATATAATGATGAGCGCATGAACGTCAATTTTAAATCTCATAAAATAACCATTGATATTTTGAACCTATAGACTATAATGCATTTCTAGACTTCAAGGCCAAGACCAGCAAAAAGCAATGAAAGAACAGAACAACAAACTAAATCTAGGACCTGATTTAATTAACCAGAAAAGGAGGAATGATGAAGATAAGATTAGATCACCAGGTGGACATTGAAAGTTGAAAATTTTCAATAGCGTCACTTATTTATCTGCATTGATAAAATTAAATGGGTAAATGCCCCTAAGTTCCAGCCTGTCTTCTTAATAGATTCCAATGCAATATGATGTGTTACTATTCCTGAGTCCTTCTTGAAGAGGCTATATAAGGGACTCTCTTCTATTTTAAATAGGGATCTCTTTTTGACAATTAGAATGAAACTCTACCCAAATTGAAAGACACTTCTGAGACTTTGAGCTAAGTTTGTTTATCATATTTTGTTATTGGAATAAAAAAGCAAGTGATTTTTCAGACTTTGTGTTGTAATATCTTTGTTGTTGAGAAAATTGTTCTTATGTCTTTTTCTTCAATATATATATATATTATGTTCCTTTAATTCAACAAGCATAATTAGTGATAGTAGTCAAGAAGGTGTCCTAAAGATTTAAATATGGAGAGACTTTGTGCCCCCATAATTGCCTTTAGTGTGTTTTCTTTTCATTTCTATGTAAAGGACCTTGGGACGACTTTGTGCCCTCATTGTCCTTCGTATCTTACTCTTGAGAAATTCAAGTGGAGACTTTATGCTGCATCTTGATTTGCTGGTTACTACATCTTTTGCTACATTTTGCTATTACTACCTAGAGTATTCTTGTGGCTTGTTGAATAGTACTTCTGAAAGAAGAGGAGTGCTTTCTATCATTTTCTTTGAGTTTCTCCTTTGATCCACAAGCACCATCTCTGAAAAAAGAGAGATGGATGGTTTGTCCTACCCTTGAGTATTATTTTCTATTTATATATACATTTAATATATCTATAGGGAACCTCCCCTTAATGAGAGGAGAGATCAGTCCCTTTCTAATGTGGTAAACCTACATATTTAGATGACTAATATTCCTACTTTGGCTGATCAAACCTATTTTGCTTATCAGTACACTGATCAACAGAATATTCAACCAATAGTTTTTGGCAACTCTGTTGGGGATATAGTTATTTACATTCTGAAACCTCAAGTTTCAGATTGAAACATCACCTAGATATAGCCCATTAACATTATAACCCTTATCCATTTACAGACTCTAGCGAATCCATTTCATGTCTTAACCATTATCCATTTATAGCCTTACCATCTATCCATTCACCTCCACACTAACTAGGAAAGAATGCATAGTTTAAAGCCTCAATCTTTAACTGAAGCAAGGTCAATTCTTTTCCATTTTTGTTTCACAATATGGTAGATTCAAGTTATACACAAAGCCAAAAGGCTAAAGGTATCGTTGAACCTGTATTCAAGTTGATACAATAAAGTGAGTTTGATCTATTTCTTTTACAATCTCATCTCCAACGAACCAAGAGATTTCCTCCTACTAAAGTTAGATCTCCATTACCAGATGAAGTATCTATTTTTGCTGTTGATAAAGCTTTGCCTATAGTTACCCCTCTGAGATTTGTTATCCCTCTATTTCATAATCCTATAATGACAGTTCAAGGCCCTTGGGGTAATGCTTTTGGTCCTCTCAATCTTACTCCACCTCTACATGAGCTTCCATGTAGTTTAAGGAAGAATTTCCCCAAATTTTATGGTGATGGGAAAGTTCATCTTGATGAACACATTATAGCCTTCAACATAGCTTGTGGAGTAATCAGAGTAGAATTTGAAGATGTAGCAATCAAGCTTTTTGTAGAAACATTACAAGGTGTTGTTGTAGATTGGTTTTATCATTTACAGGCTCGATTACTGACTGATTGGAATACTCTCAAAGCTAAGTTTGAAGCTAGATTCAAACTTGTATAAGATGCATACACACTTCTGGCTCAACTTACACAAATGAAGAAAGAGCCTTATGAGCATATGAGAGACTTCATAGCCAAATTTGACAAATTGAGGAATAGAATCCCTGTAATTACTTGACCTACAGCTGAGAATCTCAAATACTTTTTCATTAATTCTCAGCTACCTAAAGTAAGTTTTCTCTTGAGATGTGCTGGTCAAATAGATCTTGCTGCAACTCAACTTTTGGCCACTGAGGTAGAAGATGATCTCATCTTAGCAAGGAAGATAAGAAGAGATACAATTAGAAATAGAGCTTCATCATCTTTTGAATATGCATCTACAGGCACCATTGATCCAATGGTGCAAAAGCTGGAAAATGAAGTGCTAGCCTTGAAAAAACAAATGGCACAAGGAATGTCTTTTGTTCCTTCATACAGAGATATGCTAAGAAGGACATTCCCAAATTAGTTATATCAGGGCAATGCTACTAAGAATTAAGGACAACAAAATCTCCTTCCTCCCCCATAAGGGAAACTTGCCCTGGAAGCTCCTCCAACCAATTCAACAATGGGATATCTTGAAATAGAATCTAAGTTCTCTTTCTAGCCTAAATTGAATCAAGAAAATGATGTTGATATCTTCACAAAGTATCAAGAAGAATCAACTGGCGAGTCTCACATTGGTTTCCTGAACTATCAAGATGAACTCAGAAGGAAAGGAGAAGCTATTGATGGATCATAAGTAGTGTTTACCAAATCCAAGAACCAATCAGTCCAGCAAGCTGATAAAGGGAAGACAGAGGAGCAACCTCAACCAGTAGTTATGATTGCTAAGCATGGAACCCCTCTTCCTTTTTAGTCAAAGGATCTAGTGATCACTCAAAATGTAAGTACATCAATTTCACCTTCTTCTCCCATTTTGAAAACTAGCCCTCCTCCCATCCCTCCTAAAACCTAAAAGGCTGAAATGCTTTCCTCTATTCCTAGTCTAATTCAGCCATTTGACATAATTGATCATGTCAAAAAGACAAAAATACAAATGTCTAAATTTGAATACTTGCAGTCCAATCCTGATCAAGTAGATAAGTTGGTCTAATGTATCAAGAACCAAACCATTCCTGCAGGGTAAAAAGCTAAAAAGATAATTATTGATTCTCCAAATAACATGCCCATACTAAATAATCTTGTTATTACTCCTCCAGCTGCCCCTGGGAAAATAGAACCTTTCTATGTTTCCTTATTGATAAATGGTTATCAGCTCAACAATTACATCATTGATTCCAGGGCATCTGACAATGTCATGCCTACTAAAGTAGCTAAGTCTCTTGGTCTCACACTGACCAAGACATTTAAGAGATGTTTCTCCATGGAAAACAAACAAGTACCATTGCTAGGGCAAATTAAAGATGCCTAATTTGCATTAGCAGCCTTTCCAAATAAGAGAATCAGAATCTTGGTGGCTGATGTCCCAGCATCTTATGGCATTTTTCTTAGATGAAATTTCTATAAGGACATGGGAGGAGAACTTAGCATGGACCTATCTGAGGCAAGGATCGCTATCCAAGGCATGATTAAGAGATTGATCCCTAAAAAGGAGGAAAAATATGTGGTCATCCAAACATCAGCCCCTACAGCACAAATTTTGTTTGAGTCTTCAAGCAGGGGTAATTATTTCTTTACCATAGAGGATGTTCATATTTATACAAATGAAAATCCTATAGCTAACATTCCAAGAATTGATCCAAACAAGACTTCAAGGGAATTGGTATGTTGCAGTACAAATAAGGAAGGATTTTCCATCTCTAATGAAGAGAAATCTGATAGGAGATCAACTTCTGATGATAACAACAATTCTTCCACCAATGATGATGTTGGGAGTGTGTTGATATCTCCTCAAGGAGATATTCTTCCTTCATGCAAATTGCAAGTCAACAACACCAACAACATAGTTGGATGTGAATCTCTGTTGCTTGATTGAAGAGTGTTCAAGATGAAGAAATCAAACTCTTTCACATCAAAGGAGATGCTAAGCTGATAATTTGTCAAGAGTTTGATATGGACAATCCAATCATATGCTGGACTAAACTAGAAGAACAACCAATTATGGTAATGGACCATGTTGCTGCAAATCAAAATCAGGTAAATGAACCCTTCATTAAGAAAGCAAGGAGTTATGGCTTTCAAATTGAAGACCACATCCTGTCATGGGACAAGAAGAAGAAAGAGTCAACATGAAGATGTAAAAAATTGGTTTCTTGGTGGAGAGCTCCATTAACCCATCATCATTTTTTGGGGAAAAATGTCTTCTTGCTGGTTTATCAGAATAAAGCACTATTTTCACTATCTCCTAAGAAGCAGCATCTGAAATATTTTAGTTCTTGAAGTATCAGATCATTCCATGTGTACATATGTATATTTGTATAGTTTTTAATTCTATTTTTATTTTGTTTGTTTTCATTTTTGATGCCTTCTATTTATCGGTAGCATGACTCTGTAGCCCAATAGTACACATGAAGACATTGGAGATTCTGGATTCTACTCCCTTCAATTCTTTTTGCAAATGATAGAAGTTCTCCAATTGGAGCCAACTATTGTCCCCCAAAAATATCACTCATTTTTGGGACAACATTTGAAATATTTTGGTCCTACAGACCAAAATTATCTCTTCCCTTTTCAAAATTTGTCATAGGCATTCAAATTCTTCATTTTTCAAGCTTCTTAGAAATCTATGGACTCTACAAGCTTAAATCTATAGACTCTGTAGGCTTAAATCTATAGACTCTGTAGGCTTGAATCTATAGACTCAACAGGAAGAGAAAATATATGGACTTAGTAGGAAGAGAAAATATACAAACTTTGTAGGCTAAGTTAAATGAGCTTTATAGGTTGAAATCTATGGACTCTTTCAAGGTTAGAGAAAACTACGGACTTGGTTTCTATAGACTCTGCAGGCAGGTTCATTTCTACAGTTTCAAAGGCTTTTGCAAGTGGGTTCAACCAAAAGAATTAGTTTCTAACACTTGGTCATTTTTTGAGATTGGTTTAGTGCCTTGGTTTAAACAAAAATCTCCATTGGCAAGCATTAGCAGTAGGTTCAACATTTGGTTCATCCTTTGGTTTAAAATCAAATGGTTCAAAGGTAGGTTTAATCAAGTGGTTCAATGCTTTGTTTCACTTATTTGGTTCATCCGCTTTGTTTCAATGCTTTGATTCATCCTTTGGTTCAATCAAATGGTTCGTCAGTCAGTTGAAGGCTTTGTTTTAATTGTTGAACCAAAACTTGGTTCAATAGTTGGTTCAATGAAGAGGTTCAATGTCTTGTGGTTCAATGGAATAGTTCATCTACTTGGTTCATTCAATTAAAACATTGGCTTGAACCATTTTGGTTCAAAGCTTGGAACAACCGATTGGTTCAATGAAGAGGTTCAACAATTGGTTCAAACAAAGGGTTCATCAGCTTGAACCATTTTATTTCAACCAATCAATTCAATCAAATGGTTCAACGAAGAGGTTTAAAGCCTTGGTTCAATAGAGTGGTTCGATAGCTTGGTTCAAAGGAGCGATCCAATGTAAAAGTTCAAAGATCCTCCTGAAGGATAAGTGCCCTTGTGGAGGGCACTTGGTCAATGAAAATACCCTTTAGAAGCGTCATTTTCAAAAAGACTACAGCAAGTCTAAGGCATAATTCTTTTGAACAAAAAGTCTGAAAGAATTCTGAGAAGTCACGGGAGTAAATCTCGAAAGAATTCACGTATATGGCAAATGGAACAATTTTTTTAGACTTTTTGTCTGCGAGAAATTTCTACTGACAATTTATCCATAGGAATTATCTATAGGGAAAAGCCCAAGGAAATACCTACAAGAATTGTCCATGGGAATTTTTGAAAGGCCACTGAAGGACCCCAAAGGGCAGGTGCCCTTGCAGGGGACTCTCGACTGCCAATTTGAAGAATACTTCCCTAAAGCTGAAGGGTCACCCGAAGAAGCCCAAAGGCCATTTAAAGACTACTCAAAGGGTAGATACCCTTTCGAGGGGCTCTTCCTAACCCAAAGTGGGTCATTTCTTAAGGCATGAAAGGGAAATTTCAATATGGGAAAGTGCCAAAAAGAAAATCCAAAAGAGGACCAAGGGGTGATGCGCCCAAAGACGTCAAATTCAAGACAATGAACTAGACATTGAAAATATAATGACAGGCACATGAATGTCAATTTTAAAGCTCATAAAATAGCCTTTGATATTTTGAACCTATAGACCAGAATGCATTCATAGACTTCAAGGCCAAGACTAGTAGAAAGTGAGGAAGGAACATAACAAGAAACTAAATCCAAGACCTGATTCAATTAACCAAAAAATTAGGAATGATGAAGGTAAGATCAGTTCACCAGGTGGACATTGAAAGTTGCAAATTTTCAATAGCATCACTTATTTATCTACATTGATAAAATCAAATGGGTAAATGCCCCTAAGTTCTAGCCTGTCTTCTTAACATATTCCAATGCAATATGATGTGTTACTATTCCCGAGTCCTTCTTGAAGAGGCTATATAAGGGACTCTCTTCTATTGTAAATAGGGATCTCTTTTTGACAATTAGAACAAAACTCTGACCAAATTGAAAGACACTTCTAATACTTTGGGCTTAGTTTGTTTATCATATTTTGTTATTGGAATAAGAAAGCAAGTGGTTTTTCAAAATTTGTGCTATAATATTTTTGTTGTTGAGGAAACTATTCTTATGTCTTTTTCATCAATATATCTTTTGTTCCTTTAATTCAACAAGAAGAATTAGTGATAGTAGTTAAGAAGGTTTCCTGAAGAGTCAACTATGGAGAGAATTTGTGCCCCCATAATTCCCTTTAGTGTGTTTTCTTTTCATTTCTGTGTAAAGGACCTTGCGATGACTTTGTGCCCTCATTATCCTTCATGTCTTACTCTTGAACAATTCAGGTGGAGACTTTGTGTTGCTTCTTGAATTGCTAGTTACTACATCTTTTGCTACATTTTTATGTTACTACTTGGATTATTCTTGTGGCTTGTTGAATAGTACTTCTAAAAGAAGAGTTCTTTCTGTCATTTTCCTTGAGTTTTTCCTTTGATCCGCACGCATCATCTCTAAAAAAAGAGAGATGGATGGTTTGTCCTACCCTTGAGTATTATTTTTTGTTTATATATACATATAGTATATCTATAGGGAACTTCCCCTTGATGAGAGGAGAGATCAGTCCCCTTTTGATGTGGTAAACCTACACATTTGGATGACTAATCTTCCTACTTTGGCTGATCAGACCTATTTTGTTTATCAGTACACTAATTGACAAAATATTCAACCAACATAGTAGATGTCATTATGACCATTATATTTATTTTAAGATATTAGATAATGGAATATATATTATCTTATTATTTTATTTAGATGGCATGCTAGTTCTAGGGTCTAACATGCGTGATATAAATGAGCTCAAAAGAAAACTAGCAAATTCATTGAAAATTAAGGATTTGGGTGTTGCAAAGTAACTCATTGGTATGTGTTGTCACTAAATATTGAACCCTAGAAGAGGGTGCTCAATAACATTCCAAGTTTTTGAAACATTGGGACACTTCTAGGTATGTGGGTGTACCTATAGTGAAAGTGAGACTCTAGATTTAAGAGCTAGCTCCTTGAATATATATTTAAATTCTTATCACCTAAACTAGTGCTTGATTATGGAGAAAAGAGTTATAAATTGCATGAATTGAACATAATATAAGTGGGTGATACACAAAGATTATTTACACATGACCATCATATTCCTATCATAATGAAACAAGGCATACAAACTATCTTTAAAGTCCTAAAAGATTCTAACAACAATTCTTCAATATAGAGGCAAGATGCATGAAGAAACACAAGGTAAATGAACCAGAGGGAATATTTCACAATCTAATAATAATTTAACACTTGAAAGGATCCTATAACACTTGAATACACTTTATATAACCTATTAAAATAGGAACTCTTGCATAAACATGAGAGGATAAGGGAAGAAATGATAGAGCATTATCACTAACTCCACCATACATCACTTACACACTTAGACAATAGTTCATGAACTAACTCAAAAATATACTTATATTTATTTTTCAAAGGAAAAATACAATGTCATTATAGTAGGACTTTGCCATACATTTTTGTGGTATTAGCATACAATAGTCAAAATGGCTGCTAATTATAGAATTTGAGAGAGAAGTGAGAAGAGAGAAGAAAATAAGTTCAAGGGTCACAATGCCACATGTCAAGGAATTAAAATTAGTTACCTTTCAAGAGAATGGAGTGTGAAATAGATCATTAATGTCTCCTTGGACAAGTGTCCTTATAAACTATGACAAACTCTCTAAAATGGCATAGAGACTCTTCAATTAGCCTTTGTGAAATTACCTTCATCATGGATAATCTCTCACACACTTAAAACTAAACTAGGGAGAGTTGAAACATATGTACTAACTCAAGGAGGCTAAAAAAATTCTATGATACTCATAATATTTTCTCCCAACTGCTAACTATCTTTTGGACACTTGTGTTCACCATTTGTAGTCATTCATTAGTCTTTTAGACCTCATTCTTCACATTTGCCATCCAATAAGCTTAGTAGTCACTATTTATCTTTGATCTCTATCTAAGACTAACTATGATGGATGGTGTATCAAGGGTGTTTCCATACCCATCTATATTATGTGATTTTCTAGGACTACAAGGTTTATGAGGTGATCTTGACTGAGCTTTAATGATGGCATACGAGTTTAAAGTATTTGCTTTACCACATAACCTTTTGATCTAACATGTCTGATTATGTGGAATTTACTTACCACATTGCTCAATTAATTTTAAAATATGCCTATTGTCACCCCAAACATGTGTCTTCATATCATTCCCCACAAAAACTTGATCAAATTCACTCCATCAAACTTTTCAAGAGTCTCTTAGCCTTGACATTCATCTTCAGCCATTGATATTTGATTTACATGTGAGATTGAGACACTTGGTATCCCTATGTGCCTTTTATGGACCCTAATATCAGTCTCTATATGATAAAATATACTTACACCATGTAGTGGCCTTGCATGTAATCTAGGATCATTGATTTTTTGACCTCATGCAATCCATCAATCCCCATCTATGTGGTTGAATGCACATCATCAATCTTTGATCTACCTGATTAAATGCATGTCATTGATATTTGATCTACCTAATCAAATATGGGCCATTGATATACTAAAAATTCACTATTATTTTGACACATGGCACCATCACATTTATTAATAGAATCCTCTGACATATTGACTTTATACTCATTGTTGATCCACATCTGCATGATTGAATGTGCATCATTGATATATCTTAACTTTTTGACTTCAATATCACTTGCATGTTGTTAATCCATGATCTAATCTAGTGAGGTTTAGACACTTGGTATTTGGAAGGCTTATGAACTCCATGTTTATATTTTTTTGAGTCCAACCAACTAATTCTTATGGCTTTAATTTGATGTCCCCTGATCTAACCTTATGCTTCATCGTGAACATCCTCATCTTCTTAAAACATGATATTTCAACCATGAAGTGATTGAATGTAGGAAATTAATCCTTTTCAACATAATGATCTTTTCCATATCACCTATAGGTGTTCATTTGTGGTGGATGACTATGCATACATAAGAAATGGACTGGTACAGTCCATCCTTATCATTTGAAAGGATCTTTCTCACTTAGTTGTATGTGCATGGAGATGTAGGAAATGATTTTTTGGACTGCTAAGGCTTTGATGAACCACTAAGACTTTGTACAAACCTCTTTCATGTCTCTAAATGATTTAACACCATGGAAACCTACTACTCTCATATATGACTCAATATGACAAAATGACTCAAAATGATCCCTAAATGACTAAAAATGACAAAATGACTTAATTATACCATGACCAAGGCTAAAAACATATTAAATTACATCAAATGGACTGTAACATACCCTATGACAAAATATTAGGCCCCTATTCAAGTTCTTGACTATAGGGGTTGACCCATTTTTACTTGTGGTCAAAATGGTCAACATTATTAGTAATTTCCCAAGGGTGGTATGCTTATTATGCCATGACCAATAGCCTATTCCTATCCATTATTCCATGGGGTCATATGTACACTAGATTTACATACAAATTACATTTGACAATACACAAAACACAAGGAAAGGCACACACAATAAGAAACACACATGTGTTCAATAAGAACACTTAGGGAATATAACCCAACTAAAAGAGAACACACACACCTATTATAATATTTACAAACTTCATTCTTCAGGTGAAACATCTGATCATACCTCAACCATGACCAAAAATAATCCCCCTTACATTTTTGTTACTCCATGAAGGTAGCCTATCATGAGGAGCATGCTCATCACTAATCACTTGCACATGTAGGTGATCAAGAAGACTACACCTTTGGACATTCTTATTCTTGTAAGTAGATTGTTTGAAACTTTAATGAGTGATATTTATTTATCTCTAAGATCCTTGATTAGGTTTTTGAATACTATGATCTCTATTATATCTATTGTATTCTCTCCAAAAAATTCAAATTGGAGTGTATGACAGTCCTGTCAACCTTGTCCTCTCCCAAGATAGAATATAGTTGATGTTTTAGAGTACCAAGCTCTTCTTCTTCCTAATCAAACACCTTTGAATATAGTTCATATTTAGTTGGATATATTGACTATATTTGAGGCACAAAAACTCCTACTTTGACCTCATTCTCTATGTCTACAACTTCTTGGGCATAAATTACATCAAGTTCTTTCATGACTATAGGCCCTTGATTAATAGAAAGAAATTCACCTTCATGTTTTTAAGTACACTTGATAATAGGATCATTAGCCTCATTAGCAATCTCAACATTATATATGCAATCTCTTGGAGAAAAAGGATACTTACCCAACATATCAAATTCTTTTCATATGGCATTGAGCCTCTACCATTGTTCCTCTTTATTGACAACATGAACATCTTCTCTATGCTTGGTGAGATAATCAACATTATGTTTGTTAGAGGAATTAGCTAAATCGGATATAGAATTATTGAGAGGGAAATTAGCATTACCAATCTGATCAAACATTTGACATATGGAATCAAACCTTTTCCATAAGTCATTCTCATTTACCTCATGAGTATCATCCTTAAGAGCATATTTATCAATAACAGGGATAAAGACATCATTCTTCCCATCATTATGCTCTACTAGATTCATAAACCCATCATTGTCATACTAATTAATCATGTAGTTAACTTCAATAGCATTAAAATGTTTAACACTTACCTCAACTCCTTCAAATAGCTCTTCATGCATGATGTAAGTCCCAAGGTCATTTTGATCAAAGTATACATAAGGATCATTCTCATATTCATCTACACCATACTCATCCAAGAAAAAATCAAAAATTACCTCAAGGTTAGAAGTACCATCATCCACATTAGATTCATCCTCATAGATAACACAATTCAAGTTAGAACTAGTTCAATGTAGGGCCCAATGTGAAACCTTACAAGGGGTTGAGATCTAATGGTCACCTTTGTCCCATACCTTGTCCTAAAGGCCAAAAATGACTATTAAGCTAAGAGACAACTACCTATCTTGGCTGTAAAGTCTTTTGAAAGGTAGATTGTAAAGTAGGTAGAAAGATCAACAATAATAACTATGTCTTAGAAAATGGGAAAATTCGGACAATCATGCAAGAAGACCTTCAAATTTTTTTAAACCTTATTGTTTTGGAAGTTGTACTATATAATTAAATAACTCCTTTACTATGGGCTTCATATTTTAATCCTAACTTATCAGCTACAACTTTGGGCATGACTAAAGTAGAGGATCCACTATCAACTATGCAACTGTGTACCAATTTATCACCCACTATGAGAGTGAGGTATAATGGTGGAAGTTTATTAGATTTAGTATATGGTTCAATAATGGTGTTAGGGGAATTTTCAAGGAAAAAATGACTATGAGTTTGACTTTAAGATAAGGGACTAGTGGATAACTACTTTTATAATAACTCTTTTTGTCCAGACATGTGAAGAAATCCCATAAAGAGATTGATGCTTTGGCACTTTTTAGAGAATCTACTATGTTTATAAAATTATTACTCACCTTATCTTGAGTTATTAGAGTAAAATTATTGTGTGGAACCTAAGGAGTTGAGACACCTTGATCAAACCTTCCAATGTTTTGACTTGAAGGAGGTGTAGGAGATTTTAGATCTACTAAGCTTTACTATCTTGAAGGAGAAGTGGATGAGCTTGTAGGCATGATATTATCACCTCATAGAGCCTTCCTCTTGGCCCTTGTATTATCTACAATATATTTTATTTGATTGAGTACAAAATCATCTTCCACCAAAAATTTGCTGAATCTTTCTCCACGAGGTTATCAATCCTCATTTACTTGCATCATGACCTCATCTTTAGCTAATAGGATAGGAGTGAATCCTCCTTGAAAAATAAGGACATGCTCTCCATTATCATTTGAATCTATAAATTGGCCTTGTTTACAATCTTCCTCTTATACCAAGTTACTCTAAACTAGTACCATCTCCCTTACATGAGTGGTAGAATTGAGATTGTACACATTAGTAGCCCTATTGAATTTAGGTTGCCCTTGACCTCTTCCTCTCTCATATTTTTGTCCATATTAATACTAATAGGGATATGGATTATTATAATAACCTTGTTACACATTGGGTTGCCTATTTTGAGCCTTTAATGCTAGGAATCTTCCCTCAAATTGACATCATATTTTTCCTTCCTAAGAGTAGTCTTTGGCTTGACACTAGAATTGAGGATTTGAGCTACACTTAGAGTATTAGTAGAAGTATATGACAATGAAGGCATGAGAACATTAGGAGCTAATCGTATATCTTGAATGAGACCATTTTAAGATTTTATGGAAAATTCATATGCTTTGATAAGAGTGTAACCACCCATGGATTGAAGCATGATATCAATTTTAGTACTAATGGCTCTTAAGTAGGTAGGAAACACAAAACTAACAGGTGGCCTCATGGGAAGAGGCAATCTATAAATTTTTTTAAAAACCTCTCATTAAAATCAAGCATTGTTTCCTTTGAGACTCTTTTGATCACATTGAGTTGATGTATGAGAGAGGTATGATCACTTTCATCTTCAATTCTATAAGTCATCAACACTCCAAAATCATCCCATGATGTGATGCATCTACCGAGCAAAGTCCATTACAAATCAAGAGCTTTCCCTCTAAGGGACATGGTAAGGAGTCTAATGGAAATGTTCTCTTGAGTGAAATTGTGGAAACTAAAAAAGTTTGAAATGTCTCTGATGATTTCACTAGATGTAACATGACTCTAACCATTGAATATAGGTGCATTTTTTGTGGTATAAAGATGAATAAGACAATATGCTTGGTGACAAATTAGATTCTCAGTATTGAAGGTAAGAAAGGCATGTTTTCTAGCCATGTTTTATTTAATATATTCAATCTCTTTAACCGCTTAACTCTCTTCACTTCCTTGGCTATAAAAATATTCTTGAACCTCAAAAGGTAGATTAGGATGAGGGTACTAGACTTCAAGAGGAAGTTCAGACTGAATGGATGGATTAATAGGATTAAACACTCTACTATATGATAATTTAGTGAGATCCATGAATTATGAGATCAATTTTATAAAAAAATAATGGCCTTGAAATAGATTTTACCTTGATGGAGTCATGAATTGCTGAGTAACACACCAATTTATAGATGATTTTGTCAAGACTAGCATTCACCTTGACAATTTGTCTTAAATAAAATGAGTCCCATCGAGTGTGCCAAAATTGTTATCACCAAATCTTGCACCCTAGAAAAATGTGTTAAAACCTCTTCTAGATTTGGGTAACATGGGAACCCTTCCAGGTACGTGGGTGTATGTATAGTGGAAGTAAGCCTCTAGATTTAAGGGCTAGATCCCTAAATATATCTTGAAATGCTTATCACCTAAACTAGTTCTTGATTATGGGGAAAAGAGTTAAAAATTACATGAATTGAACCTAATCTAAGGGGGTGATACAAAAATATGACTTACACATGATAATAATATTCTTATCACAATGAAATAAGGCATACAAACTAGCTTTAAAGTCCTAAAAGATTCTAACATCAATGTTTCAATATAAAGGTGAGATGTATGAAGTAACACAAGATAAATAAACCAAAGGGTAGATTGCACACTCTAAAAATAATTACACACTTGAAAGGATCTTGAAACACTTGACTAAACCCTATATGACATATTATAATAGGAACTCTTACATAAACATGAGAGGATAGGGAAAGAAAGGATAGAGAATTATCACTAACTCCACCATACATCACTTGCACACTTAGAAAATTATTCATGAACTCAAAAATGGACTTATATTTATTATTCAAAGGTAGAATAAAATGTAATTCTAGTAGTGATTTTCCATACATGGTGTGGTATTATCTTACAATATCCAAAATTGTTGCTACTTATATAATTTGAGAGAGAAGTGAGAAGAGAGAAGAAAAAAATTTCAAGGGTCATAATACCACATGTAAAGGCATGGAAACTAGTTACATTGTAGGATAATGGAGTTTTAAATAAACCATTAATGTATCTTTGAAAAATTGTCCCTATAAACTATTAAAAAATCTCCAAAATGGCATAGAGACTCTTTAACTAGCCTTTGTGAAACTGCCTTCATCATGAATCATCTCTCGAGCACTTGAGACTGAACTAGGGAGAGTTGATACATATGTACTATCTCATGGAGGTTTAAAATATTATATAATAGTCACAAGATTTTTTCATAACTATTATCTATCTTTTGAATACTTGTATTAACCATCTGTAGTCATTCATTGGTCTTTTAGGCTTCATTATTCACATTTGTCATCCAATAAGCCTAGTAGTCACTATTTATCTTTGATATCTATCCAAGACTACTTATTATGGATGGTGTAGTAGGGGAATTTCCATACCAATATATTATATGTGCTCTCTTGGGATTATAGGGTTTATGAGGTGATCTTGACTGAGCTTTAATAGCAACATATGAGTTTAAAGTATTTTCTTTGCCACATAACCTTTTGATTTGATATGTTTGCCTATGTGGCATTTCTTTGCCATGATGCTCATTTAATTTTAAATATTCTTGTTGTCTCTCTAGACACGTGTATTCATTTTTTAACCCCCTTATAAACTTGATAAAATTTGTTTTATTGATCTTATTGAGAGTCTCTTAGCCTTGAATTTCATCCTGAACTATTGATCTTTGATTTGAATATGAGATTATGACACTTGGAATCCCCACATGCCTTCTATGGACCCTACTATTAGTTTCCATATGATCAAACACAATTAAAACACATGGTGGCCTCATGTGCAATATGGGTTCATTGACTTTTTGAACTCATTCAATCCATTGATCCCCATCTATGAAGTTGAACATGCATGATTAATCTTTAATCTACCTAATCAAACACACATCATTTATCTTTGATCTACCTAATCAAACATGGGTTGTTAATCTACTACTAGTTCATCATGATTATGACACATGGCACCATCATGTTTATTCTTAATATCCTCTAACCTATTGAGTTTATGCTCACCATTAATCCACATATGTATGATTGAATGTGCACCATTGATCTATCTTGACTTATTGACTTAAATATCACCTATGTGCCTTCGATCCTTGATCTGATCTAGTGAGGTTTTGACACTTAGTATCTAGAAGGATTATGAACTCCATGGTTATATTTATTTGAGTCCAAATGGATAGTTCTTATGGATTTACTTAGACATCCCATACTCTAGGCATATGGTTCATATTGAATATCCTAATCTTCTTCAATTAAGCTATTTCAACCATGAAGTGATTGAAGCCAAGCAATTACTCATTTTAAATTTGATGATCTTATCCATAGCACCTATAGGTGTTCATTCATGGTGGATGACTATGCATACATGGGAAATTAAATATTACAATCAATCCTTATCATTTGAAGGGCTCTTTCTCACTCAGTTGACTATGCATGGAGAGGCAAGAAATGATTGTTTAGCCTACCAAGACTTTGATGAACCATCAAGACTCTATACAAACCTATTTCATGTCCCTAAATGCTTTAACATCATATAAACCTTTCACCTTCATATATGACCCTAAAATAACCCCTAAATGACTCAAAATGATAAAAAGACTTAATTAGACCATGACCAAGTTTAAAAATATATGCAATGACATCAAATGGACTATAACATACCCTATGACAAAATATTAGGCCCTTATTCAAGTTATTCACTACAGGGGGTTGACCAATTTTGACTTGTGGTCAAAATAGTCAAGAGTATGAGAATAACAAGAGATAGGAAAAATATAAAATTGACATTGTCTCAAGAAGACTACATCAAGAAGGTGTTAGTCAGGTTCAATGTTCAAGATGCAAAACTAGTGAGTACACCTTTGGGAAGGAATTTCAAATTAAGTAGGGAATAGTGTCCTAAAACATAAGAATAAATCAATTACATGTCTAAAGTGTCATATGCTTCAGTAGTCAAAAGTTTAATATATGATATGGTGTGCATGAGAAAAGACATTTCTCATGTAGTGGGAGTTGTCAATAGGTTTATGAATAATCTAGGAAAAGAACAATGGTATGTTCTCAAGCAGGCTATCATGTACTTGAGAGGAACCAATAATAGATAGTTTTGATATGAAGGGTTAGATATTACCTTACAAGGATATGTTGAAGCAGACATGGATAGAAATTTAGATGTTAGGAGGAACACCATAGGTTATGCATTCACTATTGGTGACACAATAGTTAGTTGGATTTTAAAATTGTAGAAGATAGTTACTTTGTCAACTATAGAGGTAGATATGTTGCAGCTATAGAAGTAAGTAAGGAGATGATATGGATGTAATGGTTCATGGAAGAGTTGAGGTAGAATTAGGAAGATTGTAAGTTTTATAGTGATAGATAGAGTGTGATTCATTTAGAAAATAACTTAGCATTCCACTAAAGAACCAAACATATACAACTTAGGTATTACTTCATTCATTTAGTTTTAGAGGATGGTCAATTGAAGTTGGAAAAGATCCATAAAAATCATAATCTTATAGATATGCTAATAAAGGTAGTTATAAAGGAGAAGATGGAGATTTTTTTAGATTTATTAGGTCTTCAAGATTAACAAGAAAGATGAGATATATTCTAGGGTTAAATTTCAAAAAAAAAATCCAAGGAAGAGTTGTAGCGATGGAGTTACATCAATCAGTCTCCAAGTGGGATATTTTTGGATGGTGGAGCCTAATCTTATTATAATGGCTAGTTCCTGAAGGGGGGCTGTGGGGGGGAAAAACTCTCCCCCCCCTAATAGGGTCACCCCTAGTGGGGGTTTGGGAGAAGCACCCCTAAAGTAATTTTTTTGAAAAATGCATTGTAAAATATTTTAATTTCATAGTAAATCTAGACCATTCACTATTAGGTCATATATCTAATGGTATAAATTATGTTTGTGCATTTTTAGCCTAATATGTAACCGTCATTTAATATAAGGGTATTGTAATCATGATAGAAAATGGTATGTGAGTGAAGAGGATATTAAAATGGATGTATTATAGTTTTTCCCTTCATTTATTGGATTGAATAAGAGAAGAAATGGCTATTTTTGTGTGGACATTGCCCATATTGGGTGAACCACGATAGATATATGTCTCTCTTGTATTATTTTTTTTCATTTTATTTCCATCTTTATTTCATTAATATTACTCTATATTTTATATTCTTAACACTTCACATGTGTTGGATTAGAATGTTTGGTAGGTTTTAAATCCTAGGGTGGTCATGGTAGAACCAATTAGAATTATTGACACTCGCAAACTCAATTTGTGTAATAGATAAGTGTCATAGTGTAAGGTCTAGTGAGACCAATATTCTAAAGATAGTATCTCTTGGAAGGATTATGATGAGTTTTATAAGCTGTTTCCACATTTATTTTATTGATTTGCTATTGCATATTATTTATTTTTAATGAATAATGTTTAAATTCAGAACTTATGTTTGAATAAGATTCATTGGGATGATGACCAACTTTAGGGGGAAGGATGTCACATCTCAATTTATCTCTATGCTAAAAAACATGTTTGATCTATGGATTATTATGGTTGTTAGTTGATTAATTATTGTTTGATTAAGCTTTATGCCATATGTTGATTATGGGACAATTATGTGTTTCTTAATTTAACTGATTTTTTTGCTATGAGTTAGTAGTACTATTACATTCTATACGTTATGATCATGTTTATTAGTTATATAAAAGTATTTTATGGATATATTTGTGTTTCAAGCTAACTACCTTCATTATTTTGAGGTGGATGTAGGAAAGATTCATCCCTCAGAGTGTGATGGAGGGAGATCATCATCAGAGAGGGTGGAGTATATGGAGGCATTGGGGAATGATAGAGAGGAAAACTAAAAACCCACACACACACCATAGTAGTATATCATGTTTTATGATTAATTTCTTGAGATAAATAGTTGTAGCATGTTTTGTGTTACTCTAATTAAGTGATTTTTGATATGCTCTCTAGAGTGATCTTTATTGTCATTAATGATCATGTTGATTTAGTTGTGTGATTTATCAATTAGTCCAAGTAATTAGACATCTTCTTATTTTTATGCTCCTCAATATGGTTTCTCTATATTACTATAAACCAATAATATTATTTATGATATAAGAAAATATACTTTTCTTATTAGCGACATCTTCATATATACTAGGAGTAGCCATAATCATTGAAACAATGGAATAAAAAAAGTTGTAAGGTCTTCACCACTCCCCTCCTATCTTGAAAATGGTAGAGTAGTTAAATATCAAATTTGAGAGGATTGTAAAAGGTTTTATAACAATAATGGGTTCATGGGAATATCTTATACCTTGCATGACACTACAACCCAAACCCACTTTTGGAAGAATTCACTAATCTTTGGGAGACCTAAGTTTACCAACAACATTTTAGATAGTCATTTCTTTTAATCTTAGCAATAATGTATGAAATTGTGTTATTATTGTTCTTTTCCATGCCATTACAAATATTTTCATTTCAACCACTTATATATCCCTAAAACACCTTGTTAAATTATTGCCTTATTAACCCACCATAATTTTTATCCATATTTATCCATTTTAGTACATGATGTATATAAATTGTATATGTTTATTATTATGGTTTAAAGCTTTTATTTTTTAAATATAACATTTTATAGTGATTATTCATTTGGAATTACTAATGGTTTATTTTTTAATCATAAGCTACCAACCTGAAACTATTTATGTAGGTCACCTAGAGCCACTATTGTAGGTTATAGGTAGCAACCACTGATGTAGGTTACCTATAGCAAATAATGTAGATTAATTCGAAACTATTTTGTAAAATTTATTTGATTAATATAAGTTAATACTAAAACTTGAAAATTATTTAGTTGCCACAAGTAATGCATATATGAGTTATAGATTGATTAACTTGGTAATTTCAAGACAAAAAATTATAATTAAGTGTTGTAACCTACCTAAACCTCATTAGATACAAAACCATCCCTATGGCTATAAACCAAAAGAAATGACCATTGTTATATTAAACATATTCCCATCATTGTCTAGAGACTAATAACACTAAACTTAGATAGAATCAACTTTATGTATGTACATAACATACACACACTAAATTAATCCATCTACAATTTTATCTAAACATATTGATTGTCCTCCTTTAAATATCTTCCCACTTGCACAACCCTCAAGTTGTGGTAGAGATGTTATTACTTTACATTACATCTTTTCACATAAATATTGCATTAGGAATATTTTAGTAAGAAGGTTGTTCATTTGAATTAAATAATATTGTTTTAAGACTTCCTATATGATATCTTAGCATTATCAAGCAATTGAAAACTCAATGAAATAAAAAATTACCATCACCAAATAGACTTCAAATAAACCATTCTAATGTAGATATAATTATAAATATTCTTTCACACCTAAAGAAATGTTATAATTTTCCTTAAGAATGTAGGTATTACCAATAGATCATATCAAAATTGTATCATTAATAATTATTCTATTATCTCATAATTTTTATTTTGTTTTAAATAATGCATGTCAATAATATTTTCATGTTTTCAAGACACCCTCATGTCAATAAATGTTTTATAAGGGTTGGATTGGAAAATTCCTTTTCATCTCCTCACTTATGCATCCAACACAACATGAAGAGTTATCATTAAATGAATGGATTTATATTTTAACCATAACATAAACTTCATTAAAAAATCCCTCTTTAGCATGGATCTCAATTATATGGTAGTTATGAATGAATTTATTATGGTTATATGTACTGTTAATATGTTATTTTAGATTACTAGATTCCATGTTCTTCTATGTATTAATCGTTCAACCATTTGGTATGTCATGCACAAAATAAATATTAATGGGTTCAATATTATATGGTTGTTATTACTTTAGGAAGTGTAAATTGTAATGTTAGATAGGCTTGAAATTGATAATTTCATTGTTTATTTTATTTCACAACTAATATATACTAAACAAAGTCTATAGGGATTATGAACGTCTATTTTCATTTTCTATGAAATCTCCTTGATTTGATAAAAACATGGTTACAAGAAATTATTCCGTATAATTTTATTTGTTACAAAATATAACAAAATATTCCCACTAGTGTGATAGATGTTGGCATCTAGGGAAGCTCGCACAGTCTGATGAACTTTGTTAAGTAGTTTCATATCACCTAGAGGTCACTAAAAAAATTAAGAATCTTGCGACATGATGCGTTCACTAAATAGATTTATTTTCACTAAAAGACTATACATTTCTTCAAGATTTCATGTGAAAATATCACCAAACTAAAATTTATAAAATATGGCTTAAAGTTGATTATATTTTGGAAAAAAATATCATAAATATGGATGAATTAATATATGCACTCAAATTTGGGTTGATTTTTAAGTTTTATAGACTATGGAATAACCTATTCCTCACATTCATGATCTCATCATTTCTTAAAAAGTAAATTAAAAATTAGAAATATCAATAGTGAAAACCCTTGGACATTGTTGATAGTCATAGTTAGAAAACCAACTTACTAGTTGGCCAAGTTATAGATAAAGAGACTTGACTATTAAACTAACTTGTTATCTAATCAAGCAAAAAAAACACCAATAAATTAATTTAACATGTCTTCTCATTTTTTATTCTTTCAAATTATTGTATCATTCATGTCTATAGTCAAAGGTATTTATTTACCTTTTCCTCTATTTATCCAAAGGATATAAGAATGTATTTCAATTACTACATGAACTTGTAAAATTTGAAGACACCTCACTACTAGTGCAAATGATAAAGATACCCATTTTCATGAGTTGTGGGATCCATGGTCTTCTTTCATGTTTCATATTTCCACTTTCCCTATTACAGATTACTTTTATTCATTCTAGGGTCATAGTTCCATGCTCTCATTTTGGCTATGTGGTCCTACACTCACTAAGCCTAATAGTTATAAGTCCAAAATTTGCATCTATAATCACAACTACCCTATATTCCTCTTACAACCACTCTTAATGTTTTGGACATATAGCCAATACCAATAGCTCACTAATAATTATTTATACCTTTACAACTCATCTTTCATGATTAGTGTTTCCTCTTTGTCAAATTATAAGTTATTCAAAAATCCTATTTATTTTGGTCATCACTAAGAACTGATTGCTACACATTTAGGATATTCACTTCTTAAACATTCCAACATTATTCATAAGAGTACTATCATAATTTATAGCATTATTTTTCTTGTATAACTTGATGGGTTTATCTTAAAATATCAATCATTATGATATTTAAATTTATCAATAGGGATACTTAGTTATTGGCATCACCAGTCAACCACACTAACTGAAGGACTACATGTTTCCACTTTAAAAAACTTGCTACTAAACTTTTCTACAACATCATTTTTATACTAGTAAGCCAATAAAATTTTAGGTAATTACAAATTTTATTTATATACTACTTTATTTTTATTTTAGAATTAAAATTTAAAAATATGTCATTTAATCCACTCCAACAACTAGATATCACTCCCTCAACCCTATTTTGTAAAACTTGAATTACCTTGAACACTCCATGCCTTCACATCACCATCCATATTTCATGAATGCCTTATCATAACCTTCCACATTTTAAACTTATACATTCCATCACTCACCTTTACTTTCTTTATAGTCTCAAGTCATGATTACTCCTTATCTCTCACACTCAACCAATCTCCTAAACACTATTATTTTCCTTCACCTTAATCCACATAAGGACAAGTGTCAAGCGTAAGTTGGGTGGAGGAATGGTAAATGAATGATATTTATTCCCTTGGATAAAGTATCATGATTATTTTTATAATAAGAGTAATATTGAATTACATGTCAGGAACAATCCATTTATGACCCACATATCATTCTAGGTTTCTATAAAGTCATTTATGTAACCCAAGTTCAACTACTATAGAAAAACTAAAAAACTTTTCATAGTGATGGGACACACAATAGTAAGTAAATATCCATATGATCATATAGTGATTATGAATACTCCATAAATTACTAATACATTTAATAATTTTGGTTGGTTATCTTTATTTGAGAAATTATTAGGATATAACGGAAGCATAAAAAAAAAATTCCCAATTTATTATGGTAATACTATCAGAGTGAAGGGATTTTATTGGATAGGATAATTGTTTACATAGGCTATTAATTTTCCAATAAATAAGGATTAGATGGGATCTATGCAATCCTAATGCAACACAAGCACAAAATAAATTCTACCAAACATGGGAGGTACTCATAGTCACCACTCAAGGAAGTGATCAAATCTCAGTACCTTTACCATGAGATGAATTAACAACCTTCATTATGAGGTAAATTAATTATGGTGATACATACTCATTACTTTACACTCTTTATTTTAAACTATTGATCCATTTGAGACAAAATATTTACATCAACATGCCTAACCTCTTTATAAATATGTTAAGAAAAATGATTTTAAAATTTGAAATAGGGGAAAAAAGGTACCAACTCATCATTGCTAGATAAAATTGATAGTTTATAAAGTATTTTACGATAATAAACCTAAATTATCATGGGATGTATTTTTTTGTACATCATACCTTCCTCCACAAGTTGAGAATACAAAACCTAGACAAATAAAGAAAAAAAGGAAAGAACATTTACCCCATAGGTAACAAATAAGTAAGTTAAAGTTCCAAAGGTAGATTACATCGGTAAATGGAAAAATTATGATGCTTGTGGAAATAAATGAAGGTGACTCATTTTCCTTAGTGGATAAGGAAGAAACATATATAATTCTAGACTCAAGTAATGAAATATCACATGTATGAAATTAAAATAAAGGATAGAGAGACAAATTTGAAATAGGAAGAATGTTTTATGAAGCCTTTTAATCCAAGGTTCCTAGTATGGTTGCATGAAGATGTGTAATAGGTTATTTTTTTTTTTTTTTTTGGGGGGGGGGGGTGATGAGGCCAATGAATTTTGCTCATCTCACATGTTATTATCTTAAAACCCCTTCCATTTTACCATTATTATATCCCTCATATATTCATATGTCCATAATATTATAAAATATATCCATTTTGCATATATTTATTGTTATGATTCAAAGAATATGATTTCTAGATAAATAATATGGTTTAATTATTTTGTCCTTTGGTATTACTAATGTCAAGTGAAGAATGCATAATATAATTATTTAAATATGTTTTATACATATATATATATATATATATATATATATATATATATATATATATATATATATATATATATATATATATATATATATATATATATATATGAATGATAAAAAATCCATTGAATCTACTAATAGACTATAGCCACTATATGTGGTCACCTCTAGCCATTGGCTATGGGCAACCACATTCATTTCATTGTTTATAAGCACCAACAACCAATTTGGAGGTGATAATATATTATTTAAAAATAAATTTCATCATCCAACCATTTATAACATACCTAAAAAGTGTGTAAAGCAATTTTTATAGGTTGGAAGGTAATTTTTGATAAGCTAGAAGGCCTTACAATTACTTGTAACCAACTTAATTCTCATTGGACCATTGTATTCAATTTATTCCACATGGTTAAACAATCTTATTATCCTAATATATTTTCTAATTTATTTTTATGGTTGTAACTACTTAGATTAAAATCAACCAATAATATCCTAACTCCTCTATAATAAGAGATTTTTTTAGGCTATAGAGGATAATCAAGAAATTTAGAATTCAAAAAGTAGAGAGCTATAAAACATATTTCAAGGTTTTTAATTTTAACTATATTTATATTTATAGCAATCCATTTGACACTACAGTTGAATAAATAAGAGTTCTATTGATATAGTTTTGTCTTAATAAATGAGGTAAGTGAAGTTCTAGTCCAATTAAGGCATTTCCCACTCGTAAAGATTTGATAGTCTAATTTCCCATTCACTAGTTAGTATATATATTAGTATGTATGCATTTCATTTCATTTAATTCTTATAAGTTTGTGTATATTTCAATTCCATTTGTGTATTTATTTTTTTTGGGAAGTTTCTAAATATAGATTAGTATTTCAATTCCACCATTTACTTTATTGTATTTTCCTTTCACAAAATTTAATTTCCTATAATTTAATTTGTGAAAGAGTGATTCCATTCAATAAGTGTGTTACTTTCAATGAAAATAATTTTTTTTACCTTCCTTGTACACAATAAGTTATCAATTAGTTCATTCAATTCTTAATTAGTTTAGTTCTACATATATAATGCAAACTCTTTACAAGGCTATGTGTCAATTTTTTATAATTAAGTGAAGGATCATATAATCTATGTGTCAAGTGGATGCATCTTGGGGTATATCCTCATAGGTTGTATGATATTTTCTCAAGTTAACATATAAAAATAGGTTAAATGTTCCATATAATGACAAGAAACCTTAAAAATCATGGTGAATTGAGGTTATTTTCAAACTTGTAAAATAGGCATTTCTACTAAGTTTGAGGTAGGAAAATATTTGAGAAATCTATGTTTGTTAGGGCCAAGGTTCTAAAACCTCACCTAGTTATTTGAAAATTTTCTCTAATGATTAGGATAATGAATTTATTCTCTTTTCCTTAATAGGCAAACTATATATGAAAACACTAATGAAAATAATGTGTTTTGGGTTTTGTATTACACTAAATATTAGATAAGTTATACTAATATTTTTCAAGCTTCTCAATAGTTTATAATATATTAAAAAAATCCAAAATTTTTAGTAATTCACCACCAAATAAAATTAGTGTAATGAAATGCATCACTAACATAAACATCACTACTATAATGATTTAATTGTTTCTTTAAACTCCAATATATTCCTTTGAACAATAAATGTTAGATGCCTTTTTAGATTGATTTATAAATAGGCCAATAAATACACTAGGATGCTTGTTTACTAATAGACATATCAAATTAAAATTAAAACCTTAATGGAATGCAATCTAACATATAAATTTTTAAAAAGTGAGAAAGATAGATCAAGGGTCATATGGAGCATTTGGTGAAAGAACCCAAAGTAAATATTCAAGAACCATACACTTGACAATTCTAACATAATAGAAATGTCAAGTCCACATTTATGGATAAGTTGGCATAACACATCCAAGTCTAGGAGAAAGGGATATGATAACTTGAGGGTGTTTGTAAAATGTGTGGGAGCCACTTAATATTAATAAATATATCAATAATTCCTAATTTAAACCAATAATCAAAGGGTTCATCAACATCTTAGAAACATGTAATTTAAAAAATAATAAATTCATAGGTACCATTTTTTAGGTGTATAGATTTTATCATAATTTGATGTGTATGTGTGTGCATACATATCAAATTAGAGAAGATATGGTATATATACAAAATTTTGTGTCCTCAAAGCTCCTAAAGAAAATTTTAGTATACTTGTGAATCCTACAATAGCATCTTTTCTTTTTACACATATGTAGGGGTGAGTGCCAATAAGAATAATATGTTTAAACATAGAAAATTGAAAACCATATACATGATTTTACTAAGGGTGTGTATAATTCAATTATGATATCACATGTCTTTCAATCCATACTTAATCATGTATACATTTTTGAGTACAAATTTATTGAATTTAAATCAATCTAAATTAACATTCCAAGTACTATAAAAAAAATGCTAAATAATATCCTAAATATATATTGTGATGGGAATAGGTGGCATGTCTTGAGTATATATTGTTATGGTAGTGAGTGAAATATGAATGCCCCATTATAAAAGAGTGAAAGTTGTGTTGAGTGTCTAAATTTTCAATTAATATAATTAGTGTAATGTTTTCTAGTTTTAAGATATGGCATGAACCAGTGAAGCATATATCTCAAAAGAGATAAATTATAGACAATATATGTAAGATAAGATATACAACCAATGAGGAGGATAATAAGATGAGATATTTAAGATGAGATATACAACCAATGATGAAAATAATAAGATATACAACCAATATAAGATAAGACATTTAAGATGAATAATTAAAATTTGTTATTTTTTCCCTAGAATGGTATAAAGCACTTAGAATTGATAGCTTTTCAATAGCTTTTTTTAATATTGTTGGGATATCATAAATACGGATGTCATAGAGGATGTGGATGATTTATTCTCCTCTAGTAATATTATTAAGGAACTAAATAATAATGTTATTTTTTAAATTCCCAATAAGCTTGGAGCTAAATATATTAATTTTTTATGCCTATCAGCTATCAGCCTTTGTAATATTTTTTTATAAAATATTAACTAAGATTATGTCTCTTCAGATGAAACCCTTGCTTGAGAATTAAATTTCCTAGCAAAAAAATTCAATATGTAATCATTTTAAATAATTAAACTATTTAATCCCTTCAAAATGGAAACATGAAGGGATGGTACTAAAACTAGTCATGAATAAAGCCTATTATAGGGTGTCATGGGTTTTTCTAGATAAAGTTCTGGATAAATTTGGTTTTCATTATCATTTAAAGAATTTAATCAGAACCTATGTTTTTATTACCATGTTCTATATCTTGATTAATGGTTATCCTGAAGGATTATTTAGTATTGAAAGAAGGATGAGCTTAGCATATCATTTATATCCTTTCCTCTTTATCTTAATGGCTAAAACAAAAAATAGACATTTATCAGTTGCAATCAGTAGGGGTAGATTAAAGTGGATTATATTTGACATAAATGTGAACCAAACATCCCATAAACCACTTGTATACGAGTAACATTATCGTGGTAGAAGCATCTATTAAAGAGGCTAAGGAATTAAATAAATTACTAAAAGATTATGAAACATATTATAACCAAAAATTAGTTTGGAAAAAAACATTTATTATTTTTTATTAACACCCCTTTTGTCTATTAGCATAAATTTGATAGATTTAAGGGCTTTTAGATTAAATATCTACCTTATACCTATTTTGGTATGCCTCTTATCCTTATTAATATGCCTTCAGATGTATGTAATTATCTCTTAGGTGGATTTTAACATAGATAAGCATGCTAGAAGGATGTATCATCTCTGATGAAAGTTATCTTCAGTTGAGTAATAACACTCTCATAAACCTCCCTATTTATTTGATGTACTTTTTTAAAATGTTGAGGATCATTGATGATATGATTGAGAGGACACAAAACATGTTCTAGTGAACTAGTATGGAAGAAAAAATATATATTATCTTTATTATCTTGGGATGGAGTTTATCTTCCTAAAATCTACATTGGTCTTGGGATTTGCAAAATTAATTCCATGAATAAAGTGCTGATTTACAAAATGGGTTGGATTTTTATTAGATAAATATACCAATGGGGAAAATTCTCAAAGTGAAGTATTTGGATAAGTGAGATGTTGTTAGAGTATTATCAACTGATACACTCCCTAAGGGGTCTTGTTTCTATAATTTTAAATAGTTAGTAACAATAAGCTCTTATGTAAAGGGATTAAATGAAGGATTGGTTCAAGTGAATTATTTTTATTTCAAGATGATAAATGGATCATCAAATTATATCTTAATTATTTAGATCCATGGCATAAAATATGTGAGTTTATTCAAAGAAAGCATGCTGAAAGGGTTGTAGATTATCCTAAAGACAATGTTGCAGGAAAGGGGTGGAAAGATTTATCCATTGATAATGTAGATATGGAAGATAGTATAACTATTATCAATTTAAATGAATTTATTAAGGGATTTCATATCATCATGACTATAAAAAAATATGAGATATTATATGTTAATTATTTTTATGGTAATTATAATATTAAATCTAGATATATTATAGCTCTAAAGGAGACTCTAAATGGTACCCTTGGAGAAAAAATCAAAATAAAGATCAAATTCTAAATAGAAATTACTTATATTATTTTTTAGTGCAAAATAAAATCTCTAAAATTTATAATCTTATGAAAATAGGTCTTGTTGACCAATTTTTGCTCCCTGGCAAAATTGTGGTCAACTTCTTCCCTGGCTTTTCAAAGCCAGTCAATTTCAGGTTACAAGTCCATCTTCAAGTTCATGCTCAGTTCGGGTCTGGTTCATGTTTGGTTCAACTTTGGTTCAACATCTCATTTCAACAAGCATTGAACCATTGAACCAATCTTTGGTTCAAAGGAAAAGGTTCAACACTTTGGTTCAAGTAGGCTTGGTTCAATGCTTGGGTTCAACGGTAAAGTTCAAGCGGGCTTGTTTCAAGTCAATAGTTCAATGTGGTGTTTCAAGAAATGGTTCATCGGCCTTTGGTTCATTTGTCCATCGGCGCGCTTGGTTGAACCTTTGAACCATTGAACCTTTTTGGTTTAACGGCTTGGTTCAAAGGTATGCCCTAAGCTGAAGGGTAGTCAAATGGTCAAAAATGCCCTAGTGGAGGGCCGACACTTTTGAAGGAATTCAGACTGCTTCAAATAAAAAGACAAAAGTCCATAGAAATACAAGCAAAAAGCCACAGTCAAAAGACCCAGGGAAATTAACTCAGGGAAATTGTCTGCAGACAATTTGCTCGTGAGAGCCTAGGGAAAGTCCAAGGTAGATAGAGATCCGCCGAAGGACCCTGAAGGGTAGGTGCCCTTGTGAGGGACTTCCAACCAAATAAAAGGACCTTTCAAAGGGGCTAAAAAGTGCTCAAGGTAAAATACAAGGCAAGAAGGCTCAAAGCCGATGATGTCTACATGGCCGTCAAGTTTAATCAAATGAAATAGCCATTGGTGTTTGAAATATGATGGCCGCATGGACATCAAATTTAGTGCAATATAATGGCCATTTGTTTTCAAATCATAGAAAGTGCTAGCCAAGAAGGAGCTAGAATGCAGTGACCTACCAAAATGTTCGTCTAAGGGGCCAAATGAACCAGATGAGATAAAATTGAGAAGAGACAAGAATGACATGACACAAAAGTGACAAGGTGGTCCAAGTGGCAAACTGAAGGTGATTTATTACCTGATAATCCCCAAATGGCACAAAAAATGAATAGCATGGCCTGTGCATTTAAAAGGGGACAAATCTCAGTCTATTTACCGAAAAGAGGGTGCAGTTTGCGTTTCCACATTAAAGCTCAAACACCAAAGTCAAATTTGGTGATTATATACAGCATGGTTCCAGCAAGCTACTTCTAGAATGATGACAACACAACAATGTTTTCCTCTTTCCAATGGGATACGACAGGCCAACTTGTCAAAGAAGTGCCAAGTTTCTTTATCCTTTCTTTTATATATTGTAACTTCTCATTTTTAAGAAGAATTAGATCTTCCACATTTTGCTAAGGCGCAGCCCTGGAAAATTTTTCACTTGAATCAATAAACACAATTTTTTACCTTCATTTGGATAGATGTTTTAGAGTATGCCTTGAGTGTTTGTCTGTGTCCAGTTATTGTTTCTTGATGCTCTCATAGGTTCAACACTAACAAACCTATCATCTATAAGGCACCATTTTTGTAGCTAAAAGGAGAAGAGTTGACATTTGAAAAGACTAGAATAGGAGTCACTTAGAGTGTGTATTCCATAGCACCTTAGTGATTTTCTATCTCTTGTGTTTTCATGAAAGCCTCCCTGCCAGTATTTTGTAACCTAGTCCTTTTTGCCAAATGTGTAGAGTATGTACGTATTTGTTTGGTTCTGAGAGTGGATGTGTGAAGGTTGACCTATTTTGGTGCATCACCTCTTTAGAGTAGGTTTGTTTTCCTACATCTTTCTCCCTTTTCACCCCCCTTTTTTATATACCTATATATATACCTGATTAACTTTTGCTGGAAACAACACAATGCATCAAAGGGAGCTAGCCCTTATCTAGAGACTCTCTCCTCCAGCTTCGCTAGTCCCATAGGTGAGAAGAGAGTTTCCATGTTGTGAGGAGAAGGCAAGATTTTGACTCCCTACCATTGGGTGCACTTTCCTGCGTCAATAATTTTGGCATGCCTGGTGGGACCCAACTTTTTAATGAAGTAAAGTTTTAGGATTGATGTTGGTCCTATTACAGCAAATTGAATTTTATTTTTAGCATCTAGTGACTCTGAGTTAATCAGCTAGTTAAGCAACCTGGTGCCATCAGAAATCATTTCTTGTATGTATAATCCTTTTGCACAAAATCATGGGTTGTGTTTTCCTTTATATAATTTTGATCAGACTCAAAATGTTTAGAGAATTGCCTCAAGTAGCTCTCCTAGTTTCCCTGCAACTATAAGGGAGGTGGCATTGGAATTTGAGAGGCAGACAATGGATATTAACAGGCTAGAAGAGTAGTACAGATATCAGTAGGAGCTGATGTATGAAGAGGAATGTTTGTTTAGGCAAACACAGGCTATATAGTCCATGAAAGAGGAGGTAACAAAATGGAGATATCCATCTTTTCAAGGCAGCCAGCCTTGTGCGCCCCCTCATATTCTAAAAAAATCCCCCTCTTTTGCACCAAATCCTTTCTATCACATTGCACTTGCTCACTCCAGCTTATCAAATATACCTGCTCCTAACCCAGTGCACCTGGCTTTCTAACATCAAATGGCATTAGAATAACCTCCCATGGAAATGAACTTTCTAAACTCCTTAGATTGCAAATTTTCCACTAGGGTAAATGCCACAAACCAGCATGTCTCTTTCAAAGCTGATCCTACTCAATAAGATGATGTTGGTCACCTCCAAGAAAGGCTCTTTCAAGACAACCTAGCCAAGAAAATTGAAGATTTAGAGGCTAGGATAAAGCTACTTCTTGAAGAAGAGATGAAATTTTTAGACCTTGTGGAGGAGCCTTAGGACCTTGGAGATAACAAAGTTACTGCCTATTCACAGGAGCAAAATTTTAATTCAAAGATCCTGAACTGGGGAAGAATAATAGAATCATGGGGCAAAAAAGAAGAAGAAAAGCAAGGTTTTTCTCAAAACCTTGAAGAAGCTAAAACTGTGCTTGCTTATGATGATACTGGCAACCTCCAATAAAAGATTTTCCAAGAAGATCTAGCCAAGAGAATTGTAGAGTCAGAATCTAAAGAAAAATTCCTTAGCCAATGTGTGATGGATGGTTCAGACCAAACCACACATTTTATGTTTGAACACAACCCACCTAAACATTTCCAAGAGAGATATCAGCCTACACCTGATATTGATGAAGTGCTGATCTAATGGAAGGAGGAGAATCATTCGATTCTAGCTCAAGGACTACCTCCTCTTCCACATGTTTCCTCCACTTCACCCCTTCTCAAGGAAGAACCTATTTTGCAAGAGGCAGGTGAGGAATAAAAGATCCAATCTGTAGTCCTTCAAGAGGCTGTCATGAGTGGCAATGAAGAAGAAATCATCATTAATGCTCCTTGTGAAGACCTTATCAGTAATGAAGAAGATGCAGGTCTTACATATATGCAGATGTTCCAGCAATACAAGGAGGAAAAAATGCATGGTGAGCTCTCTTTCCCTCTATTTGATGAACTATCTTATTATTTTGATGATGAGGATGACTACACTAAGGAGCCTGAGTTGGAGGAAAGAAAGGAGATGTCTGTCTTCTTGGAAGAATGCCTTGAAGCAGAGAGCTTTAAATAGAGAGATGATGTTTTATGGGATGAGCAATCAGTTTGTGATTCTTTTTCAGACATCACCATAGTCACCCTTCTTTAAGAAGGCCAAGAGGGAGCAGAGGATGAGTCTGATAGGATTTTCAATGAGGTAGAAGGAAACAAGTTAGACCATGATATATTGCAGAAGGAATGTGCAGATCAAAGGGCTTATGGTGATGAGCTAGTAGCCATTGATTTCTTGGTGAGGAGCAGCAATAGAAAGGTACAGCATTCAATAGGTCTCTAGGGACAATCAAAATATGTATATATTAGAGGCATGTTTGAATCTAACCCACTCAAATTCTAGCCAAACCAGGTGACAGGCAGTAAGAGCAAGTCACCAAATCTCCTTTTCACTCAGCTACTTGGCTGGCACCATAAGTCTTCTCACCAGGAAGGGGACTTGAGAAGTTTTCCCTTTGATCCAAGGAGGCAAATTCTTGGTTAGCTATATATAATAGTTTTCTTTCAGTTGTATTTTCCTATTTTCCCTAAGTGCAGTTTGCACAGGTAGTGTTTTTAGCCTTGTGTGTTTCCCTTTGCTTGGGGGTAAAAGCTTCATGTTTGATTCTTGAATCTTTTGGGCTGTTGTTAATTCTTTCATAGCTTCATATGACTCTGCACCCAATAGATTTTAAGGCAATTGAGTTCTAAGCATGGTAGGCATGCTTCCCCTATGAGTCGCCATCTGTTGACCAATTTTTTCCCCTAGAAAAATTGTGGTCAACTTCTTCCCTGGATTTTTAAAGCCAGTCAATTTTAGGTTGCAAGTCGATCTTCAAGTTCATGCTCAGTTCGGGCCTGGTTCATGTTTGGTTTAGCTTTGGTTCAACATCTCATTTCAACAAGTGTTGAACCATTGAACTGTTGAACCAATCTTTGGTTCAAAGGAAAAGGTTCAAAGCTTTGGTTCAAGTGGGCTTGGTTCAATGCTTGGGTTCAATGGCAAAGTTCAAGTGGGCTTGGTTCAAGTCAATGGTTTAACATGGTGGTTCAATAAATGGTTCATCAGCCTTTGGTTCATTTGTCCATCGGTGCATTTGGTTGAACCTTTGAACCGTTGAACCTTTTTGGTTTAACAACTTGGTTTAAAGGTATGCCCCAAGCCGAAGGGTAGTCAAATGGTCAAAAATGCCCTAGTGGAGGGCCACCACTTTTGAAGGAATTCAGATTGCTTCAAATAATAGGACAAAAGTCCACAAAAATACAAATGAAAAGCCATAGTCAAAAGACCTAGGGAAATGAACCTAGGGAAATTGTCTGCAGACAATTTGCTCGTGAGAGCCCAGGGAAAGTCCAAGGTAGATAGAGATCTACCAAAGGACCCCGAAGGGTAGGTGTCCTTACGAGGGACTTCCAGCCAAATAAAAGGACTTTTCAAAGGGGCCAGAAGGTACTAAATGGAAAATACAAGGCAAGAAGGCCCAAAGCTGGTGAAGGATCTGATGACGTCTGCATGGCCATCAAGTTTAATCCAATGAAATAGCTGTTGGTGTTTGAAATATGAAAGCCACGTGGATTTCAACTTTAGTACAATAAAATGGCTATTTGTTTTCAAAGCATAGAAAGCACTAGCCAAGAAGGAGCTAGAATGCAGTGACCTGCCAGAATGTTCACCTAAGGGGCCAAATGAACTAGACGAGACAAAATTGAGAAGAGACAAGAATGACATGGTGCAAAAGTGACAAGGTAGTCCAAGTGGCAAAGTGCAAGTGATTTATTGCCTGATAATCCCCAAATGGTGCAAATAGTGAACAACATGGCCCATGCATTTAAAAGGGGACAAAGCTCAGTCTATTTGTAGAAAAGAGGGTGCAGTCTGTGTTTCCACATTAAAGCTCAAATGCCAAATTCAAATTTGGTGATTATATATAACATGGTTCTAGTAAGCTTCTTTTAAAATGATGACAACACAATAGTGTTTTCCTCTTTCCAATGGGACGTGATAGGCCAACTTGTCAAAGAAGCGCCAAGTTTCTTTCTCCTTTCTTCTATATATTGTAACTTCTCATTTTTGAGAAGAATCAAATCTTTCACATTTTTCTAAGGCACAACCCTCGCAAAATTTTCACCTGAATCAATAAACATATTTTTTTACCTCCATTTAGATAGATGTTTTAGAGTATGCCTTGAGTGTTTATCTGTGTCCAGTCATTATTTCTTGATGCTCTCATAGGTTCAACACCAGCAGACTTGTCATCTACAAGGTGCCATTTTTGTAGCTAAAAGGAGAAGAGCTAACATTTGAGAAGACCAGAATAGGAGTCACTTACAGTGTGTATTCCATAGCACCTCAGTTATTTTTTATCCCCTGTGTTTTCATGAAAGCCTCCCTACTAGTCTTTTGCAACTTGGTCCTTTTTGCCAAATGTGTAGAGTATGTACGTATTCGTCTAGTTCTGAGAGTGGATGTGTGAAGGTCAACCTATTTTGGTGCATCACCTCTTTAGAGTAGGTTTGTTTTCCTGCATCTTTCTCCCTTTTCACCCCCTTTTTATATACCTGATTAACTTTTGTTGGAAACAACACAATGCATCAAAGGGAGCTAGCCCTTATCTAGAGACTCTCTCTTCCAGCTTCGTCAGTCCCACAGGTGAGAGGAGAGTTTCCATGTTGTGAGGAGAAGGTAGGAGTTTGACTCCCTGCCATTGGGTGCACTTTCCTGCATCAACAGGTCTTTCTATTCATAATAGATGTGTTTTATGTGAGAATAATGATGAAGAAATTATCTATCTTATGTTAGAATGCTCCTTTACTTTCAAAATATGGAATATCATTTTTTCCAAGTTTGAGGCTAGATAGGTTCAACCTTCAATAATATTAGACATGTGGATTCAATTGAATGTTCATTTTAAGAATAAAATCCTAAAAAACAATTAGTATATGGCAATTCCACATAATTTGTAGTGACAAGAATAAAACTAACATGATGGTAGGTTTGAGAATTATTTATTTTATGAGGTAGAGCTACACTTATATAAGGACTAAGGATAAGGACAAATTTCAATAAGGGGAGATGAGGATTGATTTTAATTGGAACCTATAAAACCAAAGAAGATGTGGCATATACCTTAACTTAGAAATGAGAAAATTAGTGAAATTATTAATTCCTTATCTAGGACGTGTTCAAATCAACTTTGATGTGGCCTCTAAGGGTAAACCTAGAAAATTAGGAGGGGGAGTTATCTTAAGAGACAATAAGAGAAAACTAATGGTAACCTATATTGGGAGTTTTATTATTTAGACCAATCATATGGTTGAAGCATTAGCAACTCTATGGGGGATTCAGATGATAAAAGAGGTGGGTGTCACCCATTTGATAATATAATAATATTCTTTGATCATAATTAATTGCCTTAACAATAAGCAAAAATCTAGTTGGACTATAAAAAATATAGTGGAAGATTCTATCAACATTATTCTATCCTTCAAAGAGACCATCATTAAGCATACATATAAATAAGGAAATTTGATTCTTGATTGGTTTTCAAATAAAGGTGTCTTAGTGCTAAAATTTTATAATTGGTATAGTCAATAAGACCTTCCTTATGAGGTGTGTAATGAAATTTATTTTAAATTAATTATTTAAAAGTTTGGGGGTCATGTTTGTGATTTTAATCATGCTTATTGATCAACCTAGAGGGGGTGTTATGATCCCTAATATTAGTAATTATATCACTCCAATAATTTCAAGGATGATAAATGAGTTATGCTAGGATAACTATTTTTAAATATTATCATCATTCATTTTAATGATAATGGTATTTTGTGTGATGATATTATCATTTGTGTGGTAATTAATGTAATGGATTTCAAGTTCATGATTCCTAATCATGACATTCAAAGAAACATTTATTTTTTTAGGTAATGGGTTTATTAATTGTTTCTTCTAATAAGAAAGAAAAAAATGGTTTAAACTTTTAGTATTATGGAATTTCTAGATGAATGTAATTTACAAAGGTGTTTTTTAAGGAGGCATCATGGGAGGTGACTTATGTAGGGTTGAACCTACAAATGTAGGTACGATTAAGAAGAAGGCAAAAATTTTGAGAATTTTACAATAATGAGGGATCATGAGTTTCATGGAGATAATTTAGGGTGGAGAACCTCACATATCCATTGACTTTTCCAAGGCTTAGAAGGGTTGATGTGTAGATACATGGAGGATGTATATATTGGTTAAAAATAAGTTGATCGTGCATGTGACTTGGATGAGAATGGAGGGGTTGAATTTATTAAAATTAAAATGGGATAAAAAAAGAGGATATGGAGAAGTTTCTTGAAGAGAATGAAGAACACATAGATTTTTAGGGTGCCTATCTTCATGATTCACTTCTAATTCCCTATAATTAGGTGGCATAATAAATTATGAGTTTTATTACCTAGAATTATATTATAAGTTAGTGTTCTCATACCATTTCACCTAAATCAATAATGTATGGCATCAAATTAATATTATCATTTTTTATTATTTGATAAGTCCTTGGAGAATTATGTTATTGAGGTGTAACTTAGGATAATTATGTTATTGAGGTGTAACTTAGGTAAAAGACTATACCTCTTCACCAAGATTTAATAATTATTTTATTCAAACATGTAAAGCCTTTGGATATTAGTCCTTCTCCTAAGGTTAGGATTTTTGAGACTGGTAATAAAGAATGTTTTTACAAAAAAGTGTTTTTTAAAATTTGGGATAGGGGTATGAATTCTAAAACTGTCACTTAAAAAGTTCTAGATGTGGAGAATCTTTACCCTATACATGTAAAGAGATACCTTATTACCATTGATTAAAATTTTGAGAAAGAAGAGGATTATTAAGAATCATCTAATTTAATGATAGGGATCACAAATAATGATAGTTAGACTCTATAGATTATATAGGATTATAAGTCAGGCAGGAAGGAGGCAAAGTGGAAAGAAGAAATTATCAATCGGGAAAAGATTATTCTCGAAGGGAAGAAGTGATTTTTTGAATCCCCAAATTTTGTTAATATTAATAAGTTCAATTATTTAGTGAACTATGATGATATATACAAGGTTATTATTATTTTTATGATGAAGGAAAATCATAGTCTTAAAGACTCTATAAAATAGATCCATATGAAATTCAATGAGAGTAGTCAAGTTACCAATTCCAACAAGAAAGGTGACATGGAGGAAGTAGTATAAAAATTTATTAAATGGATGATAAAATCAACAAACTGGATAAATATAAATATAATATATATGAGGACATTCACCACATTGTTCAATTTAGTATTGTGGTTTTCAATAACTATGTGCCAAATATCAATGTGCTTAAAGAATTGGTTAAAGTGAGGTAAGAGGATAAAAATAATAATATAATGAACAAGAGGATGAAGGTTTAGGATAAGGGTAAACATATTGACATGGGGGTATTTTGATCATTTATATCATCCAATCTAGTTGGTAAGACAATTGATTCTCAATAATGAGTGACCTATAACATTCTGAATCTTAAAAAAATCTAATTTCTATTAAATTTTGATTACATATTTGACTTTATGTAAAAAATTAAATAAGTTCAAAAAGTGGCATGCCATTTTGAGTTAATATAAAAAAGTTATGGCCTTAAAAATTTGGTGGAATTTCTTGTAATTAAAACTCTAACGTTAGATTCTCAAACTCTGGATCTAGAATATTTATATTCAGAGCCTAAATATTCATATCTATAACTAGCTATAGAACTCTTGATCCATGTGTATTAGATAATTTTTAACTTTTATACTTCATTTTAGTGGTTTAGTTAAGTTTTTTGGTAGGTTATGAGGCAAGGAAATACTTAGGATAAGAAAATATGATAATATTATGAAACAATAATTCTATAGATATCCATCTAAGTGTTAGGTTGTGGAGCTAAAAGCTTCAACTATGCAGACGAAGAAGAGGATGTTGAAGTTCCAAAAGTACCGGCATCGGCAATATGACTGACGTCGGTCGTGATGTATGCAGAAGGAAACCAGCATCGGTAGGAGGTCGGCCAACGTCGGCAGCACCAGGCAGGCAGGGACCGACGTCGATCGCCTGTGTGTTCTAGAACTGTTCGTTGCATGAACAGTTAGTTAGTTGAACTGAGTGTTTGCATGTAAAGGCTACTTTGAGTCTTGAGCTGCGTGGATAATTATTCTAAATTAAGAGTCTAAGTTATTGTTTAAGTCTGGGATCTATTTATAGCCCCATTGGCATGTATTGTAATTATGAGCTAGAAAGGAAGTCAAGGAAGATCCTTCCATTGTAAGATCATTGAGTTGCAGGTTGTTGCAAGCTCATAGGAGATCTACATGTGTAAGTATGGTCTGTTGAATTGTAGGTTGCAGGTTCATGGGAGATCAACTTGAAGTACTTTAGAGTGCTTGGTGTACTAGCAGGGTTATTACTGACTGGTTGGAGAGGTGAACACCAATTCTGTGTGTGAGTTGTGTGTTGGGACCATTTTTGGTAGGAGAGTGTTTTGAAGAATAATTACTGTACACTTGAGGTGTGGCAAGCCTTTGTAAGGTGGAAGAGAGTGGCATCTCTTTATTGTATTCTTTTCTGTACAAGTGTTAATACAAGATTGTATATTATCTCTCATATTCTGTGCTATTGGTGAATTCTAGTTACTTGTACTTTTGGTTATTTCCGCATGTTTAATTGCTTGTATTTGGTAATCATATTGTGCTCTTTCTGAGGAGTAAGATCCTAACAAGTGGGATCAGAATAGGTGTGTTGTTCGTGGATTCCCTGACACTAAGGAGAAGGACTACACAATTGAGATAACTAAGTTCAGTTGTTGATGAGTAAAAAAAAGAGATAATTGAGTTTAGTAATTTTCCTTTAGAGAAAAATCTTCCACAAAATATTTTAGATATCATTACAAGTATGGGAAACATAAGGTTGGTTTTCATTATGAGCTCAAGAAATAAACATATTATAAATTATAGAGCATTTTAGAGATGAGGAAACATGGATTCACTCTTGTTAAAGTTTTCTCACATTGATTTTTTATAAGGTATGTCTTGTGTTATCCCTCTTTGATGTGTTTTTGTGTTTGTTTCTTTTATTTTCATGTTTATATTCATTTAAACTAGGCCAATACACCAAACACTTAAGATATCTCAAGACTCATTCTTAAAGGTTAAATAACTTCACATTTGGTACTGCACTTCTATGCAAGCATTTAAATTGAAGTAATGTTGGATTAGTAGCATCTTTAGATTGTAAAGGAATATATATAATGTATGTAGCATTTGAAGGGTTGCATATTGTTGGTTGAATATTTTGTCTATCAGTGTACTAGTAAACAAAATAGGTCTTATCAGCCAAAGCAAGAAGATTAGTCATCCTAATGTGTAAGTTTATCACATCAGAAGGAGACTTCTCTCTCCTCTCATCAAGGGGAGGTTCTCTATGGATATGCTATGTATATGTATAAATAGAAAATAATAATACTCAAGGGTAGGACTAGACATCCATCTCTCTTTCTTTAGAGATGATGTATGCAAAAAAAAAGGAAAAACTCAAGGGAATGACAGACAACTCTCCTCTTTTTTAGGAAAAACTATTCAGCTAGCCACAAGAATATGCCTGGAAATTAAAGTAGAGCATAATTGGGAGTATGAGAACTAGAAAATCAAGACACATCACAAAGTCTGCACCTAAAATACTCAAGAGTGATATATGAAGGGCAATGAAAGCTCAAAGTCTTCTCAAAGTCCTTTACATAGCAATGAAAAAGCAAACACACTAAAGGCAGCTATGGGGACACAAAGTCTCTCCACAGTTGATTCTTTAGGACACCTTTCTAACTAATTTACTAATCCTGCTTATTAAATTAATGAAACAAAAAAGATATCACAGCATAAAGTCTAAAAAAATCCTTTGTTTTCATCAATAGAATATGATTAACAAACTGAGCACAAAGTCTCAATGATGCCTCTCAATTTCAGCAGAGTTTCATTCAAATTGTCAAAAAGATGATGATTTTACAATGAAAGTAAGTACCTTATATAGCCACTTCAAGAAGGACTCAGGAATAGTAATACATCATGATGCATTGGGAAATGTTAGGAAGACCAGCTGGAACTTTGGGGCCTTTTACCCATTTGATCTTTTCAATGTAGATGAATAAGCTACACAATTGAAAGATTACAACTTTCAATGTCCAGTTGTCCATCTGATCTTGTCTTCATCATTCTCCAAATTGATTGAATCGAGTCCTGTATCCATCCATTATTCTGCCTTTCCTCACTTTCAGTTGGTTTTTGTCTTGAATTCTTGAAATGCATTCCAGTCTATAAATCAAAGGTTATTTTACTAGTCTTTAAAATTGACATTTACATGCCCGTCAATATGCTTCTAACAGCTAGTCTGCTATGCTAAATTTGACGTCTTTATGGGTGTCACCTCTTGGTCTTCTTTCAGCTTTTGGCTTTATGCTTAGTACTTTTCTAAATTGGACATACCCATTTGGGCCTTGAGGAATGATCTTTGTCGAGCCCTTTATTTTGGCCATCGAGAATCCCCTGCAAGGGCACCTGCCATTCAGGTTCCTTCGATAGCCCTTTGATTTATCAATTTCATGGACAAATATTTCCTCGAGCTTTTGTTTTGGTAGTCGTCATGAGAAAATGTTTCCCTGGGATTTATTCCCATAAACAAATCCTCGAGGAAAAATCCCAGGTGTTTGAGTTGAAAGTTCCCCATGGGTAATTTCACAGACATTTGTCCCACAAAAAATTCTCGCAAATAAAAAGTGTAGGGAAAATTCCCGCAAACAAAAATATATGGACTTTTATTCCACCAAGAATTTTTATACAAGTCTTTAGATTCATTTTGAAAATTCAAAGGGTGTTTTGGTCAATTAAGTGTCCTCCACAAGGGCACTTGTCCTTCGAAAAAATCCCTTTCAGCATTGTACTATCCCTTTGAACTTGGTCGATGAACCATTAGTTGAATTGATTCAAAGGTTCAATGAAGTGTGCCAAGTCCTTTTGAACCAATAGCCAATGAGCCATGCAATGAACTTGAACGTTGAACCAATCAGTTGAACCAAGACTTTGAACCAAAATGGTTCAAGCCAATGGTTTAATGAATAAAATAAGCTGATAAACTAAGCATTGAACCAAGACATTGAACTTGCCTTTGAACCAACAGTTGAACCATTTGATCGAACCAATCCATTAAACCAATCTATTGAACTAGTTTAATGGTTCAATGAAGCGTGTCGAGCCCCTATTGTTGAACCTGTAGATGTTGAACCAAAAGATGAACTGAAAGAATGAACTAACTGAATGAAATAAAGCATTGAACTACTTGGTTGAACTGAACCATTGAACTTTTCTTCGGTTGAACCTGTCATTGAAACTTAAACCCATTGAACCTTTGAACCAAAATGGTTCAATAATTCAGTTCAATGGTTTAATTGAATGATTTGGCCAAATGTCCTTGAAGCTGATGAACCAATTGAAGCGAATGAACTTTGAACCATTTTGAAGTGCTTAAATCTTACCGAACATGAACTTGTTGAACCTTGAACCTGTTGAAACTTTGAACCAAAATCATTCAATGGTTCAATGATTCAAGCCTTTTTTTTGTACTCAGATGCTTGACAATAAATATTTTTGATTGAACTTAGGCTTTGAACCAATAGTTTGAAACAAAAGACGTTCAACCAGAGGATGAACCAAATGTTGAACCTGCTGCTGATGTTTGTTGATGGAGATTTTTGTTTAAACCAAGGCATTGAAACAATCCCAAAAAATGAACAAATGTTGAAAATCAATTCTTTTAATTGAAAACCACTTGCAGAAATCTTTGAACATGTATAAATGAAATTGGCTATAGAAACTGAAAATACAAAGTTTATAGAAATCAACATGTAAAATCCATTGAACTTGACTTGCAAAGTCTGTAGATTTTTTGAAAAGCTCTGAAAATGAGAAATCTGAATATCTAAGACAAATTTTTGAAAATGGAAGATACAATTTTGGCCTGTAAGACCAAAATAATTTAAATGTTGTCTCAAAAATGACTGTTATTTTTGGGAGACAACAGCTGGCTCCAGTTGAGGAACTTCTATCAATTGCAAAATGAATTAGAAAGAGTAGAATTCAGAATCTCTAGTGTCTTCAAGTATGCCATTGGGTTTCAAAGTCATGCTTTCCAAAAATAAAAGACATCAAAAATGAAAACAAAAAAAACAAAATAGAATTTAAAATTGTACAAATATACATATATACAGAGGCAATGATCTGATACTTCAAGAATTGAAGTGTTTCAAATGCTACCCATTATGGGGCAGAGAAAAGAGCATGCCATCTTGGTATTTCAACAAAAAGTTGTTTTCACCCAATTACTAATGAATTATGAATGGGCCTCTCCAAAGGGAGTCAAACTTTCCATGCATCCCTTTTGGCTCTCTTCTTTTGTCCCACAATAAGACTTTATTTCCAATCTAAAAATCACGATTTCTAGCCTTCTAATCAAAAAATTTATTTACCAGACTTTGACGAATAGCAATTCTATCCACTACCATTGTTCTCTGTTCTTCTAGTTGAGTCAGGCACATGATTCTTTCATCAAGAGAACTTTCATATGTCTGATCTTCAATGGCCTTCACCAATTTTAATATTGTTATCTCTAAAGTGATTAGTATCTCAGGATTAATCCCGTAGAGAAGTTGAAAAGGAGACATACCAATTGCCCTTTTTGGCATGATCCTGTCAGCCCACAGATCATCCACCAATGCTTTGTGCCACATCCTTTGATTATCATCTGCAAGTTTCTTGATAATAGTTACCAAATTTTTATTACTGGACTCAGCTTGTCCATTTCCTTGCAAAAAATAATCAGAAGAATGAGAGAGCGTAATTCCATAATAAAAATAGAATTGCATAATTTCTTGAAAGGTGAAATAAGCTACATTATCAGTAACAATTTTGAGTGAGACTCCAAATTTGGAAATGATATTCTCTTTTAAGAAGTTGCATACAACTTTTGAAGTAGCATGTTTTGTCATGATTGCTTCTACCCACTTAGTGAAATAATCAGTCGCTGTAATGACATAATCATGTCCAACACTTGAAGATGGATTTATTATCCCAATAAAATTGAGTCTCCACTGCTAGAAAGGTTCCTCTATGATTACTGGCTTGAGAGGTAGAGCAACCAACTTGGGTTTTCCAAAAAATTGTTGGCAAAGTTCACATTTCCTTACCCACTTATGTGCATCTTGGAAAAGAGTCGGCTAATAATACCTAGCTCACAAAATTTTGTGAGCAATCACAGGGGTAGAAAAATGTCCTCCACATGCTAAATTATGGAAAGATTTCAAGAGCTGGGTCTACTGTTCTTTATCTACATAGTGAAGAAAAACTCCATCTATGCTTCTTTTATACAGGCCATTGTCCCAAAGGACAAAATTGGTAGCTTTCAATCTAATAGTTCTCCTCTCTTTGTAAGAAAAATGAGCAAGACATTCTCCATAAGTCAAAAAATAGGCAATATCTGAATACCATTCATTAGTAGTAGAAACAAAAAGCACTGTTGGCACATTTTCAACCTCAATTTTTTCATGTTGTGTATCTTCTGGCTTATTATCAGCCATTAATTGACAAAGGCCTTTACCTTTGACTAGTTTTGTTGGCTTGATATCCAGATCAAATTCTTGGGTTTTTGCAATCTAATTACTTCTCTTTGTGCCAAACTCTTATTGATTTAATATAGACTTGACTGTACTATCAATAACTAAGGCAGTAGTATGTGAATTCAAAATATAGAAGCGAAAGTGTTTGACTACTTTTACCCAGGCATAGGCATGCTTCTCGATATTTGAATACTTCATTTCATGAATTTTCAGAGGGCATCTCTTGAAAGAGATGGGGGATTTCATACCTTCTTTGTCTTTTTGGACAAGAATCACTGAAAGGGTATGCTCAAATGCATAGTTGTATATAATGAAATATCTATGGTAATCTGGGCAGACCAAGGTAGGGGTGTGAGAAATAGCGATCTTGATATCTTGAAATGCTTCTTTGCCTTCTTTGGTCCAATTGAAGGTAGTCTTTCCTTTCATCATGTTTACAATATGTCTTGTCTTCTCAACAAATTCGGGGATGAATCTTTGTAAGAAATTCACTTTTCCAAAGAAAGAGTGAACAACATTCTTACTTGCAGGCAAATTTAGCTCTTGGATAGACTTGACTCTATCTGAGTCAATCTTTATGCCTTCTTTGGACACAATGTGTCTAAGGAGTATCCTTCTGTCACTCCAAAAATAGACTTTTTAGGATTCAAATAAATACCATTCTGTCGACAGTGCTCCAACACTTGTTGCAAATGGCATACATGATCAAATCGATGCTTTGAAAAGACAGTTAAATCATCAAGATATACAACTATGAATTTGCCAATTTCATCTTTAAAAGCTATGTCCATAGCTCTCTAGAAGGTAGCACCAGAATTTATTAATCCAAAAGGCATTCTTTTGTATGCAAATGTGCCCCAAGGCATGATGAACGCAGTCTTGTGTTGATCAATTTCAGCAACTTCAACTTGGTTATAACCTGAAAAGCCATCCAACATTGATAACATTTCTGATCTTGTTACTGTTTGAAGCACTTGGTCCATGATTGGCAAAGGGTAATTGTCTTTCAGAGATGACTGGTTTAGATTCTGGAAATCTATACAAATGCAGATTTTGCCATTTTTTTTCCTTACCGAAACTATGTTTGCAATCCATGTAGAGTGATGGATTGGAAAAATAATTCTAGCATTTAACATTTTCTAAATCTCAGACATAATTGTACCTAAAATTTTTAGATTGTATTGTCTAGATTTCTACTTGTAAGGCATTGAACCAGCCTTGAGAGGAATATGATTGCATATTTTATCAGGTCTGAGAGACTTCAGATCTTCATATGAATATGCCAAGACATCAATGTATTGATAGAGCAAAGAAGTGAATTTGAATTTTTCTTTAGGTTACAGCACTTACCAATGTTGACCATTTTTGGATTTTCTTCGTTGGTTAGATTCACTTGGTCAAATCCCTGAGAGAAATTTGAATCTATCTGCTATTGCTTGATGAATCTATCATGCTTGTTGAAAAACTTCTCAAGAGAAACCAAGCCTTTAGGAATTTTGTTTCCTTTCAGCTGTAGAAACTCTTCATTTACATCTGAACTAGATTCATAAATAAATTTAGATTTTTGAGATTTACTACCTTCAAAATATAGCTGTTCAAAATTGTCTTTTCTTTTTAAGAAAGCAATGATCTGATTATCATCATTGAAAATTTGCCAATGATCAGCATTATCAAGAACACTCGGCCTATAGATCAGCTCAATGGTACATTTATCTTCTTTAAAATTAGAATGAGGAACTAAAAGAGTTCCTAAAACAGCAAGTGCATCAGCTCTATCATTAGATTCTCTTGGAATGGAAGAAATGTTAAAAGCATCAAAGCTTTCAATTTGGTCCCAAACAATATTAAGGTAATGGCACAGCCTCTCATTCTTGGTCTGATATGAATTTCTCACTTGACAGACCACTAATTCGGCATCCCCTTTAGCATGAAGAATTTTGACGCCTTTTTTTTGAGTAGCCTTCATGTCTAGCAACAATGATTCATATTCAGTTGTATTATTTGTGTTGCTAAATTGTAACTTATATGATGAAGGGAAAATATCTCCTTGAGGAGATATCAAGACAATTTTGGCTCCAGAACTAGTAGAAGAACAACTACCATCAAATTTTAGAGTCCAAATCTCATCAGACACTGTCTTTACTTTAGACTTTCCCTCATCAGAGATAGAGGGTCTTTCTTCGTAATCTGTATATAAAAAGTAATTACCCATACCTACAGATTCAAAGAGGATTTGAGCTTTAAGAGCTGATGTTTTGGTAACTACATACTTTTCTTCCTTTTTAGGAAGTAATCTCTTCATCATGCCTTGGACAGGGATCCTTGCCTCAGCTAGATCCATGTTCAATTCTCCTCCCATGTCCTTAAAAAAATTCTATCCAAGAAAAATGCCATAAGATGTTGGGATGTCAACCACTAATATAGTCATTTTAATCCTCTTGTTTGAAAAGGTTGTGAATGCAAATTGGGAATCTTTGATTTGCCCCAGTAATGACACTTGCTTGTTCTCCATGGAGAAACATTTGCCAAACATCTTGGTCAATGTGAGACCAAGAGACTCAGTGACTTTGGTAGGCATAACATTGTCAGATGCACCTGAGTCTATTATACAGTTACTTAGCTTGTGGCCATTGATTAATAAAGAAACATAAAAGGGTTCTATTTTTCTAGGAGTAACTGGAGGAGTAATAATCAAATTATTTGGAATAAGCGTACTCATTAAAGAATAAAAAGTTACTTTTTTGGCTTTTTGTCTTGCAGGGACGGTCTAATTTTTAGCATATTAGACCAGCTTGTTCAGGTGATCTAGATTAAACTATAAGTACTCAAATTCAGACATCTATATTTTCATTTTTTTAACATGGTCAATTATATAAAATGGTTGAATCGAGCTAGGTACAGAGAAAGGTACTTCAGCTTTTTGAGTTTTCAAAGGGATGGGAGGTGGGCTAGTTTGTGAATTAGAAGTAGAAGGGGAAGGTGCAATAGATGTATTTACCTTTTGAGTGATTACCAGATCTTTTGGTTGAAAGGACAGAGTTGTCCCACACTTGACAATTATAACTGATGGCTATGGTTGTTCTTCCATCTTTTCTTTATCAACCTGTTGGGTTGATTGATTCTTAGACCTGGTAAACACTGCGTATGATCCATCTGAAGCTTCTCCTTTGCTTTCGAGTTCATCTTGATAATTCAAGAAACCAATATAGGAGTGCCAACTAATTCTTCTTGACTGTCTTTAATGATATTAGCATCATTTTCTTGATTTAATTCAGGCTGATAAGAAAATTTTGATTCTATCTCAAGATATCCCATTGCTGAATTAGTTGGAGGAGCTTCCAATGCAAGTTTTCCTTGTGGAGGAGGAAGGCAATTTTGTTGTCCTTGGTTTCTGACAACATTGCCTTGATATGACTGATTCGAGAATGCCCTTCTATATGTAGGAGTAGAAAACATTTCTTGAGCCATTTACTTTTTGAGGGCAAGGAGTTCATTTGTTAATTTCTACACCATTGGATCTGTGGTACTTGTAGATGCAAATTTAGAAGATGATGAAACTTTGTTTTTATTGGGATCTCTTCTTATTTTCCCTGCTAAGATGAGATCATCTTCTACTTTAGTGGCCAAAATTTGAGCTGCAACGAGATCTATTTGGCCAGCACGTCTCAAGAGGAAACTGACTTCAGGTATCTGAGAATTAATCAAAAAGCATTTGAGATTTTTAGCTGTAGGTCTGGCAATCATAAGAATTCTATTTCTCAACTTGTCAAATTTAGCTATGAAGTCTCTCATAGGCTCATGCAGCTCTTTTTTCATTTGTGTAAGTTGAGCTAGAAGTGTATGTGCATCCTCTATAGTTTTGAATCTAGCTTCAAACTTAGCTTTCAAAGTATTCCAATTAGTCACAGATCGAGCCTATAGATGGTAAAACCAATCTATAGCAAGACCTTGTAGTGTTTCAACAAAAAGTCTGACTACTACATCTTCAAACTCCACTCCAATTATTCCACAAGCTATACTAAATGCTGTAATGTGTTCATCAGGATGAACTTTGCCATCACCGTAAAATTTAAGGAAATTCTTCCTAGAACTACATGGAAGCTCATGTAGAGGAGGAGTAAGATTGAGAGGGCCAAAAGTGTTACCCCAAGGGCCTTGAACTGCCATTATAGGGTTCTAAAAAGGAGGGATAACAAATCTCAATGGGGTAATTATAGGCATAACTTTATCAACAATAGAAGTAGATACTTCGTCTGGTAATGGAGATCTGGATTTAGTAGGAGGAAAGCTCTTGGTTCATTGTAGACAAGATGGTGAAGGAAATAGATCAAAATCACTTTGCTATACCAACTCGAACACAAAATCAATGACACCTTTAGCCCTTTGGCTTTGTGTATATCTTGAATCTTCCAGATTGTAAAACAAAAATGGAAAAGATTTGACTTTGCTTTAGTTAAAGCTTGAGGCTTTAAACTGTGCAGTCTTTTCTCATGGAGTGAAGGTGAATGGAATGGATAAACTATAAATGGATAATGAGTTCCCCAGTGGAGTCACAAAAAACTATTGGTTGAATATTTTGTCTATCAGCATACTGGTAAACAAAATAGGTCTTATTAGCCAAAGCAAGAAGATTAGTCATCCTAATGTGTTAGTTTATCACATCAGAAGGAGACTGCTCTCTCCTCTCATCAAGGGGAGGTTCCCTATGGATATGTATAAATAGAAAATAATAATACTCAAGGGTAGGACCAGACATCCATCTCTCTTTATTCAGAGATGATGTATGCAAAAAAAAGGAGAAACTCAAGGGAATGACAGACAACTCTCCTCTTCTTTCAAAAAAAACTATTCAGCCAGCCACAAAAATACTCTTGGAAATTAAAGTAGAGCATAATTGGGAGTATGAGAACCGACAAATCAAGACACAACACAAAGTCTACACCTAAAATACTCAAGAGTGATATACAAAGGGCACTGAAAGATCAAAGTCTTCTCAAAGTCTTTTACACAGCAATGAAAAAGCAAACACACTGAAGGCAACTATGGGGGCACAAAGTCTCTCCACAGTTGATTCTTTAGGACACCTTTCTGACTAATTTACTAATCTTGCTTATTAAATTAATGAAATAGAAAAGATATCACAGCACAAAGTTTGAAAATGTACCTTGTTTTCATCAACAAAATATGATTAAAAAACTGAGCACAAAGTCTCAATGATGCCTCTCAATTTTAGCAGAGTTTCATTGAGATTGTCAAAAAGATGATGATTTTACAATGAAATTAAGTCCCTTATATAGCCACTTCGAGAAGGAATCAAGAATAGTAATACATCATGATGCATTGGGAAATGTTAGGAAGACTAGCTAGAACTTTGTGGCCTTTTACCCATTTGATCTTTTCAATGTAGATGAACAAGTTACACAATTGAAAGATTAAAACTTTCAATGTCCAGCTGTCGGTCTAATCTTGTCTTCATCATTCTCCAGATTGATTGAATCGGGTCCTGTATCCATCCATTGTTCTGCCTTTCCTCACTTTCAGCTAGTTTTTGTCTTAAATTCTAGAAATGCATTTGGGTCTATAAATCAAAGGCTATTTTACTGTCTTTAAAATTGATGTTTACATGCCTGTCAATATGCTTCTAATGGCTAGTCGGCTATGCTGAATTTGACATCTGTGTGGGTGTCACCTCTTGGTATTCTTTCAGCTTTTGGCTTTATGCTTAGTACTTTTCTAAATTGGACATACCCATTTGGGCCTTGAGGAATGATCCTTGTCGATCCCTTTATTTTAGCCATCGAGAATCCCCCACAAGGGCACCTACCATTCGAGGTCCTTCGGCAGCCCTTTGTTTTATCAATTCTGTGAACAAATATTTCCCTGAGCTTTTATTTTTGTAGTCATCACGAGCAAATGTTTCCCCAGGTTCTATTCTCGTAAACAAATCCTCGAGGAAAAATCATGGGTGTTTGAGTTGAAAGTTCCCCATGGGTAATTCCGCGAACATTTGTCCTATGGACAAAAAGTTTGGGGAAAATTCCCGTGGACAAAAAGTCTGGGGAAAATTCTCGTAGACAAAAATCTGTGGAATTTTATTCTGCTAAGTATTTTTGTACAAGTCTTTGGATTCCTTTTGAAAATCTGAAGGGTGTTTCAGTCAATTAAGTGTCCTTCACAAGGGCACTTGTCCTTCAAAAAAGTCCCTTTTAGCATTGAACTGTCCCTTTGAACTTGGCCGATGAACCATTTGTTGAACCGGTTCAAAGGTTCAATGAAGCGTACCGAGTCCTTTTGGGCCAATAGCCAATGAACCATGCAATGAACTTGAATGTTGAACCAATCGATTGAACCAAGGCTTTGAACCAAAATGGTTCAAGCCAATGGTTCAATGAATAAAATAAGATAATAAACTAAGCATTAAACTAAGATGTTAAACTTGCCTTTGAACCAATAATTGAACCATTTGATCGAACCAATCTATTGAACTAATCTATTGAACTAGTTTAATGGTTCAATGAAGTGCACCGAGCCCCTGTTGTTGAACCTGTAAACGTTGAACCAAAAGATGAATTGAAAGAATGAACCAACTGAATGAAATAAAGCATTAAACTGCTTGGTTGAACTAAACCATTGAACTATTCTTTTAGTTGAACCTGTCATTAAACCTTGAACCCATTGAACCTTTGAACCAAAATGGTTCAATGGTTCAATTGAATGATTTGGCCAAATGTCCTTGAATCTGATGAACCAATTGAAGTGAATGAACTTTAAACCATTTTGAAGTGCTTAACTCTTATCAAACGTGAACTTGTTGAACCTTGAACCCATTGAACCTTTGAACCAAAATGGTTCAACGGTTCAATAGTTCAAGCCTCTTTTTGTACTTAGATGCTTGTTGATAAAGATTTTTGATTGAACTTAGGCTTTGAACCAATAGTTTGAAATAAAATACATTGAACTAGAGGATGAACCAAATGTTGAACCTGCTGTTGATGTTTGCCGATGGAGATTTCTATTTGAACCAAGGCATTGAAACAATCTCAAAAAATGAACAAATGTTGAAAATCAATTCTTTTAACTGAAAACCGCTTGCAGAAATCTTTGAACATGTATAAATGAAACTACCTGAAGAAATTGAAAATACAAACTCTGTAGAAATCAACATATAATTTTTTTGAAAAGCTCTGAAAATGAGAAATCTGAATATCTAAGACAAATTTTTGAAAATGGAAGATACAATTTTGGTCTATAGGACCAAAATAATTCAAATGTTGTCTCAAAAATGACTATTATTTTTGGGAGACAACACATATTACTTTTTTTTATCATGTAGATGTTAGTCATTAGAGATAGAATACATCTTAAATAAACATTTTGGGTATTTTTTATGTCATATAAATTGATATCAACCCTTTGAATTGAAAGGGTTCGTGTTGGTGAAAATTAGACTAGAATATCCACCTAGTTTGAGAATCAAAAGTGATCTATAAGAAATGAAGACTATTATCACTAAATTTTTTTAAGGATCAGAAATTGGTCCTAGCTAGGCTTGATGCTTAAGCTCTGTTACTACTGAGTATTTATTATTAGTTTATTTTGCATTGTATTTTTTTTGTTGTATCTTTGTTTTTGATCAAATATTGATCAAAAACTTTTTGTATGTTATCTTTTGATACTATTTCTTTATCTATGATTTTAAGGCTTCTTTTCATGGTCCTTGTAAAATGGAAGCATCCCTTCCAAAACCATCAATTTACCTATATAATAAAAATATATATTAAACCAATGATGAATAACATAGAAGACGTAATATTGGAAGCTTGTGTGTTATAATTAATTTTACCCATGTTAGCCTATGATATAATCAATACTATCATAAAATATTGTGCCCTAAGTGGGCAAAAGATGTAAGTAGTGTAACATGAAGATTAATAATATCATATCCCATTTTTTCAAATGTATTTAGACTATAAAATGTTTTAAGAACTTTTGCTTTACTATGTTGAAAAAAAAGAAAGTTTAGTTAATTGTATCACCTTATATTATTTTATTTTAGACTAACAATGAATATATATGTTTATGGAATTCACATGATATTGATCAAATGTTGGATAACATGTTTATGATAGTGATATGTACATGCTAAATAAAATGTGATACTAATGATAAGGGGAACATATTGATTCATTTTGAAGTAATAAAATGATAATTTTGATGTAAATGACTTAGATTTTAAAATGGCAGAGAGGAGCGAAGGAAGGATTTTAAATGGGCTCATAGGGAGAAAACTTATGTTAGAACTAGGAGGAGGAAGATGAGGATGAATCTGACCTCTAGATATAGAGGACATGTTGAGGATCTCCTCTAGTGGTGATTTACTTAGTTGGTTTCATTATGCTTAGTAGATAAAAAAAGAAGAGGGAGTTTCTAACAGACCATAGGTAGAGAAGATGGTAGGAGGATCATGAAGATGAAGACTATTCAGATCCTAGAGGACTAGGGGTCTTTTACATCACCATGGCCATCCCTTAGAATTTGGAATGGTTCATTGGGTAAGGAAGAAGCAAAACAGATGGTTGACATACCTTAAATGTTGGAATGATATATTTTGAGAGATGTCTATCCATTAAAACTAGAGAAGAAGATATGTTGAAGATATATAGTAGATATGTGGGTTCGAAATTGTGTCTAAAAAGATGAAGGATTGGTATGATTATTTATTTGGTGAGGTTTGGGGCCTCTTCCTACTTCTTGGTTGATGTTTTAAAGCTTTAGCCACATTTTGGGGGTTTTGGTAGTTATTTTGAGTGGAGGTTAATGGTGGTGGATAGAGAATGCCTCACCAAAATATTTTTTGTTCATGTGGAGGAAAGAGGAATCCAAACCGTTGCTATCAAAATATGTGAGGATAATAGAGGTTTTCCACCTATTTTGGCTTTCTATGCAGGATCATGCACTATTTTGGGTTGATTTCTAGGTTTGGGTTCTTATGAAAACCTTACTGAAACCCTTGTCTAGCCAATTTTAAGACTTTAGGTTAATAGGGATGGTAGAGGAATCCTCATAAGGCTATATGGATTCTAGTCTGATATTTTTGAGCCCTCTTTATGGGATGTAGTATGGTTGAGTGGATATGTATACTTGTTCTGCTCAGGTTCTATAGAGGATGTGTGGAAACTTCATTGAAGATAAGATCTATAAGGGACTATATTCAGGTATAATTTATGTTTTATAGAGGCTATAGAAGGAGGTGTCTAGTGACCAACTTAATTTATCACCTTTTTCCCACTTAGATAGAGAGGGCATGGTTCTTCAAGTCTAGTTTTTATAATACTTTGGTAGTTTTAATAGCCACTAACTAAAGCTTATGGTTATTTTTGATTTTGGTGGATAGAGGTAACCACACCAAAAATTGTCTTATTAGAGTGGATGATAGAGGATTCCACCCTTGTCTCTTCAAGTTTTTGGGGTGATTATGTTTGGTTAAGAAAACCTATTTTATATCAAGCTACAAATAGATTGTTGAGGATGAGTTGGATAGTTCCTTGTTGTGATTTAGTTATTGTTTGGCCCAGTAGGAGGGTAAGCCCACTTGTTATGCTTTAGTTTCATGAAGGATCTGTAGAGGTTCCCTGAAGGCAAAATACCAAAAAAAGACATTCTTATCCTAAGAGGCTCTTATTATATAGTTGAAGTTCCAAGGAAGTTTTATTGAAGTGCATCTATTATTTGTGTTTTGTTGAGAATTAATCTTCTTATTTGTACTAATGTTGTGGAAACCTTCAAACCCTCTTGGTGTTGTGGTTGTGGGATTGTTAAAACCCTCTCATTGTTTAAATTTACAAAGTTGTGGGACCCTTCAAACCCTCTAGTTGTGCTTTTTATGATTGATGGACCCTTAAAATCCTCTTTTTGTGTCTTATAAAGGTTATGGGATCCTCTAAAACCTCTTGGTTGTGAGCCATCATTCAAAACCCTCTCTTTGGTTGTGGTTCCAACAATCAAAACCCTCACTTGTCTAGTTTATAACTCTAGCTTCAAAAGTGTTTACCCCATCTAATAAAAAATAAAATGATCATAATATTAGACATTGAATTTATTTATTGACATATTATTCATAATGGTTTAATACATTTTTTTAATTCTTCACTTGAAAGGTTTTATTGAGTGTACAATTGTAATGCAAGTTTTCTATCCCTATAAAGAGGGAGGGTATCATCAATAAGACATGGATAAATGTGGTGTTGGAGGGAAATAATAATATGTTTTGAGTACATATAGTGAACTATGCATTTTATTAGGGATGGATATATGATCCAATTAAGACTTTACTATTCCACGTCACTTGTGTTGTGTGATAGTATCATCAAACAATTGTCAAGAAATTAGGAGTAGATAATATTTGGAGCTTGTGCTTAATATAGAAAACTATAAAAATAAATCTATCACTTAACATATCAAGGACGTTATGCCATGTTAGTATACAAATCAATATGCCAATCAAAGTATAATTTTTTAATAACAATTGATAGATGGGTTAAATCATGTTTAAATATAAATCATCAAACATTAAATTATAATCCTGTTTTTAATTCATTTTTTGAATTAAAAAAAATCATGTCATTGATACACACACACACACACACACCTTGAGTTCCCATTTAATCATCATCATTAATAATACCATGTTTTATTTATGCTTTCCTATTGATGCATTCAACACAGATGTATTCAATTGATATTCATTATTAATGATATACCATGGATTAACAACATAGATGAATGTTGTGTGGGAACATAAAAGCATAAAAATGAAATTACACCAACTTGCCACATTGTCATAAGAACCCATGTACCCCATTTTGATCATTTATAAGTTTTATAAGTTTTAATACTATTATAAGAACCCACATAATTGTCTTAGAGTAGATTATATTGACCATATAATGACGGTTTGATATTTTGAAGCACATGGGGTATGCCATGTTTAATTCAAGGAAATTTAAGGCAAATAAAACATTACTTGACATTAAATTTTTTTCACTAATAAAAAATAAGCACCTCTATGTGTGGCCATAATGGAAAGAGGAATATATATGAATAAAATTAATTGTGTTAGCTGAAAGTTTAGTTTTATAAGGAAGATGCCTTCATATTTTAGAGAGGCAAATAGAGATAGGATGAATTATTTTCAAAAAATATAATTATTTCCAAGTTTAGAATGCCACTTTAGAAAAATGAATAGGAGGAAAACAAGATGAAGGAGAAACATGTTCAAGTAAAGAGTCATATTGGTATACCTTACTATATAAAACTATATTTTGGTAGTTTTAAACACTTGTACAGACTTGAGAGACTCACTTCTAGGTGAAAACATTAAAAATGTAAATATTAAACTTATATAGCTCAAATACATGCTTGAATTTTAGGTACAAGTCCAGAAAATCCAAAAATTGCTTCCTTCTCTCCATCGCTTCATTAGCAATCTAACAAAGGCAATTTTCACATGCTCAGTATGACCAATGAGAGAGAGTTACAAATTATGATTTTTATAGAGTATGGGGTAATAATGAGAATAAAATACATGGAAATGGTTTTCACATTAGTGGCCCCTCCTTTATTAACAATCATTAAGAAGGCAATACATTCAAAAATAGCTAGCTAACCCCACAGACTCAATTTCTCTCCTTAAAAATAATAGTTTCAAACTTGGTTTAAGAATGTAATAAGTTATATAAGATTCATATGGTCTATTTAGACATTTAATGTACTTCTCTAAGTCACACATGGCACATGTGATTCCAATTTGGCAAGAAAACTCTTCTCAAGCATAGTTTGCAAGATGATTATATTTGTTTATTGATTTTTATAGTGTATTCTATAGATGAAAGAATGAAATGAAGGTCTCTCACCATTTTTTCACTATTTTAATTAATCTATATTTCCATCAATGATTATCCATGCTCATTCCAACACCACTTTCTCCAAATAACATGCAATAGCATTGATTTTTAGATTGTGAATGGGATGCTTGCATAAAAGTCATTTGAAAAGGTCTAGTCCTATCTTATAATTATTTTTGAAGGTTAAAATTTATTAAGAGGTGTATTAAAGACTTGTATTAATATTTTCAAGGTATGGTATATCATGAACAATATTTATGAAAGGATTGGAGCAATAAAATGTAGACCTACAAGTTTGCAGATTTGTATATCTACATTTTATGAGAATTGATTGGAATGCACAATATTTGTAGGCCCAAGGTGAAGGAACTATGATGTATCTATTATTGGTTTCAGTCCAATAATATTGGAGAAGGTTTATTTTCAATACGAAATTCATAAGACACTGCAACCATCACCTACAAACAAAATAACAAGTTTGAGTAGTTTGAGGCCATGAGTTAGCATGGAGAGTGTCTGAGATGTACATGTGAAATATTAGAGAAACAAAGAGATATATTTATATATTCAAAATCCCACAATTATCTCAATGGGTGACTAATGCATTGAGGAAGTGAAGATTCTAAACAAACCTATAGGTAGGATATGAGAGAGATAGATGTTGGCATGTGGAGATATGAAGTCTTAACAGAGTTGATAAGTTTCAAATGATTTAAATAAGTTATAAATATAATTTAAAAGTTATTTATTTTTATCATTGAATTATATAATATTATCAACTCCAAATGGAATCCAAAACCTCAATGACTACATATAGGTTGATCTGAGTGGCTTAGGCTAGTTACAAACTTGAAGAGAAAACATAGTGTACACATTGATATGGGGGTACAGGTGAATGAATGTAAAATTATAAAGAGTAATTTGAGGTTATATAAACTCAAAATGTGATCAAAATAAGTGACCAAAATGTATTTACTTCAACCCCTGTACACACAACCAAGTACTCATACAGGCCTGCCTGCCTACATGACAGGTACTTGATTGGTTTGAGAAAGAAGAGGTTTGAGGTAAAATAAAAAATATTAAAATCAAATTATAATGATACCATGACCCTAAATGATCTCTAGGATCAATGAAAATAATGGAAAAGTTGATAGACTTGTTTAGGAATGTTAAACTCAAAACCAAACACATAGACCTGTGTGTATGTTTTGTGATGAAAGTTTGATTGAATTATGGTGATATGAAGACCATATAACCTAAGAATGTGTTGATATATTCAATGCAACATTACATGAAGGTTTGACCCCTTCAAAAAAGATGAGATATTCTAAACAAAAAAACTAGGGTCACTAACATTGATTTGCTAGAGAACCCTAGGTATGGGCTAATGAAGGTGAAGGATAGCTAATGAGGAAGAAAGGTGAAAATGACTATTATAATAGGTCATAATGGGTGATACATAGCTCAAAGAGTCATTTATATATTGAACCAAACATTAAAGTAACATTTTTATGTTAAACATGAGATATACTGAGAGGGGGGGGTGAATCAATATATCATATATCTTATAAAACTTTCCCTTTATCATAATCCACTTAACCAAACATTCAAGATATGTAATAAAACTGAAACAATAAACACCACACAAGATAGAGAGAGACACCAGATATAACGTAGAAACCCAATGTAGGAAAAACCATGGAGAATAATCTCAAGTATATGAATGAGCACCAACTCAAACAATATTCACAAGCACCAACTTGCACAAGCACCAACCCCTTTGCTGAGCACCAACACAACAACTATTCATGAGCACCAACCCCTTTACTAAGCACCAACACAATAAAAACTCATGAGCACCAACCCACAGGAGCACCAACCCCTTTGCTAAGCACCAACACAATAACAATTCGTGAGCACCAACCCATATGAGCACCAACCCCTTTGCTGAGCACTAACACAACAATAATTCATGAGCACCAACCCATAGGAGCACCAACCCCTTTGTTGAGCACCAACATAGCAAAAATTCATGAGCACCAACCCATAGGAGCACCAATCCCTTTTTTGAGCACCAACACAACAAAAAATTGTGAGCACCAACCCACAGGAGCAACAACCCCTTTGTGTATACCACACAACTATCTATCAATGTTTCTATCTCAACAAATGATAGTTCATTACAATATCTCTTTCCTCTCTCACCTTTGCTCTTCTAAGCTAGATATAACAAATACAAATCATACTCATCTCTCCCATTGCTCTTCTAAGATAGATATTATAATATCAAAACAAACTCTCTGACTCACATTACAAATGGCTTCTCAAGCCTTTATTTATTTCTTTCCAAATGACCTTTGGAATTCAACATTTTATGACCCTTCAATCCTCATGGAAAATGGCACCAAACATGTATGACCCTTCATATCCTTGCCTTTTAAAAGTCATGTGGTGACCCTTCATGAGAAAAAACATCCTTCCCTCTTTTGTCCCTATCTTGCTAACTTTTTGTATTCCTCAAAGTGTCCCTTCATGAGAAATTGTGCCCTTCCTCAATTGTCTTCACTTGGTGACTCTTGGAATTCCCCAAGATGACTCTTCATGGGAAAATGCATCCCATTCTTCTTTTGTCTTTACCCCATTACTCTTTGACTTCTCCATGGGCCCTTATTTTGTCTTATATGCAACCAAAAATATATTCGTTAATATTAAATAAATATTAACACACATTAGCCAAGATATAACTATTACAAACATCATTAAATGTAATGGGGCCTTTATCACCAATAATGTTAGACCTTTGACATCAATGACAATATTTCCAAAAATCTCCCTCTTTGTCATTGATGGTAACCTCAAACTTAAAACTACCACATCTTGTCACCTGCACCTACTATCATCTAAAAACATACAGTAACTCCTCCTTACTATAGTAACCTATACCTATTCCCTATACCTATTATTCTCCCCCTTTGACATCAATGTCAAAGGGCCTACCTAGAGCTAACACTTAGCTCCCCCTCAACTAATGTTGAACATCAATGGCAAGAAGTAATAGAAATTACTCCCAACTCCTCTCACAAATCCTTGAATGTGTCCTTTGATTGTGCCTTTGAGAAGATATCTGACAATACATATAAATTGTTGCCTGTCCTTTGAGCATCTGTAATCAACTCATTTGAATCTTTTATTCTAATCTCACAACCTTTTGCATGAAACTTTAATTTGTATCCTTGATCACATATTTGACTAATACTCAATATATTATGATCAAGACCTTTTACATATAAAACATTCTTAGTCTGAGTTCTACTGTAATCCAAACTCAAAGTACCTTTTATAGCTATCTTGGTAGTGGTTTTATCTCTGAATCTCACTGTGCCACCATTTATCTTCTTCAAAATTATGAACTTACATTTATCTCCTATCATATGCCTCAAACATCCACTATCAACTAACCATGGCTGATTTTTATTTCTTACATGCAGAGCTATCTAAACCATCATAGAATCTTCAGGTTGTATCTTTTGCCATGAACATGTCTAAACCTTCTTCTTGATGAATAGAGATTTAAAACTCTGATCCTTCTTGACTGACTCAAACACATTTCTATAGTACTGAGTTATGTGTCTAAAGTTGTTGCACTTGTAGCATACTATGGTCTCTTCATCAAAGCTTGATAGAGGAGAAAAAGATTTGTAGCTTCTGTTTGAATCTACTTGACTTTCCTTCTCCTTATTTATGAAACTATTAGCTCTTTTTCTAAATTCTAATTTCTTGTGACCATATCCATTACAATAAAAATAATAGCCATAAAAATAAGACCTATCTATATATCTCTGACCTGATTTCCTTTTGTAGCTTTGTTCCTTCCATCCTTCTCTGTTTGAAATGTCCTATGTATTCTTCACTTCTCCCCTTTTTGTTTCCTATTTTGTAAGAGCTTTAGTATAGCTCTTTTTCTTTTCAAATTTGATACCTTTCTTATCTAAATTTTCCTTTTGGCTCTCTAATATCTTATTTAATATGTTAGTGCTATCCTCAAATTTTGAGTCACTAACTACTTTATTATTGATTGCTTTCTTAATATCTTCTTTAAAAGAGGCAATTTCAATAACATACCTTTCACATTCTTTTCCTGCTATTTCCAATTGTGATGTTAGATCTTCTTCATTATTCTTGGCTTCTTCAAAGTGTGCTTGTAGATCTTCAATCATTTCATTTGACTCCTATTCATTTTTCTTGATCTGGCACTTTAATCTTCGATTCTTCTTCTCAACAGCTTTTAACTCATCTAGGGCACAAATGAGTTCTCCTTCCAGATTCACTTCAGCTTCATCCTCTTCTTATTCTTGATCATCTTCATGTATGGCCATGAATAGAATCTCTTTTTCTTCTAAATTGTTGTCTCCACTATCTTCTGCTGAGCTAGGATCCTTAGAATATAGGCTCTTCTTCTCGAATCCCTTCTTGGATTTGCCTTTAGAATTTTCTTCTTCTTCATCATCATCATAAATTCTTCTTGTATGTAGAATTTTATTCTTCATCGTCATCATTACCATTATTCAGGCATTCAGCTAAAAAAATGTCCAATCTTTCCATAATTAAAACATTTAAAAGGTAATTTTCCTTGATATTTACTTGTTCCTCTTTCCAGCTTGCAAATGAAAAGTACTCCATTGTCATCTTCATTATCACTAGAACTATCAATTTATTCTTAAATCTTAGATTTCTCTTTCTTTGATGTCTTCAAAGCTGCTTCTCTCTTTCAAGGTTTATCTTGTTCAGTCCACATCTCATATGCTGTGAGAATACCATGAAGCTCATCCATCTTTAGCTTAGCTAAATTCTTCATCTCCTCAATTTCTGAAACCTTTGCATCATACCTCATTAGTAGAGATCTCAAAACCTTTTTTACCACCATTGACTCTTCCAACATTTCTCTAAGACCTTGAATCTGATTTACGATTTGATCAACTCATAAGAGATAACTTGCTATATCTTCTTCTTCTTCCATTTTCAAAATCTCAAACTATCTTCTAAAAGTCTAAATCTTAGCTTGCTAAACTTTTCCATCACCTTTGTAAATATTTTCAAGTTTTACCCAAGTTTCATGATCAGATTTACATTGCATAACTTTAACAAATTTAGATTCACATAAACCACATAAAATAGCATTTAAAGCTTTAGCATTACATTCACTTGCCTTATTTTCTATGGGAGTAATTACAAGTGTCTATGGCTCTTCATATTCCTCCACCACTGCTTGCCATATGTCGAATCCAAGGGACATCAAATAAGTCCTCATTCTTATGCTCCAAAAAGCATAATTCATCCCATCAAACAAAGGTGCCTTATTTGTAGAAAATCCTTCATGTGATCTAGCCATCGTGCTTTCCTGATATACCTTCAAGCTATAAAACTTTTCAAAAGGAACCTGCTCTGATACCAATTTTCAAGCATGAGATATATTGAAAGGGGGGTGAATCAGTATATCATATATCTTATAAAACTTTCCCTTAATCAAAATACACTTAACCAAACATTCAAGATATGCAATAAAAGTGAAACAATAAACACCACACAAGATAGAGAGAGACACCAGATATAACATGGAAACCCAATGTGGGAAAAACCATAGAGAACAATCTCAAGTATATGAATGATCACCAAATCAAACAATATTCACAAGCACCAACTTGCAGGAGCACAAAACCCTTTGTTGAGCACCAACACAATAACTATTTATGAGCACCAACCCACAGGAGCACCAAACCCTTCACTAAGCACCCAAACAACAATTCATGAGCACCAACCCATAGGAGCACCAACCTCTTTACTGAACACCAACACAACAATAATTCATTAGTACCAACCCACAGGAGCACCAACCCCTTTGTTGAGCACCAACACAACAACAATTCATGAACACCAACCCACAAGAGCACCAACCCCTTTGTTGAGCACCAACCCACAGGAGTACCAACCCCTTTGCTAAGCACCAACATAGCAACAATTCATGAGTACCAACCCACAGGAGCACCAACCACTTTGTGTATACCACACAACTATCTCTTAATGTTGCTATCTCAACAAATGATATTTCATTACAATATCTCTTTCCTCTCCCACCTTTTCTATTCTAAGCTAGATATAACAAATACAAATCATACTCATCTCTCCCATTTCTCTTCTAAGTTATATATTACAATATCAAAACAAACTCTCTGACTCACATTACAAATGGCTTTTCAAGACTTTATTTATAACTTTCCAAATAACCTTTGGACTTCACCCTTTTGTGACCCTTAAATCCTTATGGAAAATGGCTCCAAACTTGTATGACCCTTCATATCCTTACCTTTGAAAAGTCATGTGGTGACCTTTCATGATAAAAAATGTCCTTCCCTCTTTTGTACTTATCTTGGTGACTTTTTGTATTCCTCAAAGTGTCCCTTCATGAGAAATTATGCCCTTCCTCTTTTGTCTTCACTTGGTGACTCTTGGAATTCCCCAAGATGACTCTTCATGAGAAAATGTATCCCATTCTTCTTTTGTCTTTACCCCGTGACTCTTTGACTTCTCCATGGGCCCTTATTTTGTCTTATATGCAACCAAAAATATATTCATTAATATTAAATAAATATTAACAAACATTAGCCAAGATATAACTATTACAAACATTATTAAATGCAATGGGGCCTTTATCACCAATAATGCTAGACCTTTGACATCAATGACAATATTTTCAACATTTTAGGCCTGATTTCTCTTTTAGGACTCACATATATAGTCTATTAGCCTGAGAGGCACCAAATTTTTCTTGGATATCCTAGGATAAGTTGCATGGTTCCCAAATATTTTGGGTAGGGTTATCAAGGTTTATGACCTAAAAAATTTAGGCATTATTTTTCAAGTTAGTGGCCTCTTCTTTATGAATC